>CM070663.1:6885708-7452638 GCA_036346575.1 Dendrocalamus sinicus
TGGCATGGGTTTTGGGCCCAGGGCACAATGAGAGGGAGGAGCAAAGGTGGAGTCACGGGTGAACCAGAGGCACGGCCATGGTGGGGCTTGGCGTGGGCGCAAAGTGGACGAAGGTGCTAGCGTGCGGGCTTGGTGTGTTAGCGGGAGAGGAAGAAAGGTCCTGACGGGTGGGGGTCTGGTCCTACTTATCAGTGATAGGAATTAAGAGATCAGAGAGAAGGCTATTCTCAAAAATACGCCTTCGAAAAATATAAAGCAGAAAAGAGTAAGTGAAGAAGGTGGTTTTGATTCGGCTAATTGCTTTATGGAATTTTTTAAATATAGTAAACAAGCTCCAAAATTTATCAAAATTTTTGTGAAGGCTTCTGAGACAGTACAGAGTCCTGTGAAATTCTTTTAGAATTTTACCTATTGTAAATTTTCCTCAAACATTCTTTGAAGGTCACTATTTTATTAAAGGGTACTATTTTCATTTGAAAGTTTTACAAACATGCTACAAAAATGTTCTAACTTTCATTTTTAGCACCAAGTACTTATATTTGGGTTTTTAAAAGGTGTTTACTATAAATTCTCCTATGCACTTTATGCATCATCTTTTTATATTCAAATTTTAATTTGATTTTAATTTCATCAATTGTATATCCCTTTCCAAAAAATTAGTATTTACAAGTTATTTCTCCAAAGAAACTCCAATCTCAAGGATAACAAGATGCAAGCAAAAGTTTTAAATTTTACTCATTTTTGGACTTCCTAAATTTTGGGATGTTACAATATTTATATAAAAAGTATAGTGATCAAAGTTCCATGTTGAAGACCATGTCAATATTCAAAACGTCAAAATATATTCTTGAATGGAGAGAGTAACGAGTAACCTCCATGCATCGCACGATCAGAAGCACTAGGTCGTACCAAATTGATCAAGCCAGAATACATACGTTAGAATACATCCACCCTCAAAACCAGACGTTCGCTAGATCATGTAAAACCACCTAGAAAAATCCTTTCCAAAAGTAGTCTGAACAGATTTCTAAAATGGGACAACCCACCTCCAGGGGGGGTTGAAAAAACAGAGTAGTTACTTGCGTCAATCTACCCACTTGCAGTCATAGTTGTGTTAAAAATTTGGAGATGGACGGTGCGTGTTTTTGGTGGCGGAAAAAAAAGAAGAAATAGCAGAGTCCACGGAGAGCTAAAAATCTCAGCCATATCTCTATTAAAGAGTGGCAAATCCTCAAGCTCAATCTTAAGAGCATATACAATACAGGTGCTTAGTAGTGAAAACTGTTTTTTCTTGTCATATAGGATATATAAGGCACTTATTTTGTAGTATTAATGTTTAAGTAAGCACGGGTGCTTAGCATGTGCTTATTTGTACTGTTATACTCTGATACTCCTTATGCGCAGTAGCCCTAAGATCGAATCAAAGTTTTGTGAGATATGACACTAGCATGCACGGTCTCAAGAACGAAGTAAATTAATCTCGTAAAGAGAACCAAAATAACGGTAGCGAAGCAACCACGATGAGAGAGAAAAGAGTACAAGGGATTATCGCACTCTCACAATCTCTCGAACCTTTTAGGACCCTCAGATCCTTGCCCTATGCAAAAATCTAATGCTAAAGAATATCCTAGTCTCTAACTCTCGTGCACTCTAAGCTTCAGATAAGTTGGCTTGCTTGCTTTTTCTTGACTTGTTCTTCATGGCTACCCCTTGGCTTTATATAGTCCTCCTAGTTTTCCAAACAGAAGTAGAAATTCTACTGTAATTCATGTATCACACCTCTCCAATTCCTAAAAAGGTAGGATATGAGTCACCATATTTCAACAATCTCCACCTTAACTCCTATCCATTGAATTCATGGTGCTCCGACAATAACTCCCTCAAAATAGGCTTCACTTATTTCTTTTTTCCCTCCCACCTTTGGGAATGGCCAACCACAAGGGGCCATACACATCACCATAATGTGTATGTCATTGTCCAGGCTTGGCTGCTTTAACCCTCCACCTGAGAGCTCTTTTCTTGTATAGTTTGGTTAGCCACACCTCCTGTTGCTATAACCCTTCATGCCATAGGTTTTTACCACCTCCAAGTTCTAGCTGCTCATTAATACCGCATGGTTGGTTCTATCACGTCTTCCTTCTTTCAACAGTTCACACATTCGCCTCTGCACTTGCTAGAATTTGCAATCATCTTTGTAATTTTGCACATAACTGCAGATGAGATCTGAGTACCTACCATCAACGATGTGGTTTTCTTCTCTAGATCAGGATTTTTATCTGAATTCCCATTGGTTGCCCTCCTTTAGGTTTACACATCAACCAGTATAGATAGCATATATGTGTACCCTTCTTCTTCCCATGACTTTTGCTTTTGCTTGCAACACCTGCCGTAGCCAATCCTTGATCGCCCGAGAATGAAGATTCCAATAGCTTCTTCGTGAACTGCACCTCCAATAAATATGCAACTGTCTCATTGAAGTTGAGGGTTTTTTCATGATGAGAATATTCATCACCAATTGCTCCTATAATGGTGGTAAAGATGATGCTAGTATGACAAATTTATTATTCTTCTTAATTTTCTCACAAGCTTGTTGAAGACCTTGAGATGGTCAACAAACTGTGTGCCTTCCACTGTGCACATCCTATATAGTTGTTGCTTCAGCACTCATCAGTTTGTCAGTGAATTCGCCATATACAATTATTCTAAGTTACTCCATAATTTCTTTGGTGAATTCTCCTTAATCACTGAGTATTTTACCTCATCAGAGAGATATAGATAGATTGTACTAACAACCTTCCACTCCATCACCTTTCAGTCTTCTTCAGATGTCTTTTCTGGTTTGTCCCCTTCATAAGCATTAGCCTCTGCTGGACAAGGATATCCTTCACCATGCATTGCCACATGCTGAAATTTTCTTCGCTGTCAAAATTCTCTACTTGGTTCCACATCGAGGACATCGATCTTGATTTCTATGCTTCCTGACATTTTACCAGCCTTCTCACAAATCAGATTAATACAGCTTTGGCTCTGGTACCACTTATTATACTCTAATACCTCTTCTTATGCATAGCGGACCGCAGATCAGATCAGAGTTTTGGTGAGATATGATAAGAGCGTGCACGGCCTCAATAATAAAGTTGATAAATCTTATAGAGAGAACCAAAATAACAACAATGGAGCAACCATGATGAGAGAAAAAAGATTCAGCGAAACCGATTGCAAATTCTTTAAGCACAATCTCAAAAGAGTACAAAGAGATTATCGCTATCTCACAACCCTCTTGAACCTTTTAAGATATCATCCTTGCTTAATACAAGAATCTAATGCTAAAGAATATGCTAGCCTCTAATCCTCTTATGCACCCTCAGCTTTGGATGAGTTGGCTTGCTTGCTTCTTCTTGGCTTGGGTTCTCCACAGCCACCTCTTGGGTTTATATGGTCCACCTAGTTCTCCCCTAAAGATAAGTAGGAATCATACTCTAAAAGGAAGTAGAAATCCTAATTCTATTAGGATTATTCTAGAAATTCATGTAGCACACCTCTGCAAGTCTTAAAGGGGTAGGATATGAGTCACTGTATCTCAACATGTATAACTATATCTAATTAGGAGAAAATATAACATGCAAGAACCTACAAAAGATATGCTTGCATTGGAGAAAATGAATTATATGGATGCTTGATGATGTGGTTGTATTATGTCTCGTTGAGCACTTACGCAAAAGCATTTTTCATTGTACATGTCCTAAACGTGGCCAATCTTCAAACCATCACTTAAGAGTTGGAAATCGTCGGCATTTCTTTTTTTTTAATCAGGATGTAAATTTAGTTGGGCACATTGATAGAATGGGACCATTGACCAAGCCATAATAGCTCGAGGACAATTCAATCTACCCTATATACCTATTGACACTCTAAATAATTTTTAGCCACAATCACCAATTAATTTTTCAAAATTTAAGCCACAATCACCGATTACGTAGTGCTACAAATGACAAAACGAACCGAACAACTTGCATGGTTGTTCATTTGTTTGTGCCAAGGATGTACTCCAAATTTACATAGGCAAATGATACAGTAAGACTTGGCCAACCCAGAGTCAGTTTCAAATGTGTTTTCCGCCTATCTTATCCTATCCTATGCACGGCACCTACTGACATTTCAAATGTGTTTTTAATCACATTCAGTGACTGATTAAACAAAGGAGACGACTTGTCAGTTTCTTCCCATGAAGAAGAATATTAAAATGCCGTGGCCTTTTCACTGCACATGTTTATTTGCAAAGTTTGCTTAAATAAGTACTGTGATCCATGAAGTGTGAACTGATTGGCAAGTGAAATAGGACGTACGGTGTATTGTTCATTTCTTTTTCTTTTGTAATCACTTGGGGAAGTTCATTGCCAGTGCAGCTGGAACCTCTGGTCCTATACAGTTGTACTACCATATTCTCCAAGTCTTGTTATATCTTGTGTCTCCTTGTGAGTGGCGACTAGCCTACTAGCCAATGACGATCTGGTCAGGGTAAGAACTCATCATTTGTTCTGCACTTCTCCTTCGTATATACAATATACTACTCCTTGCTACTAAATTTTGTTTGTCATTTTCCTACATACGGATGAATGAAAGGAGAAGACCCGGAGCGCGTTTGGTCCAGAAATATATGTAGCTCAAGCTGATAGGCTAGGGGTCACCCGGTCTTTAATCCTTCCCTTCTGTTTACACTCAGACATCAAAGTTTGCATTTCTAAGAAATGAGAAGGCCTTCTCCACTGCATGCACCTCCAAGTGAAAAATGTAAGGAGACCTGATTGTTCGTAGTGATCTCCCAAGTAAATTGCAGTTTCCACCACCTAATTGCACACAGGTTGCACAAAACACAATGGTCAGGCTCTGTTTGCACGTAACATCATGTAATCTAACACCCTGTTCCAAATGAGTTGGCTGTTATGTGGAAAGAAAGCCTAACCCTAGTGTTTTGCACAACCAGAGTCCACTAAATGATCGAACCCTACATGTTAGAGTTTGTAACCTTATTTTCAGTTTAGAAGTCGTAGTCGTGTATGACTTAGTGGTCGTGTACAAGTACGTCTCTATCGGAGTTAGAGTTCATGGTCGTAGTCGAGTACGATTTTGTATCCGAGTCGGTGTCGAGTCCTAGTGCGAGTCAGACTTCGAGTCCTCTGAGACGTGGTTGAAGAGTCGGGTATAAAAGGGCAGAGCTTTGTACCAAGAAGAAGTGCACCAGGTTGACGCGATGTAGTTGCAGAGAAGGTGCCGAGAAGAGGGCGACCGGTGTGGTCGCAGAGCACCGGGTTGACGTGATGTAGTCGCAGAGGAGGTGCCGAGAAGAGGGCGACTGGTGTGGTCGCAAAGCACCAAGTTGACGCGATGTGGTCGCAAGAGGAGGTGCCGAGAAGAGGGCGAAACCGGTGTGGTCGCAGGAGCACTGAGTTGAGGCAATGGAGTCGTAGAGGAGGTGTGGAACAGAGGGCGACTGACGTGGTTGTAGGCGGTCAGCGTGACCGTAGAACAGAGGACAACTAGTGTGGTCATGGCAATCAGCGTGATCGCAGAGCAGGGGCAACCAGTGTGGTCATAGCGATCAGCGTGATCGCAGAGAGGGGCGACCGATGTGGTTGTGGCGATCAGCGTGATCACAGAGTAGGGGCGACCGGTGTGGTCATGGCAATCAGCGTGATCGCAGAGGAGAGAGGCGACCGGTGTGGTCGGAGGCGATTGGCGTGATCGCAGTGGAGGCGACCGGTGTGGTCGCAGGCCGTCGGTGAGATTGCAGAGGCTCGCAGACGTGGTTGTGAAGGAGTTACAACCACGGTGAACAGAGAATCGCAGACATGGTTGTAAAGGAGTTATAACTACGGCGAGCAAAGGATTGCACACATGGTCGTAAAGGAGTTATGACCATAGCGATCAAACAGAGAAGTCCGCAAGAGCGGTAGATGTGGTCGTAAGGGAGTTACGACCACAGTTGTAGAGCAAAGGATCGCAGACGTGGTCGTAAAGGAGTTACGACCACGGCGACGAGAGTGGAGGTGTCTGCAGGTGTTAAAGATGTGGTGGTAAAGGAGTTACAACCACGGTCACGCAGCAGGAAGATGTTGTCATAAAGGGGTTATAACCATGGTCGTGAAGCAGCTAATGTGGTCGGTAAGAGTACGACCACAGCAAGCGGTCGACAGAATCACTACGTGGTCATAAGGTGTTATGACTACAGTGATCGACCGTGGTCGAACGAAGTGTAGTGCAGCGGCGGAGAACATGGTCGTAATTTCAGTTGAAGTTTACAACTACGTGGTCGGAGCAGAGAGGAGTGATAAGAGGGATCACAACGTGGTTGTAATGACTGTCAAAGTGGTCGGAGAACCAGCAGAGTGGTCGTAACGACATAGAAGGTGGTCGTAATCTCTTTAATGTGGTGGTACGGCTGCAGGAGATGGTCGTAGCGGCTAGCTGATGGTTGTAGAGATCCTGGGAACAGTTGTAATTAAAGGCTATAACACTACGCATACAGGGCCCACGTCTAGGCGCACGAGCTGGCTCACCCGGTGCGGTGAAGTGGTGGTATAAGGACGAACAGTGTGCAGGAAGGCGCCCTAGAGATCCATGGACATGCAGCTGCGTGGAAGCGCTCGTCGACGTCGGATCTGGCGCATCTTCCTCCGTCTACCCCCCTCTTCCCAGTGAGCCGCTTCCACCATTTCTGCCCACGGTAACCTCAGAAAAGCCGTGGGTGGCCTTGTCTCCAACTGCGAGTATCACGACGGGAGGTGACAATAAACATTTTGGCATAAGCACAGCAGGCGGACAACACTTGGTTATTAGGGATTTCGTCTGGTCATGTGGATTGGAAGGCCTTGACTGAGATGCGTGTGCGATGAACTGATGATTGGTTAGCTTTAGGCCCTGGTTGAATTTGCTTCTGCTTTTGGTTTCTATTTAGAAAAGCCAAAAATTAATACGAACATCTGGATTCTCGAAACGGTTTCTCTATTTCTGTTACTACCGTCTTGCTTGGTAAATAAGACAGGGAGTCATAGATATATCACGCACCCCACTCTTGCTCCCGATATGATCACGCATCTCTCCTTTGCTTTCTCTACCACTCACATTCTCCTTCTTAAAGTCACTTTTCGGCTACTACTATTCATTTTCAGCCAAATGATATTAGCTGTAGCAAAAAATGATCAGTAAAAGTCAATACGAACATAGCCTAGCATTATAGCATTAACAACACGAAACAAGATCATTATGATGAACGAAGCGATGGTTGAGGGAGCATCATCCGAGTTTCATGACGTGGAGGAAAAGAACGGATAGCCTCCCACGCTTGCCATGAGGGCTGTCACTTTCCCCACGCACATGGTCCTTGCGGGCAGCCCCCAACTGTCAGATATGCCTCGGCGCAAAGTACAATGGATTGTCATATTAGACGGTGGTATGTGCAAAGAAAAATAAAACCTGATTAGAGTGAGAAAATATCATATCTATCCCTACAAAAGAAATATCCCAGTACAATTGTCCGACTCACCGCATACTTCGTTGCATAATTGTTCAATTATGCATATAGTGTTAAACTCAGTATCAAGTAGCATCGTCTTTTCCGATAAGGAAGAACTGTCAGCAAGCTACTTACGTTGTGTTCCTTTCGCTCAATATTTTTTTTGAGCTAAACGTAGAAAACCAGCGAGTCTTTTTCTACTACAAGTGTATATTTACAAAGTCATATGGTTGTTCATCACTTAAAAGTATATACTCACAATCAACGGTAGGCAGAGTGTGAATTGGTCAACCGGCAAGACGAATATTAACAAATTGACATGACATACGGTATATATATATATATATATATATATATATATATATATATATATATATATATATATATATATATATATATATATATATATATATATATATATATATATATATATATGTCAATTTTTCGGCAGCTCTAATAAGAAAATAAAACTCTCTTGTGTTGATATATATGGTACTCTTGTAGAACTTGTCGACTGCAAGTCTTTTGTGCATTGGCATCATTTGCTGATCCATTGCGACTGTTGTACATAAATTTATTATAATTTTTTGGAAGGAAAGACTCTTGCAGAGCTTGTTTCTTATAATTTCTTGTGGAACTTTATTCCTTGATGTTCCTTTGAACCTTGCTGTGTTTGCTTCCTTGTCCCATTGGTTATCTCTGTGTGTTGGCATTATTTGGTTTGTACACTGCGCTATAACATATAGGATAACCTATGTTTACTGATAGAGGGAGTAGATCATTTGATGGTGGTTGAAACTGATAAATTCAATTGTCCAGATGCCCATGTGCAGCCCGTTAATTTGTCGGTCATGAATCGGGACAAGAACTATGCAGAGCAAAGCTCAGAAGAGGTGCACAATTGTTCCACAAGTACAATGGCAAAACATGGGAGAAATCCTAGCCAAATTCTACCGGTTCAACCTTTGGTGGAGCTTGGATGAAAATACACCGCGGCCCATCCACTTAAATAACGAAGATATCGCTAGTTTAGTGTTATGCTAGCATATAAGTGGTAGAACTAAGTACATGTTTAGCAATTTTTTTCAAAGGGAAGAGGAACATGCATGGCACTTTTGCCCTAGAGAAGCTCCGCATTCTCTTTTGCTACGACTTATTGCTTTTGACTATGGCTTATTAGTTTAATAAATAATGATTGTTAAAAGAAATTGAAAATAAAAATCAGATGAAAATCCGAAAACAACGGTGCCATTTGTCTAACTAACAAACATGCCTGTGGGTCTTTTTTTTTTTTGCTTTGGCTTATAGCTTATGACTGTGGTTTATGACTTTTATGTTGTTTATGAGAGAGAGTACAAAGTAACAGAAACTCATGTGCGATTTTGGCCAATATAAATAAAATCACTGTAGTGTGTACTACAAACAATTTATAGACCCTTTCTTAAAAACACACTTCATTTTAAAGCTAGTTGATATAGAAAAATTGAAAAACAGTTTTTAGGAACCAACAAAAGAGGTCATGTGTGTTATCTGAAGTACTGTATACTGAAATCTCAGAGGGCCTACACAAAAAAATTAAAGAATAAAAAAAATCAGTGTGGCAAATGCGTAAAGTTGAAATCTAAAGCCCAGAATATTTGGGTTTCTACCGAACAGCCCGGCCCACATGCCAGCCTGTTCGCCCGGTTATTTTGGTCGTTCTGTTCTGTCTGCGGAAGCCATCGGAGGAGCGCCGACGGCGCGATCCTCCTCCTGCGCTCTGGCTGTGCTCGCCTATACCCTCTCGCGTTGCGTAGCCTGATTCTATGGACGACGCCGAGCTCGCTGCTCGCGAGGTGTTCGACGTGAAGTCCATGTGGGATTCTTCAGGACAGATGTCACCTTTGTGTCCTCGAGTACAAACGGTTGAAGTTGATCCAAATTCACATCGTGTCTATGTAATGTATGATACTTTATCGTCACATGCTAGACGTAGCATGACTGATACCAGGGTCATACGCAGTTTATATCAAACATGGTGTCAATCTGTAGCAACGGACTTTGATTCGATTTACTCTCCGTGTGGGACTCGTTTCGCTCACTCTATATATGTACCCCAGTAGTTTATAGGAAGAGCAAGCGTTATATTGTAAATATCTCTTTATTATAGTAAATTGACTTTGATCATTCGTGGTTTTTTTTTTTGCAAAGGTTTTTATGTAAAAATTTATGTCTTCTGTCTTTATTTTTTTCTATGTATTATTTCTAACAAGTGGTATTAAAGAATAGGATATTAGGGTTTAGGATATTTGAGAGAGAGAGAGAAAATTGTCGGATCCGAAGCCATCATCTGGCACCTCGCTTAGAACAGATTCGATCAGGAACAAAAAGTTATCATCGCCTCTCGCGTAGTGCTCCCTAGAAATGAATACTGATTTTTTTTTTGTCAAAAACAAATACGAATACAGTAAGCCTGGTATCCATCGAATACGAATATGAATACGAATTATCCGGATAATACGGAGCCGAATATCCAGGATTTCAGCCCAACATTACCCAGCCCAAGCCAGCCGACAGCCCATCAGCCTGTCTCATCTCCTCTGCCACCAGCCCAATAGCCGACGGCCCATCAGCCTGGCCCAACCAAGCCAATAGCCATTACTGGGCATTACCGCATTAGGGTTCCCTCATTCCCTATCGTCTGCACTCTGCAGTGCCGACTGTCGTGTCGTCTACTGAATCTCGCCCGCCTCCATTGTAGCCTGCAGCAGCATCTTGCGGTTCGCCTGCCTCTGTCGGCAGCCCTCGCCTTCGCTGGCTCCCCCTCACCGCCTCACAGCCCCGCGCCTTCGCCAAAGGCCCTGCGACTTCACCAGCTCCCCCTCACGACCCCCTGCCTCCGTCAGATCCACCTCATGGCCACCTCCCCTCACCGCTAGCCACCTCACTGCTCACCGGTATGTCGCTCTCGATGCAGATCAGATGCACCCACTTCAGAGTTAGTGGTAGGCCAGGCGGTAGCTCTAGATGCAGATCAGATGCATAATGCACCCACTAAATATAAATCCCTTATGATTGTAGCACTACTACAGAATGCCTAATACTAGACGGCCAATCACAGACGGTTTGACAAAACCGTCTGTGATTGACACTAACACAGACGGTTTTAATTTGGACACCGTCTGTGTTAGTGGCGTCGGATAAAATGAGTATCACAGACGATTCTTACCGATGAACCGTTTGTGATACTAAAGTATCGCAGACGGTTTTTATTAAAAATCGTCAGTGATAATCTGAGATTATCACAGACGATTTTTTATTAAAAACCGTCTATGTTGTGTAGACTATCACAGACAGTTGTTGTTAAGAACAGACGGTTGTTGTTAAGAACCGTCTGTGAATGTTCACAGACGGTTTTTAACAAGAACCGTCTGTGATGTCCCTTTATCTGTCATATTCTGTTCATGATCAAAGGTTAATATATAAGTACACATTGATTCTAATAACTTAACTACAGAACTACTGAGACAAGCGATCACAAATTAAAGGCAAATTTATTAATTTCAATTAGAGGCAAATTTATTACAAAAGTCGCACAGGTAAAGAGTTTCCCAGATTGTAATCTTTTGGGCTTCGTACGCTTCTTCTTCGACTTTGGGACTTGGAGGATCAGCCACTGACTTCTCGAACGGCGTTAAGATTGTCCTTGTCCTCAGCACTTCCTCCTCCAGCCTGGGCAAATAATCAGTAGCATAGCCCATAATGTTGTAGAGGATAGCATGAAAAGATTCCTCAGAATCTGTCGTTTCTGCTTGATTGGCAAGGCTATCCATCAGTCTCTCCAATGCGTGTAGAGCTTCTTCCGCTTTGAGCACATTGTGGAGAAGAATCAGGGTAAGGGCTGTTTCTCTTTCTTGAGCGGCAGCGAGACGCCTCCGTCGACGGCGGATGATCAAGTCGAGCTGACGGATGCAAGAAAGTCGAGGAAGGAGAGCAGGGCGTGTGCGGAGAAACTGCTCCAGATGCAAATTGCTGGCCACCTGTGTAAGGTTCCGGCCGAACAATTCTTGATGAACAGATGAGAGGAAGGAGATGATCACAAGAATAGTAGAAGCCATATTGTACGTACGTAGAAGAGACCTGGATTAGGTGCGCATATTTAACCTTTAGCACATACGGTTCGTATACCCAAACATTAATGATATATACGCTTCGTATAACGATCGAGAGACGTTAATTAGACGATCGAAACACGAAGCGTTCTGACATAAAGCTTATGACAAACGGTTTTCTATAAAAAACCGTCTACGATAAGATTTATCACAGACGGTTTTTAAACTTAGAACCGTCTGTGATATTGATATCACAGACGGTTCTACGTCTAGAACCGTCTGTAATAAAACTCCCTATAAATACCCTCTGGCTAGGGTTTTCCCCGTGTGCTGCAGTTATATTCTACATCTAAGTCCCGATCTGTCTCGTCGCCGCTGCCTCCCCAAGCCCTCGCCGGCCGCCTCCCCGAGCCCTCGCCAGCCGCCTCCCCGAGCCCTCGCCGGTCGGTTTTTAACTAAAAACCGTCTGTGATATATCAATATCACGGCCGATTTTTAACTAAAAACCGTCTGTGATTTTAACTAAAAATCGTCTGTGATAATCAGCTATCACAGACGGTTTTCAGTTAAAAACCATCTGTGAAATTGATATATCACAGACCGTTCGACAACTGTCTGTGATAACCTTCGATTATCACTGACCCATAAATTCAGACGGTTCAGAAAATCGTCTATGATGTAGTTTTTGAACCGTCTCTGATGACCTTTTCTGTAGTAGTGTAGCCACCTTCAGCTCGTTGTAAATTAAGTGTTGGTCTTGTCGAAATTTGAGAATATATTGGTTACTGATGATCAGCATCAACAATTCACAGATGATTAGTTTAATTGCAGGCTAATATGATTCACCTTCAGCTCCAGTATGGACTTCTTCTTATAGGCATATTCGGAAAGCTGAGGTGGTCAACATTATAGAAAACATGTCACTTAAAATTTAGTTCTCTTGTAAGGATCACTTTCTCACATGGTTTAGGTTCATCTTTTTCTTTCTGTTGAGAAGATTTGAGCTACATTCAATAGGATAATTTAGTAGAATGGATTATTTTGACAAGAAGCATCAGCTAGATTTATTTTTACAAGGTTGATTTTTTTTGCCAAGGAGCACTAGCAAAGTGTCATGAGCAAATTATATAGTTACACAAACTTTGTTCTGCCTGAAGTTTGGTCAATTAAAATTATGGAGCATACAATGCAGTACCAAACTACTAATTATTGGGTCACTAAGAAAATTGAGTTTTAGAGACTGAATGAGTTCATTTTGTGGCATGACCCTTCCTTGATGCCATCCTAATCCTTCACAATTTAGGACACTGAATGAAAAAAGATCTTATTTGGGATACTTTTATATGCAACTGCCTATTGTTTCTTGGTTCTATTTTAATCATAGACTTGAATGATCTAGCCATTTGGAAATTACGTTAATCACATAGTGAGTATAGTTAGTTGTATTTATATTTCAAATTATCTATGTATCTTGTAAAAATATGCATGCCTCATTGATATCTTATGTATTCCCTCCACTATGTTGTGCTAGATTTGTGATGGAATCTACAAGTGCTAGCAGCATGGCAAGTGTAAGCAATACATCTCCTGCTTTGCCGGTGCCACAACCACCTTCCACTGCTACAAATGTTTCGGATCCAGCTGTTGGTGCATTGGTGCCAAGGAATGAAAATGATTTGACTAGTGAGACTAGTACCAAGACCAACATTCCTGCTCCTGCTGGGAAGAGAGCAAAGAAGTGTACCTCGATGTTTGGGAGAACTACACAAAATATGAGAAAAAGAAGAAAGGACCATATAGCAAGATGGTAACAGAGCATTGGGCCAAATGTGACAAGCGCCAGTACGAATCTCATTGTGAGAGTGTTAGAGGTACATCAGTCTTTTGGAATCACTTGTCGAACAGGCACCAAATCAAGGGAGGTCAACAGCTTCTAAAATGGAATAAGAGTGGAGACAACAACATTACTACATCTAGTGAGATTTATAGATATGATGAGGTTGACAGTTTGAAGAAATTTTATTTTACAATTATCATGCATGAATATTCCTTTAATATTGTTGAGCATGAGTACTTTGTGGAGTTTATCAAGTCTTTACGCCCTACTTTTCCAATTAAGAGTCGCACTACTATTAGGAAAGATAAATTGAGTATCTTTGTTGAGGAAAAGAAGAAATTGTATGAGTACGTCAAAACACTATCATGTCGCTTTAGCACAACCATGGATATGTGGACATCAAACTAAAATAAAGGTTACATGTGCATCACTGTTCATTGGATAGATGACAATTGGTGCATATAGAAAATAATTATTAAGTTCATGCATGTAGAAGGACATCATTCGGGAAAGAACTTGTGCAGACAGTTTTGTGATAGTATAGTGGACTGGAATCTTGATAGGAGATTGCTTACCCTTACTTTGGATAATGCATCAGCCAATGATGTATGTGCTAAGGGGCTAGTACAAAAACTTAAAAAGGCTCCCTTGATCTGTGATGGCATCTTTTTTCATATGAGATGTTTGAATTCATTACTACAAAATAAGCTATACTAGACATCTCATCACAGACGGTTCATGTGGAGCCGTCTATGCTTTGATTATTACAGACGATTCATGGCTAAAACCATCTCTAAAACTATCATAGATGGTTGGGTTTAAAAGCCGTATATGATATACGCATTATCACAGACGGTTTTTAAATAGAACTGTCTATGAAACTATCACAGACGGTTTGTATAATAAACCGTCTCTGATATGTGCACTATTATAGACGATTCGTGTAATAAACCATCTCTGATAATGACACATCACCGATCCGTGGCGTATCCCCTAGGATTTCGATCTCACCTGTCCGTTCTCTCCACATCAGATGGCAGGCACCGGTTCCTCCCACCGCTTGGCCCTTATTAATTACTCCCCATCTACCTTCCCACCACTCAGCCCTTATTAATTACTCCCCATCTACCTTTCCATCGGCAGTCATGCGTGAGTTCATCCACTATATAGCTTACTCCCTTTGACGATCCGACTACCATCATGAGCTAGCGCCTCCGTTGTGACACCTCGGTCGACTGCAGAAGACACTCTTGTCGTAAGTGTCATAAGAGTGTCTTCTGCATTCTCACTGTCATGCCACAAAGGTGGCACTACCACTGCCTCTCCATTGCTGGTGATATCCGACCGCCATCCGATACATCCAGCTTGTTCCTCGATGATGCTGACTACTGCCGTGAGGTAGTGGCTCCATTGTGATATCTCGGTCAACTGTAAAACACACTCTTGTTGTAAGTGTCATAAGAGTGTCTTCAACATTCTCACCGTCGTGCCACAAAGGTGTCGCTACCGCCGCCTCTCCATTGCCGGTGATATCCAGCGCTATCCAATGCATCTAGCTTGTTCCTCGATGATGCTGACTTTCGCCGTGAGCTAGTGCCTCCATCGTAACACCTTGGTCGACTGCACAACACACTCTTGTGCCGTAAGAGTGTCTTCTACAGTCTCACCATCGTGCCACAAAGGTGGCACTACCGTCGCCTCTCCATTGCCGGTGATATCTGGCCACCATCCGATGCATTCAGCTTCTATTGTTTGTTAGGATCTCTGCTTCTTATATATTCTTGTCGTGTTAAAGAGTTGGGTTCGTTATCTTGTTATGTTGTAATGGTGGATTCTAATCTTAATGGAAATGGAATATGCTATTGTTTCAAAGGGCATAGGTATAGGATGAACTATCACAGATGGTTCTATATACTAACCGTCTGTGATACTCGCCAATCACAGACGGTTGGTAACTAGAATCGTCTGTGATGTGTGAGTATCACAGACGATTTTTGTTTTGAGCTGTCTGTAATAGTTTTCTTTACAAACGGTTCTCATTACAAACCATCTGTGTTGTCTTTATCACAGACAGCTCACAAATCGTCTGTGACAACCTCTGATTATCACTGACATATAAATACAGGTGGTTCAGAAAACCGTCTGTGGTGGCAGTTTCGAACCATCTGTGATGACCCTTTTTGTAGTAGTGATCATGTTTTTAATCTTATTGCATAAGATGGTTTGAAACAAATTGCACCAACTATTACAAATATTAGAAATACAATTACAATTGTGAAGAACTCTCCATTGCAGTGGGAAGAATTTATGAAGTGTGTATCAGAATGTGACTTGGATGTGAAAAGTGGTCTCTCCTTAGATGTTCCAACAAGGTGGAACTCCACATATCTCATGCTAAATCAAAGTATTTACTATAGACATGCCTTTGATAGACTTTTTCTTCGGCATGGAAACAAATATGTGAAGTGTGCTCCAACTGACCAAAATTGGACTATGGCACAATCATTGTCTGTGTGTTTGAAGAAATTTCATGATGCTACTGAGCTCTTCTCTAGCACAACATATCCAACAACAAATCTATTTTTTGACCATTTTTGTAAGATTAAGCTTGCAATTGATCACTAGTGTTATAGTCCTGATCCAGTTATAGCTACTATGGCACATTCTATGTGAATTAAGTGCGGTTCTACCACCGGGTGGAGGAAAGCAGCAGTCTGAAGTGGTCGAGGCATCTAATGGACTTCAACATGTCTCTATCGGTGAGGCTGGACTATGAAGATGAAGGGCATGTATAGAGGCTATTTGGGGTGGCACTCTAGTTAAACATGCGGGACCTTGCGGAGGAGTATTGTATGTTCGACATATCCCTGCTATCCCACCTGTGGCATATTCAATCCAATCCCACTCATGATGACCGTCTGCACCCTAGCGTTGCCTTCTTGCTGAAGCCGACTGATCCGAGTAAGCAATCCGATCCATGGGTTTCATTTGCTTTGTGGCGGCTCGGTGTTGACTCTATTGGCTACTCATCACAGCTCTCACCCTAGAGCAAAGGAACATAGCCTTTGGGCAGCGCTGATGTCAAATTTCGCTCGGGTGAATCGAGTGTGTGAAGCCCTCGGCATCCCCGTGCTAGAGTGCTCCATGCCTAGCAGCGGTCGGCCTCATTCATGTGATGGCACTTGAGCAGAGGCATCCCCTTCAGATCGATGTGCTGGGTCTTCGATGGCAATCGAGCCGCTGTCTTTAGCGCCTCCTCGCCCCGATGATTCTGGTGAGCCAGAGGGGACCACCTTGGCCAGCTAGTCAGAGTCTGCAAGTTATGCGAAAGCTAGTCAGAGTCTGCAAGTTATGCGAACTCGGACCTTGAGGACGAGACGAGTGGACGGGTGAATATCTTGGGCGCCCCCAGTGGCACGAACCCTGTGAAGGGCCAAGGCAACGAAGGTGTTGAAGCTGGAGGCCTCGATAAGTCTATGAAGAGGTTTTTGCAAATGCCCTTGAGGTCATGGCTCTAACCTTGCTGGTCCATGAGGCTGTTAGGAATAGTCCCATATGGATTGTGGGAGAGGAGCAAGCACAACTTATAAGTGTGAGGGAGCCCCCACCCATTGGACTAGTCTTTTGGGGGGAGAAGGCCCAATACCACTTATAAGGTTGTTGCTTCGTTGCTCTGTGGGCTTAGTTGTGTTCAGCCCATTTAAACCTGTGGCACTCAGTTGGACCTAGGCATGCGGCTAGGGTCAAAAGTTGTAACAATTGGTATCAGAGCTCAGGTGCCTAAACATCTCCTTGGACCTCATGGTTGCAGAAGTGTCCAATCCATGTGTGAGGGGGAGATTGTTAGGAATAGTCCCACATGGATTGTGGGAGAGGAGCAAGCACAACTTATAAGTGTGAGGGAGCCCCCACCCATTGGACTAGTCTTTTGGGGGGAGAAGGCCCAATACCACTTATAAGGTTGTTGCTTAGTTGCTCCGTGGGCTTAAGTTGTGTTCAGCCCATTCAGACCTGTGGCCCAGAATGTAAGTTGTGCTTGCTCCTCTCCCACAATCCATGTGGGACTATTCCTAACAATCTCCCCCTCACACATGGATTGGACACTTCTGCAACCATGAGGTCCAAGGAGATGTTTAGGCACCTGAGCTCTGATACCAATTGTTACATTCTGGGCCACAGGTCTGAATAGGCTGAACACAACTTAAGCTCACGGAGCAACTGAGCAACAACCTTATAAGTGGTATTGGGCCTTCTCCCCCCAAAAGACTAGTCCAATGGGTGAGGGCTCCCTCACACTTATAAGTTATGCTTGCTCCTCTCCCACAATCCATATGGGACTATTCCTAACAGAGGCATCTCTAGCGTCATCAACGGTAAAGCATGCTCAAGCAGCGGATGTCCCTGAGACTACGGCTCCAGCCTCACTGATCTGCGAGGCATCTCTGGGGGTATAAGTGGCAAAGTGTGGTCGAGTGGCGGATGCCCCAGAGGCTACTAGTCTGGCCCCAGCGGGCCACGAGGCATCCCCAGCACTGCAAGCGGTAAAGCGCGATGGAGCGTCTCCCCCCATGGTCATGGGTGTGGGCATCGGATTGGCCCTAGCAACATGTATTGAGGACTCAGACTCTAACGTAGACCTCGTCGCTCCTGAGGTGGGCTCCAACACTAGTGCTGGTGTTGCTATTCTGGCGAGCCCACATATGGGGTCCAAAGGCGGTATCGCTTCCCGACTGGTGTCTCCCACTTGAGTTATAGGTGCAATAACTTTTTCCTATCGTGACTTCATGAGGCTTTTTCGCTCTGCAGGGCACGCTCAGGGCTCTCCCTAACACTGTCCCCGACGTTAGTGCCTTCTCGCTATTTGGGTTGTGCTCAGGGCTCTAGCGACAAAGCCAGTCGTGGCCCAACTGGTGCTGCTAGCGTGGACGTGTCGTCAGTTCTGACTATCCTTGAGGTCGCCAGCTTGGATTCCCATCAGCTTTTGTGGCAGACTTCGTCCCTCATCCAGAGGTGCTAAAAGCATTCCAAGGGGCTGTGGACTGTGTGAATGCGAACCTAGATCACCATGTGCTGTCTTCATGGCGGTCAGAGCTACTGGAGAGCACTCTGAAGGCAACAGAGATGAAGGTATGTGCCTGACCACATGCTGATGATGCTGGTGGTTCAGGGGCTCACCCTGGGGAACCTTGCAGGCCCTCGCTCTTGCTCATGCTATGTAGGTCACAAGGTACTGTGAATTAAGCGAGTTGTACGAGCAAGTAACCTTCACCGAGGTGGATGCCACTGTCACCCGTTAGTCTGCCGAAGATGCCGTTGTGGCAAGCGTAGCAAAGGATGAACGTATGTGTTTCCTTGAGACGGAAGGTGCGAACACCTTCACGGATGCACGTGCCTTGGTAGAGCAAACCCAGCATGCGGCCACCAAGGAGTGAGAGGGGATGTTGTGATAGATCATCGTACTAGAGGATGAGAAGGCTCGGCTATCATCCGACGTGGCGGCGAGGGATCACATACTGGGCGATGCCTCCCTGTCGGCTTGGAGGTCGATGGAGTCCCTGGAGGGTACCCAGACCGAACTAGCAATCAAGGTCCCTCCTCGAGCATTTGGGCTGGAAAACCTCTTATGCAGCCTTCGGAGGATAGGAGAGGCATCATCGCTCACACTGAATGTCACTTGAGCATATGGCAACCATTGCACCCTTACAACTACGCAGATGGTTCTCGGGCTACTACATCTTCGGGGCTGCCTGCATGTAGGTGAACTGCCAATCCCCATCTGGAGTTGACTACGGGGTGTGGAACAATGTCCAGGGTGCTATACATGATACGTCAATCTACTCATGCCTTCCACCAATGGATATGGGAGTACATTGAAGGGGTGTGGACCTCGGCACTTGGCTAGATGATGTGCCATGACGGAGCGAAGATGGCAAACCCGGCTCCAATGAGCCAGTCAATTGACAGGTGTGATGCCGAAGCCTTTCGTTCTTCACATGCAGTTGTTTGCGTGTGTGGGGTTCGACGCCAGTGTGTACACGGCACGGGGTGCCCGTGTGACATGTAATTATGATTTTGCAATGAGAAGTATGGAGTGCTTGTGTCATGACCTCATGTTAGTGTTTTTGGTAAGCAGGTACTTGAGGAAGACTATCCCCTAATCCCAAACTGCCTTATCCAGTGTCGTCTACGATGTTGGAGATGGGCGAAGGAATCATTATGATTTTGGGCGGGGTGGCACCCAACGAGTGATGCCTCCATGTGAAAGTACAAAAAATAGAGGAGTCAGATAGATAGTAGGCTAAGCGAGGGCCTCCATCCATGATTGTACACTTCGAGTGGTGTATCATTGTAACAATTAATCCAAATGATGTTCAAGTATTGTTTACTATGACGACCCCGCCTATGTCGACATAGCATGGATATGACATATTTTCAGAGGCATCCTTGCCAGCAAGCGTTCTGAAGTAACAGGACGCTGAGTGAGCAGAGATGCACACCTATAGATATGGGGAGCCGATAGCGCCGTTCGTAGGTAGGCAAGCCTGATAGTGCTAGAAAAGGTGCTCCGTCCCCCACCCTCCTGATGGGCCTCGATGAAGTCGGCGATGGTATGAAGTCTAAAAAAGCACGCTCTGTCCCCCACCTTTCGAACGGGCATCAACAAAGTCGGCAATGGGACAAATTCTAAAAATGCGTGCTATGTCCCCCACCCTTCGGACGGGCTTGGTGAAGTCGGTAGTGGGACGAATTCTAAAAAAGTGTACTCCATCTCCCACCCTTTGGATGGGTGTGGATGAACTTAGTAGCAAGACGAAGCCTGAAAAAGCATGCTTCGTCCCCCACCCTTCGAATGAGCATTGACGAAATCGACGGTAGGTTGAAGTCTAAAAAGTGTGCTCTGTCCTCCATCGTTCGAATAGGCATCGATGAAGTTGGCTGCAGGACGAAGCGTAAAAAAGTGTGCTCCTTCCCTACCTTTTGAACAGGTATCGACGAAGTCAGCGGTGGGACAAAGTCAGAAAAATATGCTCTGTCCCCACCCTTCGGATGGGCGTCGACAAAGTCAACGGTAGGATGACTAGACCATGAGTAATGGGTACGTGTGATATGGTTGTCATACCACCACCCGCAACTAGTAATAGATTGCTTGCCGCTGGAAGAATGTGCATGTCATAGTGACGTAGTAATTAAAAGAGGGCCCACGTGCACTTTATACTCTGTAGAGTCCACGCTTTGATTCCTATTCCACAGAGTGCGCATGAAGACAATGGGCTCCACGTGGCTATTTATGCTTCGTAGAGTGTGCGCAGAGACTATGGGCTCTGCATGGCTATTTATGCTGCATAGAGTGCGCACTGAGACTACGGGTTCCACGCGACTATTTATACTCTATAGAGTGCGTGCAGAAACTATGGGCTCCACACGGCTATTTACACCCGTAAAGTGCATGTGGAGACTATGGACTCCATGTGGCTATTTATACTATGTAGAGTGCACGTGGAGACTATGGGTTCTGCGCGGCTATTTATACTCCGTAGAGCTGACCGGGACGGCTAAATTCCTGGTGCTTTATACTCCACAGAGTTCAAGCGAAGACTATAGACTTCGTGTGGCTATTTATACTTCATGGGGTCACTACTACAAAAGAGTCTATACTCAACGTTTACATCATAGACGGTTCTCAGGAACCATCTGTGCTGTAATTATCATAGACGGTTGATACAAATAACCGTTTGTGTTATTTTCACAGATGGTTATTCATATAAACCGTCCGTGATAATACAAGACATCATAGATAGTTCTTACTAATATCCGTCTGTGATAATTCACAAACGGTTATTGATAAAAACCATCTGTGATAATGGCAGACATCACAGATAGTTATTTACTTAAACTGTCTATGATACTTCACAGATAGTTTGCATTAAAAACTCTATGATAATGAAGTTATCATAGACAGTTTGTATTAAAAACAATCTATGATATGTTTCCCGCATCACAATCCCCCAAAATTTCATAATCACCCGCCTGATTCCGAGTAGGATTCCATTCCGAGACACCTTTAGTAAAATGGGCATAACTTTTACATACGGTGTCCATTTTCAACGCTCTTGTACTCATTGAAAAGCTAACGATAAGCCTGACAAAAAACCACCCACTTGCACTAGTCACCCTCGAAGACCCCCTAAATTGACCATATTTGGCTCTAAATTTGTGTTGCAAGTTTTCAGTTTCTATTTTTGCCCCTTTTTTGTCTTCCCTTCGATATTTGGGTTTTGCCTCAACTACAAAGTTGTAGATCTCATTGAAACCTTTCAAACAAGCATATATAAGCCATATAAAACTTTTCTATTTTATATTTTGAGACTAGCTGTTTACATTGCACCGATATATTGTCTTTGTGATCTACTGTTTGGCCATTATTACCAATGGTTTTTAATAAGAACCGTCTGTGATATCTTCTGTTATCCTAGAAAGTTTTTGTTATGAACTCTATGTGATGTCTCTATCATAGATGGTTTGTAATCCGAACTGTCTGTGATGCCCCGCCACATCACCGATCCGCAGCATATCCCCCAGGATCCCGATCTCACCCATCCATTCTCTTCACATTGAATGGCAGGCACTGGTCTTCTCCCCACCTCTCATGCCTTCTTAAACCCCTCTCCCTACTCGAAGATCCAACACCACTAGTACTACTCCAACTCGTTTGTGTGCGGCAAGGGTGGGAAGGGGTTCGGCAAGGGCGGCTAAACTTTCGCTTGAAGCAAGATGGAAAGGAAGAATGCATTGGCAAATCTATACTATTCCAAGTCACCAGCATAGAATCTGTTGATTTTGGCATAGAAGCGGAAAATGGTGTTCGTTGTCTTTTTGTTTCTGTTACATGAAAAAAATTTCCACACCACTTGTTTTATATTGTAGTTTAATGAAGGATATGTAAGTCTAACTTGCATTAGCCTGTAAATGTCCTCTTGTGTATGCAGTGCTATAGGTAACCTACTCATTATCTTGTGATGTTGTAATTGTATATTCTAATCTTAATGGAAATGGAATATGTTTCTATGTTTGTTGCTGTATTTGCTAATTTTTAGATGGCATAGTTAATATTTCCTGAGGCTAACCCAAAAATAGAAAAAAAAATTTAGGTATAAAGTGAACTATCATAGACAGTTTTTTGGTATAAACCGTCTGTTAAGGATTGTCACAGACGGCTCGAACCAAACACCATCTGTGATACTCGCCCATCACAAACTGTTCTATATACCAACCGTCTATGATACTCGCCCATCACAGACAGTTGGTAGCTAGAACCGTCTGTGATGTGTGAGTATCACAGATAATTTTTGGTTCGAGCTGTCTATGATAGTGTTCTACACAGACGGTTTTAGTTACAAACCGTCTGTGCTGTATTTATTACAGACGGCTCACAAACCATCTGTGATAACTTCTGATTATCACTGACACATAAATTTAGACAGTTCAAAAACCTGTTTGTGATGACAGTTCCAAACCGTCTATGATAATATTTTTTATAGTAGTGAGTGCGCGTAGAGACTATTGGCTCAATCCGGCTATTTATACTCTGTAGAGTTGTCCGAGACGGCTAAGTTCCCGGTGCTTTATAATCCACAGAGTTCACACGGAGACTATAGGCTCCGTGCGGCTATTTATACTCCGTAGAGTGTGCACGGAGACTGGCTTTGCGCACCTATTTATACTCACACGGCTGTTTATACTCTGTAGAGTTGCTCAGGATGGCTAAGTTCCTGGCATTTTATACTCCATGGAGTTCGCAAGGAGACTATAGGGTCCACGCAGCTATTTATACTCCATAGAGTGCGCGTGGAGACTATGGGCTCTGCATGCTTATTTATACTCTATAGAGTGCGTGTGGAGACTATGGACTACGCGCGGCTATTTATACTTCGTAGAGTTGGCGCAGAGAACTTGGTCTCTACGCAAATTGTGCACAGAATCTGGACAATAGGTTGCTTTGTGAAAATAGGGTTTTATTCATGTCTTTCCATTTGTGCGGATGAGCTGTTACACATATGCAAGCATGCAATGCAAATAAGTTGGACGGCCCAAAATCGCTATGCATAGTATCGTCAAATGTGATCTATATTCCACGTATGTTGGAGACCTCTCCCCTCAAGGGTTGCAAGATGACATGCTCCAGGTCAAAGGGCTGCTGTGATGATGTAAGGGCCTTCGCACTTCGATACTAGCTTGCCCACTATCACTGCGTGTAGTTCCTTCCTCAGGACAAGGTCCCCTACTTTGAGCTCCCGCGGGTGGACGTTGCAGTTGTACAACTGTGTCGTGGGGTGTGTGTACTTTGTGATGTGTTCGGTTGCACTAACTCGCATCCCGTCAAGGAGGTCTAGAGACAGCGCTCACTCTTCGAACGGAGCTAGAGTGAGGACTCTCCTTGACCCAGCCTTGATTTCCTCCGACGTGACTACTTCATCTCCAAAGAGGATCTTGAATGGCATAAACCCTGTAGGGTGCATCATCATAGTTAGAGTGCATCATCATAGTGTGGATAGACCAGAGTACGCTTGGTAGCTCTTATGGCCATCTGCCCTTCGAGAGGCCTATGAGATGCTTCTTGACCCCCGCGGAGATGGTGCCGTTGGCCCGTTAGACCACTCCATTGGACTGTGGATGCCCTATGGAAGTGTAGCAAAGCCTGATACCCATGTGTTCGTAGAATGCTTTGAAAGCCATGGAGTCAAACTACAAGCTGTTGTCAACAGTGATCTCCCTGGGGACTCCGAAGCAACAAATGACATTTTGCCAGAGGAACGCTATACCGCTGTGGAGGTAACTTTGGCGAGGGCGACTACCTCAGACCATCTAAAGAAGTATTCAAAGGCAACCATGGTGAATCGTATATCCCCCAGGGCACATGGCAGCAGACCCATGATGTCGACCCCCCATCGCGCCAATGGCCAGACTGGTGGGATGGGCTAAAGATGGGTTGGGGTTTGTGAGTCACCCATCCTATCCACTGGCATCCTTGACACCGCCTAACGAGGTCATGAGCATTGTTGATGGCCATTGGCCAATAGAAGCCTTGCTTGAACGCTTTGCCTACAAGAGCCCTTGGCGCTATATGTGAGCCACAAAGCCCTACGTGCACTTCGGCCAGGAGCCATTGTCCTTTAGCATGCAAGAGACATCGCAAGAGTGGAAAGCACACTCCACGCTTGTAGAGTATGCCATCCAGGACCTCAAAGGCCCTGGCTCAGTGCTATAGCCACCATAGCTCAAGAGGATCATCTAGTTCAGTCGTCCCCTGCAGGAATGCGTAAATAGGTTGTCTCCAGTCACCCCCATTGGCGATTTGTTGCACAAGGGCTGGTTTGTGCTAATCCTGTGCGATGGCTGCGGTGGCCAAGGTCTCAAGGAATGCCCCCACTGGTGGTGGGGCTCGCTGACTGGCAGCCTTGGCGAGCATGTCGGCTTCCTTATTGTCCACCCATGGGACTACCTTGACTGTGATGCCCAATAAGTGATGTTCCCTCGCTCTGACGGTGGCCAAATACTTGGCGAGGTTGGGGTCTTTGGCCTGGTAAGATTTCTCAACATGTCCCGTGAGTATGCATGAGTTGGTATGCACCAACACTCTCCGCGCACCAAGGGCCTTCAGCTTGGCAAGGCCGAAGAGCAGTGTCTTGTATTTGGCTGTGTTATTCATCATAGGGAACTAGAGATGCATGGAGTAGAGCAAGCGATTGCCTTCTGGTGTAGTGATGACTGCTCCAACACCCACCCAGAGGCATCATAGGCTCCATTGGTATAGAGACTCCACATTGGGTCAACCGGCGCTGAGCGTGTGGTTGGGCCGGTGGGATCCATTCTGTGATGAAGTCTATGAGAACCTGTGACTTGATTGTAGTGCGAGAAGCATAGGTTAGGGAGAAGGGCATGAGCTTGGCTGCCTATTTGCTGATACATCCTGTTGACTCCCTATTTTGTAGCATCTCCACTAAAGGGAATGACGAGGGCATGGTGATGTGATGTGCCAAGAAGTAGTGTCAGAGCTTTCGTGAGACCATGACAACAGTGTAGGCTAGCTTCTCTAATTCAGTGTACCATGTCTTGGCTCCCTCGAGGGCCTCCGAGATGAAGTACACCGGACACTAAATGGACCCCTCCTCCAAGACGAGGACTACACTCACTGCTGTTGTTGTGGTCGCTAGGTAAAGTAACAGTGGAGCCTCTGGTGCTAGGGACACCAGAGTGGGGAGGTTGGTGACATGCTTTTTGAGGTCGTCGTAGGCGACTACGTAATCGTCGTTCCAATGAAATCCATCATAGCCACGAAGGGTTTTGAAGAAAGGGAGACCTTGCTCAGCTGCCCTGGACAAGAAATGGCTCAGCACAGCCAAGCAGCCCATGAGCCTCTGGACCTCTCTCATCGTCTTGGGTGGCTCCATGGAGAGGATTGCATCATCTTTTTCAGGGTTAGCCTATATACCACGCCCTGACACCAAGAACCCGAGCAACTTCCCTGCTTGCACTCTGAAGATGCACTTGTTTGAATTTAGCTTGATGCCAGCCCGTTAGATGTTGTTGAAGATTTCTTGAAGGTCTTGGCCATGGGATCCAGCATGCTTGCTCTTCATGATTACATCGTCAACGTAGCCTTTGATGTTCCTTCTGAGCTGAGAGGCGAAGGCAAGGGCCATGAGCTGAGTGAATGTGGCCCCAACATTTTTGAGCCTGAAGGGCATTCTAGGGAAGTAGTATGTGCCTCCTCGAGATGATGAAACTTGTTTTGGCCTTGTTCTCTGTAGCCATATGAATTTGGTGGTAGTCTGAGTATGCATCCAAGAAGCTCATCAACTCGCACCATGCCGTGGCATCGATCAGCTGGTCGATCTGCGGGAGAGGATAGTCATCCTTCGGGCATGCCTTGTTGAGGTTCATGAAGTTGATGCACATGCACCATGCACCGCAGACCTTCTTGACTAGCACCGAGTTAGTGAGCCATTTCGGGTGATGGACCTCATGGATAACACTGGACTGGAGTAGCTTGGCTGCCTCTACCTTGGTGGCTCGTCGGCGTTCGAGGGACATGTGTCTAAGCTTTTGCTTGACTGGCTTGGCATCAGGACGTGCCCCCATGATGTCAGCCGGTGACCACGTGAAGACGTTTATGTTGTCTCAAAGAACCTGAAGTAGGGCCTGCTTGACTTCCGGTGCAAGGCCTAATGGAGACTTGCCAAGAAGCGTATGTGCTAAGTAGGGGGCCCTTTTGACCTCATCGTCTGGCTTAGGCTTGGGCGTCCACCCTGGAGCCATTGGTGTTTGCATAGCGAGGGTCTCACTGACGACGTGCACCTTACAAAGAGACCTCATGTTCCAAGCTCTATCGGGCGAGTGAGATCCTGGTCTCCAAACACAGTGATGATCCCCTGTGAACCTAGTAGCTTCATGCATAAGAAGTTAAGATGCAGGACCTCTCTGAAAGCGTTGAGTGTCAGCCTTCCAAGGATGGCGTTGTATGGGTAGGGAAGATCAACGACGTCGAAAGTTACATCCTCGCTTCTTGCCCGGTCGCCTTGTTCGAAGGACACTTGGAGTTGTATCTGGCCCAGGGCTCATAGAGGTTGGCCCTGAAGCCCTAGAGCAGGACACCTGGAGGTTCTAGTTTGCTCCAAGGGATGCCCATCTAGTTGAAGGCCCTGGCAAACAAAATGTTTGCAGAATTGCTGCCATCAACCAAGACACACTTGATGTCACATCCTACGATGCTAGCCTGAACCACCAAGGGATCTTGGTGAGGGAAGTAGACCCTCTTCGCATTGGCTATCATGAAAGCGATGTCGTTTTGTGCCCAAGTCGGGAGCACTTGGGCGGAGTATGTGGCAACGTGGTGTAGCCAACGTAGGCCTTTCGCTGTCTTTCAGATGATAATTCCAATGATGAACCAATTGTAATGACATTGATGACTCAGCGTTGTCCACCGTCACAGACCTCGATCTGCGGAGTAGTGGAAGCAGGTTGAAGTAGTTGGCCCAACGGGAGCTGTTGCATGTGTGCCACCACTAGCGTCCTTGCTTCCTAGTCTCTGCCCCTGATGACACTCTCTTGGAGCATTGCGATGGTGGGGCAATGTCGTGTGAGGTGCTCGCCATGGCCATGCACCTCGCACCATAGCCCCGCTGCTGCCCCTCTTCGCGGCCATGGCCTCTTCCGTGACCACGGCCTCTACAACCATGTCCTCGGCTGGCTGAGGTGTTATCATCGCCCCCGCCATTGATGTCAAAGATGTATTTAGGCCTTTGGCCCTTCTGCTACTTGCGGCTAGAGCCATCGTTCAGAGGATTCGAGGCTTGCTTTGAATTAGAGGTATCGCCCTAGCGTCGCTGTGTGTCTTCTTCTGCTCTTGCATACTTCTCCATCTTGTCGAAGAGTTTGGCAACTGTTTTTATGGGCTTGCACGTGTAGTGTTCAGCCAACAGCCCCGGGCAAAAGCCTCGTATTACAACATCGATGATGATGGTCTCGTTCATGTCCTTGACTTGGCAGCAGACTTTAGCGAAGCACTTGAAATACTCCCAGAGTTTCTCAGTGAGCTTCTGCTTGATAGCGAAGAGTTGGTCTACATCTACTCGCTTGGAGTAGTTTCCTTGGAAGTTGTTGTACATACGATCTCGGATTTGCTCCCATGCATATATAGAGTTTGGCCTGATGGTGAAGAACTAAGAGAGTGATATCCCCTAAAGGGTGAGCGGCAGACCCTTTGCTTTCATTGAGTCATCATCCCTCACTGCCTCAATGGCTGTCTCATGGACGTGCATGAACTCATGTGGATCCATATCGCCCTTATATGGTTCGAGCGTATGCATTTTGAAGTCTTTCAGTTAGGCGAACTGCTGCAGACCAGTGGACAAGGGGGATTCAGGATCCACATGCTGTGGTATGCTACAAGTGGCAGTGGGGACTTCGCGGCTATCCGCCCTCTCGACGGCGACCTCCGCGGCTGTCACCGTATGTGCTTGCTGAGTCTGAGCCTCTTGTATATTCTCACATGATGCTCCGATGGTCTACTAGCTTGTGCTACAATGTTCTAAGGACCGCCACTAGAGTGGCTTCCATCGCCCCTACTGGTGTGGGGGCATGTGCGGTGGGGTTGCTACCAATGCTGGCCTAAGCACCAAAGTCGCTAAGTGCATTGATGCGGTAAGCATCACGGTTGGCGACAGGTTTGGTGCGTGTGTCAAAGTTGACGGTCATCCCATCACCAGCTCCGGGGTCGCATGATGTGCCAGCACAGACGTTGGGGTCATCAGACGTGCCAACGCGGTTGTCGGGGTCGACGGGCATGCCGGCGTGGGTGCCGAGGTCGACGAACGTGCCAGGGCAGGCGCTGAGGTCATCAGATGTGTTAGCACAGTTGCCAATGTCGACGAGTGTGCCAGTGCGGTTATTGAGGTCGATAGACATGCCAGTATGGGCGCCAGAGTTAGCTCCACACGTCGACGTTGGCTGCTCGTCACCCGCGAGCCCGGGGCGTCGTTGCCATTGGGGTGGTAGGCCCTCGACCATCAGCCCTTGCACGCTAGCCTTGGCGGCCATCACCACCATGCTTCTCTTTCACTTAGTTGCTATCACTGCTTTCTTAGACACCATTGCTGGTCTCAAGCTCATAGCTCACTTGTCGTCCTCATGGATGGCGCCAACTGTTGTAGTTATAGACCAAACAATAACCAAGGGGACTACTAGAGTGAGTGAGAGAAAATGGATTGGCCTCCTCTCTTTTGCCTAGGCGATACACACACACATATATATATATACATATATATACACATATATATGTATATATATATATATATATATATGACTATGAGGCCTGATTACAATAATACCCCCACAATTGTGTACTATGTCACGGATATACATGTCTTTTTACATGCCTTATTGGGCCTTTGGCCCAGCAGGCTGAATGGATTTAGGTGGGGGCCACCCCTACATCAACTACATTTGAGGTGTCATTACTCAAGGTGATATTAAAATCTACAAGATAAGTACTTATGATAATTCAATTGATATGTTGACAAAGCCAGTTCCTACCAATACTCATGATAATCCAGCTGATGTGTTCACAAAGCCAATTCATGCTAGTACTCATGATAATCTAGCTGATATATTGACAAAGCCAATTCCTGCTAATAAGTTTGAAATTTGCTCAGATTTAGTTGGTATTACACATTAGTCCTTTGGACTTTCAGCGCACAAGGTGTACATGCTGATTTTATTAGAGGAGTTTATCACATATTTTGACTACTGGAGGGAATTTGGTTCAAGGTGGAGATTATTGAAGTTGATTTGAATTCGTATCGTGTCTATGTAGAATAATTCGTCACCTCATGCCAAATGTGGCATAACAAGTGTCAGGGCCATGTGTAGGTTGTATCATACGTGGTGCCAATCTATAACAACCAACTTTAATTCAGTTTCCTCTCCATACGGGACACATTTTCCCCCTCTCTATATATGTACCCCAGCTATCTATAGGAAGGGCAAGTGTTTCATTGTAAACATCTTCTCATTATAGTGATTTGCCTTCGAGTGCCCGTGATTTTTCCCATAAGGGTTTTCACATAAAAATTCGTGTCTCCCATCTCTATTTTTTCTATATATTATTTGCATCATGAACTGAGCACCATTGGGCATTGTTTAGAGAATGATAGAAAAAAGAGCATAGAAGCACTACCCGAGATGCACTATGACTTGTTGCTGCCATTTTAGTCCATTTATGCTCGTCCTGCAAAGTTCTTGAGTCAACTCCTTCCATTCCCAATTGGCTATTATAACACTCCAGCTTAACATAAGCCCAAGATGTCACTTACAACTACTATCACTACTAATTTTAACCAACAAATGAGCATTATCAACCCCCAGGTTTCAAGAATAATCTTTCAACATGATAATGAACATAAATTTCAGCAACACAGTAAACTATAAATTTATATGAACTGTTTGTGATGTCTTGTATTATCACAAATAGTTCATATAAATAATTGTCTGTGAAAATACCACAGACAGTTATTCGTATGAACCGTCTGTGATACTTACAATACAGATGGTTCCTAGGAACCGTCTATGATGTAAGCGTCTAGTTTAGCCTCTTTTGTAATAGTGTAAATTGTTCATGACCAAAAGTGTTGAATAACTAGGTGAAGTGAAGAGCTACAAAAGTGTGATTTTTCCATGTTCTACTTCCACCCAATGTATGTTGCCTTTAATGATCACCTAAAAATAAAAAATTAGCAAGGGCGAGTCCACAAGTCAACAAGTACAAAGCAGTATAATAAACGAGACTTCATTTTTTAGCAATTCATACCAATTTATTATTAACTCAATTTCTCATCTTCATTTTCATCAGTTTCCATTCATGTATCTCATTATCTCAAATTACTTCACTTTTTATAAATGCAATGCAATGTTCATGCTCATGTCTCAACACATCTTCTTCTTATATTGATATAGCTGAGTATAACACCTGTCAGTATTCACTCATGCCCGCACTCTTTAGTGTGGGAACCAATTGCCCGTCCTTTTTCATATGGTGACCTCACTACCTGTATTTTACATATGGGAACCTCATCTCACTCCCGTGGGTCTCATCTTTCCATTATGAATGCTCAACATGATTATGATCTTTCTTCATTAGTAATTGATATACTCATCATTATTCTATAGTCACCATCATCCTCATTAATTTATCATAAATATGTGAGAAATATAAAATAAGCATAATAATATGAATATTCATGGTAAGTATTCATTTATGGAAACAATAATTCCAAACACTCGAATATCATTCTACCATGCACTTGTCTTTGTAGTTACGACAACCGAGATGATTTGAAGGTAAAAATACACCTGATGCTACTCCTCCTACAATAAATATCTTTTCTTACTATGAGGTATAGCAATATAAGACAACAATTAATCGACAACGCCCCTACACGCTTCCTAAACCACAACTTTCTCCATTTACCAGACAGTCTCTTCGGCTGTCTCGGCACTAAAATTATCATAACTTTTAATTTCCATGTTGTAATATATCAAACCATACTAGTTCTGGAATCTACACAAAATTCCCTACAACTTACTAGCCAATCAAATGTTCAGATTTAATCATATAAACCCTCTTTTTAACCCAGAAGACAGATATGCCATCTTCTGGACAACAGAATTAATAATTTCATATATTTTAATCTACACATGAAAATATATTAAACTATAACATTTTCAAAAACTATAGGAAATTATCTACCACTTCCTAGTTATGCCTAAAATTTAATTATGCCCCCACAACTATGTCCAGTAGCAACCCGATTCTTGACAATAGTCTCCCAAAATTCATAACTTTAGTTCTACTAGTCTAAAAATTATATTCTTAGGCTCTTTGGAATCTTTAAGAAATTACCTACACTTTTTATTTAGACTAAATCCCCAAATTTTTCTACCTTCTATTTTTAATCTACGGATCAATATGTCCTGCCAAAACAAGACTAATTTATCAGACAGCAGACTTTCAAAATTCATATATCAGAATCTACTCATCTGATTGACACAAATAAAAATTCTACAGAAAGCTATCGAAATTTTCTACAACTTTCTAGTAGATAAAATTTTCAAATTAAGCCCATACGTTATCCGTAATCATAGCACAACGATACTATTGAAGTATCATAGAGCATCTCCAACAGTATAAACTAGTTACTAGCTCTAAGACAACTTCTCCAATAGTACTAACTTTTAGCACATAGCTCATAACATAAATAGCCTTACATGACACTCTCACATAATCTTAGAATGTGTGTATGAGACTAGCTCTTGATCAAGAGATAGCTTTTCTCTCTCTTCTATTAAAATATGAAATAATATACTTAGAGCTAGCTCATAAGTCACTATTGGAGATGCTCTTAGGCCCTGTTTATTTCAGTTTCAGTTTCTGATTTTTGATTTATTTATTAGTATTTATAAAATTTTTTTTCTGAATTTTTAGTTTTTTTAGCCTTTTTGCCGGTTCTTTTTTTCAATATTCGTTCGTGTTATCCGTAATGAGCTAACATTTTTTATTTTTAAACTTTTTTAAATTTAATTACGCTAAATAAGGTACCTTCAGCTACAGTAAAATTTCAGCAGTTACAATACAATTTTAATCATAAGCCATAACTTTTCAGTCTAACCGAGCGGAGCCTAAATGCGGCTTAAGATCTTTTTCTAACGCGCCACACGACGTCTCAAGGAAACCATTCTCTTCTCTAAAAATTCTACATATTCTATTTCCCGTATCATTTTTTCACTATTTTATAAACAAGTTCTCTGGAGGGTATTTTTGAAATATTACTGCTATTCTATTCCTTTTTTCGCTTTTGCTTTGGCAAATTGTAAAGTTCTCGAGCTGCCCAGCCTGAGCTTAGAATACCAAGACTCGGTACTCTTTCGATTGGTGGCACATTGCATTATCCCATTCTTTCGTCTTGGTCCGAGCAATCCATGGAGATGGATCTGGTGCATTCCAGAAGCCGTAATTCCATTTAGATGGAATGTTGCACCATCCAATTTTCGTGTGAGCCTGCCCATTCAATGTTCGGCCATCTGCAACTCCCTAATCTAAGGCTCCGTTTGGAACACGAGGATTTTGCTGGGAACAGTTTAGCCCTCACAAGAATCGGGGTAAATTTCTGCGTTCCAATTTAGGCCTAAATAATCCATGTGACTTTCTTAAAAAGGGAAAAGGTGAATAATAGATGGAATTTAATGCAATTAGCTAGAATCAATTGCCACTATCTGACTGCCACCTCTTTTTCTCTTTTGTCTGACTGCAATTTCTTAGCTAGAATTTCTTAACCACTATCTGACTGCAATTTCTAAGCTAGAATTTCTTAGAGCCTGTTTGGATGGACTAGGACTAGTTGTTAGCTGACTAATAGTTAGCTGGCTAAAGATTAGCCCAGTCCTGTTTGGATCCAAGGACTAATAAGTGCTACTATCTCAGTGCAAAGTCTGTTATACCCCTATGCGTGGTGGTCTGGGAGGGTTGACGTGGGTATAACGTCTTTTTCCATCCGGCTGGTCCTTTAGCCCTCATTAGCTGGGTTTGATGGACTAGTTGGCTAACAACTAGTTGGGGCTTTGGCTAAACTTTAGCCCACCCATTAGCCCTCCTGTTTGGATCCTCAAGGGCTAAAGTTTAGCAACTAGTTGTTAGCCCAAGAGATCCAAACAGGGCCTTAACCACTATCTGACTGCAATTTCTTAGCTAGAGTCAATCGCTCCCGCCGTCTCTTTGTCTGACTGCCACCGCCTGCCCGACCGTTGCAGTTGGGTGGATTCTCCACTTTTCTCCGGGCCTCCCCGTCCCTGGATCTCCACCACAACCACCCTGCCTTCCTCCGCCAGTGGCAGCGGCGCTAGGCCTCCGAATCTGTCTACCTTTAAGGCTCTAACCTGTAGAGTTCTCTCACTTTTTGCCTCTGATCTAAATGTTCGAGTCTCTTAACAAGTGAGGTCCTCTCGTATTTACACCTTCGTGCTTCGATCAAGAGCAATTATACGATCCAGTTATACTAATAAGTATTATTTCCAACATTTGAGAATTTGCGGTGAGGTCAGGGGAAATTTGTTGCTTAAAAAGTGAAGCCAATCACCTGTACCTGTAGCCAACATTAATTGCATTGCAACTTATTTAACACAAATTATACAAAGATAAGGGGCCAAGTGGGCTCCATCTGATAACTGATAGTAGCGATTGCTAACATCCGAGTAGATCAGGTAAACCGGAATAAGTTTAGAAAAAACGCGTCACAAATGATGCTGCACTATGGTAGCATTTTCTAAGCCTATTTTACTGGATAGCAAATCAAATTTTTTTATTTTGAGCTGCACTATGCCGCTCCAAACGTATGCCCATTTAAACCGACACACCTCTCAAATTCCCTGCAAATTAACACCGATAGGTGTAAAAGTTTAGAAGAATCGTTGGCTTGCACAAGGTGCGAGAAAAGTATGAAATAAGTGTAAAAGTGGCCACTTCTAAAGCACGAACAGTTTGTAGTAGTAATATTTGTCACTTGATCAGGTCTGCATGACTTAGATCAGCCACTAAAAGCTATTTGCGTAATTCAAAATACCTTATGAACTGTTCTGCCGCCATCTAACTTTTTTTAGACAAAAGACTTGTGCACAACCTTGAACTACCCTCCCTTCTTTAATTGAAGGAGGCGTTGCAAAAGGGAAGAGAAGAATTGGGAATTCGCCACACATTGGGCGCAGCCGTTCCATTGATTTGTAGGGAGGATTACATGCATGTATACAAGGCAATGGCCAATGAGCCATACGAGGAAGGCCTAAACAAGGCAACATCTATACATGGAAAACCTATACAAGGAATGCCCAGATTTCCTTCTCTAACACCCCTCAGTCGATGTGGGATGCCGTCGGATGCAGAGACTGGTGCGGAAATCTTGAAAGAGATAGGTCGGGAGATCTTTGGTCATGACATCCGCAAACTGTTGTCGAGCGGGAACATGAAGCACACGAACTTGGCTGAGGGAGACCTTCTTGCGCACGAAGTGGATGTCGATCTCGATGTGTTTCGTGCGCTTGTGCTGGACCGAATTGGCGGACATGTACACGGCAGAGACATTGTCGCAGTAAACAATAGTTGCCGAAGAGATGGGCTGATGGAACTCCTGGAGGAGTTGACATAGCCAACAACATTCGGTGAGGGCGTGAGCGATGGCGCGGTACTCGGCTTCGACGCTGGATCGCGACACGGTGAGTTGCTGCTTGGAGGACCATGAAACCAAGTTGTCGCCGAAGTAGATGCAGTGGCCAGAAGTTGAACGACGCGTGTCCGAGCAGTCGGCCCAATCGGCGTCTGAGTATGCGGTGAGGGACGGTACAACGGTGGAGTGGAGCTGCAGGCTGAAGTCGATAGTGCCCTTCAGGTACCAGAGGAGGCGCCTCACTACGGTGAGATGTGACGTCCGAGGAGCATGCATATACAGGCACACTTGTTGTACAGCGTGGGTGATGTCCGGCCTGGTGAGTGTGAGGTATTGGAGCGCACCAGCGATGCTCCTGTACTTGGTGGGATCGAAGACCGGTTCACCATCAGTAGCCGAGAGTTTGCTCCGAGTGTCGATGGGCGTTGTCGAAGGGTTGCAATGCAGCATGCTGTTCGTATGGGGTGACCAAGCATAGGGGCTGGGAGGGGCGGCGGTTTAGCAGGTAAGTAGCGGTGGCAAGAGCTTCGGCCCAATAGGGTGGCGGCATGTGTGCTTGGAACAGGAGAGTGCGAACTACATTGTTTATGATGCGAAGGGCTCGCTCAGCTTTCCTGTTCTACTGGGAGGTGTATGGACAGGAGAGGCAGAGAAGAATGCCGGCTCGGTGAAAGGTGTCCTGAAGGGTGGTGTTGCTAAACTCAGAACCATTATTGGCTTGGATAGTTTGAAGGCTGCATTTGAATTGTGTGCGAACGAGCGCTAGGAAGTGGATGATGGTGTTTGTGACATCGCTTTTGTGGCGGAGAGGAAAAGTCCATAGAAAATGGGAGAAATCATCGAGAATTACAAGGTAGTATTTAAGCCCGGAATTACTAAGAATTGGCGAAGTCCAAACATCACAATGAACTAGCTGAAAAGGGCGAGTAGTGGCTAAATTTGAGCGAGTACATGGTAGCCGTGTGTGTTCCCCCAGCTGACAAGCATGGCAAATGGACTGGACAGCTTTATTACAAGGAATTAACTTGGAGCGACATAGGGACGTCATGGAGTCGCGGCCGGGGTGGCCGAGACAGCGATGCCAAAGTTCTGTCGAGGTGGACGCGAGGAGGCTGTGCTGCTAATGAGAGGTGGTGGCGCCGGATGGGAAGGAGTAGAGGTTCCCCCTGCTATTGCAGCGTAGAATCTCGGTTTTGGTGTGAAGATCCTTGACAGAAAAACCAGTCGGGTCAAATTCCACAGAACAAGTGTTATCGGAAGTAAATTTACGAACAGAGATGAGGTTGCGAACTAAGTTGGGAACAACAAGAACATTGTGCAAAGTGAAAGGAGGGAGACTGACTTGGCTGATATGAGTAATCGGGAGAGACGAGCCATTGCCAATAGTGACTCATGAGGGAGAAGAACATGGCTTACAGAAAGAGAGTATACCAGCATCGGAGGACATGTGCGATGAAGCACCGGAGTCCACAACCCAGTCGCCGACAAGCTGGGGCTGAACCGCCATGTTGTTGAGCGCTGTGATGAGAGAGGCTTGATCCTAGCCGGCAGGCGCAGGGGCGGGGGGAGCAGGTGCCATCATGGTGGTGTAGGCGTGCGCTTGTCCAGACGACGGGCGAGGTCCAAGGAGGCCAGCCCCGGAATTTCCGCCGGGTGTGCTCCATGGTGTACCTCGCCATGTGCCCTGGGCGGTTTGGAGTTGGCTGGTGAATGGGTTGTAGCAGATCCACGGGCCGACGTTGGAGTTGCTGGAGCCTGTTGGAGTTGGAGCCGTTGGAGCGTCGATCTCCTCCGCGATTGTTGTAGCGTCGGTTGTTGCAGTTGTTGCTGTTCTGCTTCTTGTGGTCGCCGTTTCCACGGTCGCTGCGCCCCTTGGTTCTCGTGGTTGCCGACAGAGGAGATGAGGGCTGTGCTGTTGGCGCTGACGCTCATCGCCGATGTCTTGGTGCCGATCTCCTTGAGATGCAAAAGCGAGCGAGTCCGGAGGAAGCTGGGAAAGGGAGACTGCATGGGGATCAATGTCTTCATGTCGGCGTGATCGTTGAGGCCACGCAGGGTGTTGAGGACCAGTGTCTCATCGGACACGGGTTGCCCCACGTCGCGAAGAGCGTCCGCCAACGACTTCATCTTGTTAAAGTACTCGGTGATGGAGGAGTCTCCTTGAACCAGCGAGCGGAATTCGGCGTCGATGAAGACGGCGCAGCTAAGTTTTTTGTTAAGAAAGAGGTCTTCGATGCTCTTCCAGGCTGCTCGAGCAGACTGCGTGGGCTCCATGATGATGGAGAGGATCTCCTCAGACACGGATGCATAGATCCATGACCGAACAATGTAGTCCTCGCGTACCAAGTTTGCATCGGCTTCTCCTGGTGGCGTGATGTCGGCGACGTGGTCCATCAGCTTGTACTTGCCCAGCAACACGTTCATGAAGGTGCGCCACATGGAGTAGTTCGATGCCTTGATATCAAGGGTGATGGGAACATGGGTCTTTACGTTGGCCACATTGATGGTTTGAGCAGAGAAAGAAACGGCAGGGACAGCGGAGATGGAGGGTGCGACGGACGTAGAGAGAGCGGTCGCCACCGCGTCGGCAAGGGCGGCAGTCGTGCCGTCAGCAAGAGCTGGGATATTGGTATTGTTCATGACTGAGGCTGGGTGGATAGGCTAGGAAAGATGCTCTAATACCATGCAAAAGGGAAGAGAAGAATTGGGAATTCGCCACACATTGGGCACAGCCATTCCATTGATTTGTAGGGAGGATTACATGCATGTATACAAGGCAATGAGCCATACAAGGAAGGCCTAAACAAAGCAACATCTATAAATGGAAAACCTATACAAGGAATGCCCAGATTTCCTTCTCTAACAGGCGTATCCCTTGACGATGTACACTATATATTCAAATGTATTTCAATGACTGAGATTCTAGTGTCATTATCATATTTAAGGGTGGCTGTTACATTCCATGAGAACTTAGACCCTGTGCGCATATTTCATTATGTGCTGGCAAGCAATTTTATCACGATGACCAAGTGTCTATTTTGCATTAATTAAAAAAATGCAGGAGACCAATTGTTAAATCTAATAGTACATGTCATAACTTGCGTCAACTTGAATGTACAAGAGGTATATTATCAAAATTAAAAATACTGAGATCTACTCTGAAACAGGACAAGTGAGCATGTTGCTCCAACGGGTTCACTACTACAGAAAACCGTATTACAGGCGGTTCAAAAACGTCATCACAGACAGTTTTCTGAACCGTCTGAATTTACGGGTCAGTGATAATCGAAGGTTATCACAGACGGTTTTCGAACCGTTTGTGATATTCTTTTCTACCCCTAAATCTATTCCTGTTTATTAGCTAGCCTCAGGAAATGCTAGCCATGCCCTCTGAAACAAGCAGATCAACATGTACATGTATATATACAATTCACATCTTAATTCATTTCACAAACATAAAACATCCAATTCACATCGCACTTCATTTCACAAACATAAAGCATCCATTTCGCAAATCAATTAATTGAAATAAAATAAAATATCCATTAACAAATACACAATTACAAAAGATCTACATTGCATTTGCACTTAAATGGTAACATTGTATTTTTTATTGCTCTATCACTCCGGAATTGAGGTCTCGCGAAAGGAACAAATCCATAATCAACGAACTTGTGAGGCTGCACAAGCTATACTTGGATGGTGCATGATTGCCATTCAAGTATTGCTTGTGCAGCTTACAAGTTCGTTGATTATGGATCCGTTCCTTTTACGAGACCTCGATTCCGGAGTGATAAGAGCAATAAAAAATTATTGTGTGCAGTGGAACTCTCCATCTGATCTTATGACTTTAGACCACAAAAATCAAGTGCACTCTCCTCGAATTTTTGCAAAGTCCGGCTATTTCAATGCAGTTGTAGAGATGGGCGCAGCTTGTCAATAGGAATATCAATGCACGTACATATATAACCTGACAAGTATGAAATAAATGTGGGAAAATTGACAAACCTTAGAATTGGTGATCTTCGAGGAATCGAGGAGTAGTCTCATATGGTCTGCAAAACTCCTATCGATGTTTCTCCACTGGGCGGAATCAGTAAGGTGTCTTAACATTCCATCCTTCTTACATTCCTCCGAGTGCCAACGCAACAGTTATGTCTCCTTTGGATTTGCAAAAAACCTTTTCAAACGGGGAATTATAGGAAAATACCATGCCACCTTAGCAGGAGGTCCTTTCGTCGCCTCTGTTCCCTCGCCATCATCTGATTGATTGTTACGTTTGTATCAGAATGCGTTGCACACCGGACATACATGCATGTTTGCATACTCTTTACGGTATAGGATACAGTCATTCGGACATGCATGCATTCTTTCTACTTCCATTCCCAACGGACAAAGAACTTTCTTGGCTTTATACGTGGTTTTAGGCAACTCATTTCCCTCCGGAAGCATGTCCACTAAAAGACCTAGCAGCGCCGTGAAACTCTTGTCGGACCAACTGTTGCTTACCTTCAATTTCAACAGTTCAAGCACGGCTGACAACCTCGTGTACTTTGACCTGCAGCAGTGAACAAAGGTTTCTTCGAGTCCTCCATCATGCCCTGGAATTTAACATACTCTCTCTCATCATAGTTCTCTTCTACATCGCGAAGCATCTCATCCAGATTGTCATCGTGCAACCTATCCGAATCCGATCCACAATCGACATCATCCGGCGGCATGTCATTCACTTCACCGGTGATGTCATCCGGCGGCATATCATTCACTTCACCGGCGATGTCATCCGGCGGCATATGATCATTGACTTCGCCATGACTGGTCAAACATGTATAACCCTTTTTGAAACCCCTCCGAATCAAGTGCGCTTCAATTTGCCCTCTGTTCTTAAACATCTTTAAATTCTCGATCGATGCATGGACAAGACATATATTCCACCCCTTATTCAGCATATCCTCCTCAGCAGCTCTTATAAAAGCGCACACGCCAATAATGTACTCTTCACTCACACGGCTCATGGTCCTACATACATCCATATATATATCCTATATTATATATATATATATATATATATATATATATATATATATATATATATATATATATATATATATATATATAGCAACTTAGTATTAAAAATTAAATTAATTAATTATTACAACATATATACCGCCCACATGCATTGAGGCTTAATTTGCTAGCTTAATTCATATTATAAACACAACAGCTATTATCTAACCAATTAACAATTTTGCAAAAACCATCTTCAATAACACTCACCAATTACTTAGATCTAAATTGTAATGCAAAGAAAAATAAATTTTATTACTAACCATATCTAGAGCAACCAGGAAAGTATGAATCTTCAAAACTCAATCTCTGCCTCCTCTCACCAAATTAATTGGCCTGAAATCGTCTAGCTTGTCTCCTGAGCGAAAGAGTGCAGTACCGGCTAGATCTGGATCGAAATGATGACAGATGCGGTTCTGAGCAGTGCAATAAATGCCTAGCTCATTATCACAGACGGTTTTTAATAAAAAACCATCTATGATAAGTCTGAGATTATCATAGACGGTTTTCAATAAAAAAAATCGTCTGTGATAATAAGCTTATCACAGACGGTTTTTAATAAAAAAATCATCTGTAATAAATCCAGATTATCACAGACGGTTTTTAATACAAACCGTCTGTGATACGCCTTTTCTCCGACGCCACCAACACAGACGGTGTCCAAATTAAAACCGTCTGTGTTAGTGTCGGTCACAGACGGTTTTGTCAAACCGTCTGTGATTAGCCGTCTAGTATTAGGCTTTCTATAGTAGTGGTTTCTCTTTCTAGCTTCTGCCTTTTTAATTTCTTTTTTTGTTTTTTGAATTTTTTATCTTTTCCCCCTTATTCCTTTATATTGTCCATAATGATATAACTTTTTTATTTTTTATTTTTATAAATTTAATTACTCATAAAAACTAACTATTTTTAGCTGATGCAAAAAAGCTAGAAGCGTGAGCTTAAAAGTCCCCTTCGCACTACGTAAATCTGCTCTCAGAGCATGGTCCATCTCCTCTGGCACTGGCAGGCGCTGCTGATTGTAGTGACTACACCTGAGGAACAAATGTACAAGTTGGTTTGGTGTTACCAATCTACACCACAAATATACATTTTACATTGGAAGAAAATTTGATTTACAACCCAATTATCTAAACTTGTTCTCATAATCTTACCAAAATAATTATTCTCTGTGCCGAACTTGTATGAGATTAGATATGACTTTTTTTTAGATTGATTAAATATGACTTACTGCTCGGTCAGATACAACCAGCTCATATTACACACGTTTTCCCAACTGTATTTTCAGCTTGGGTGACGAAAATTTCAGGAATGGGGGAGGCATTAGACTCCCTGGAACCTCGTGGAATGTCAGCAAGACAAGATTCTCCAGCTTTTGCAAGTACTCCGGGATCTTTGTCAATTTGGTGCAGGTGATAATGGTCACGCGCTCAAGGTGCGAGAGTGTGGACCCATTAACATCTGCTACCTCCCACGTCTTCAATTTGGGTAATCCCTGGAGATGGAGCCTTCGTAGTTCACGGAACCAACCATCTCGAATGACCATGTCTTCCTCTATGTATGAACCTTTCCCAAGTATGAATTCTGCAAGGTTTGGTAAATTAGCAATCATGTTAATGTGGTTTTTGTCTAGTCCTGACTTGTAAAGTTCGAGCTTCGTGAGGTTGGGGAGATGGTAACTGTGAATCTGATCTGCTGGTGCGCCTGGCAAACTTTTCACTTGGCCGTGCAGCCGAAGATACTGAAGCTGGCGCAGAACTGTCATAGTGAGAAGTTCATTTAGTGGGAGATCAACACTTTTCTTTGGTTTCGAATGAGTTGCTTCCGAATTGGCTGCTGCTTCATTTGCTTCCAGATCGGCTTCGTGGCCTTCCTCCGAATCAGCTATTTCCAAGGACAGGAGGCACTCCAAGGCCCAAGCTGGTAAGAGCAAACAGAAGATTATCACAGTGGTGGCCTATTGATAGCCTCCATACTCGTAGTGATCGGAGGTTCGTCATCTTCTTCAGTGCAGCACCTTTCCGAGCGCATTGGCCCCAAGGCACACCATGTAGGGTCTGGAGGCTGTCCAGCGCATGAATGCGGCGTGGATCTCTGTTGAGGCGTCGTGCCAATACATGCCGGAGCGATTTAATTTCCCAAAAGCCTTTCGGGATTTCCTTGAGAAAGGTTGTGATGTGCCCCCGAATGATGTTTGGTGTATGTTTTAATGTGCAGAGCATATCTGAATATTTTTGTTACCAATTGAAATATGATGAAAAATATTATAATGCAATTAATTTATTTGAGAAAACCAAAAACAAATATTTTGCACTAATCTGTGTGTTTGTGATATCCAGTGTTTCCAGATTGCGGAGCTTTGCAACAGACTCTGGAAGGCTTCGGAACTTAGTTTTTTTAGATAAAGGATATAAAATCCGGCCTCTATATCCATATGGGATATATACAGCCAAAAATTACACGAGCTCTTAGGCTCAAATCCTCAAAACTGAGGAGCATAAAACAACAAGAAAGAGAGCTAAAGGACTAAGAAAAAAGCTAGAAAAACTAAGCTTCAGAACTTCTTCTCTGTCCTTGCTATCAACCAAGCCCCTATCCTCATCCAACTGAGCCTTCCAAACTTTGGTCTACCTTGCATGAAGCTGGGCTTCCGAGGCGACGCCTCCAAGGAGGCGACGAGGGTTGCCGACGCCGCCCGCCTCACCGAGACAAGGTTTTCACCTGGAGATCAGAATACATGAGGGCTATGGAGTGCCATGACAACCCTCCAGGAAGGACAATGGCGCCCGAAGGCGTCATAGTTGTCGAGACCGGTAAGATCACCGGCAAGGCTTTCGCCAGCACCTCCACAGCACCCCACGCACTGCCCACACACAAAATAGACCGCCACCAACACACCGGGATCCTGTCTGCCTCAAGGTCATGGCATAGTCACCCTTGAACTCCACGACGAGCCGCTTCCTGCAATGACCGCCACTGAAGAAACCGCTATGCGACACCTATGCACCACCACAGAGCAGATCCAGAGACATGAGCCCACCCGCCTCTTCAAATTCCTCATCAGAACTATCGTCCCCGGCCTGAGACCAAAACCGAGATCCACACCCTTCCCCCCTAAGCCCAGCTAGTGGAACAGAGGAAGAAAGCAAATCCGGCGATGAAAATCGGCGATGGGAAACCCCCTCCACCTTAAGCTCCGCCTCACTAGCGACCTCATTCGGCTGCGAGCAAAGATCTCCGCCAGAAGAGGAAACACCAACCGGAGAAGAACCCCACGGGGATCCAGAAGAGAGCTCGCTCCCCAACTACACCACCTCGCTCCCCTTCGCTGCGCGACGGCCGTCGGCGCACTAAGTCACCTAGCACACCGCCGCGCATGCCTTCCCGCACAAGCAACGCCGCGCCACCCGCACTACCTGCCGCACCCCGGCCGCTGCCGAGTGATGACAGGACCGCAGGCCACCACCACCGCCGCCAGCACCGCCTTCGAGTCGGGCCTCAGCACCGCCGCCGGACCCGAGCTTGACCAGATCTGAGCGCCAGCACGCCGGAGTCACACGCCGATGGCCGGCAACCTCGGCGCTGACGAGGCACGACCTCCGCTACCCGCCACCAGGGGACGCCTCCTCAGGGGAGACGCCGGTGCCGATGGTGGCGATGATGGAGGGCTTGGCCTGGCGGAGGAGCCACTCAATAGTCTCGCCGTTGGTGCGGTGGCCAAGCTCACGGGTGAGCTGGAAGACGCGGGTGGCGACCACGGCCGGGATGCGGATGTGGCCATGGAAGAAACAAAAAGGAGTAAGTGCTGGAAAGATGGGGTATAGGGAGATAGGGTGGACGAAGTGCTGGAGAGGGAGGGAGTATATTGAGATTGGTGATGTCGGGTGTCAACATTTTAGAAGCATCCTCATAGATGCAAAGTGAGGAGCTTCCCCAGAGAAGTTCCTTCCTCCGTTGTCTCCCTGCTCTTCCTCTCCCTGCCAGCGGGGCCCATGGGATAGTCGGCGTCGTCCTCCTCCGTGTCATCTTCTCCCCGTAGCGAGTCGAGCTCCCCTCCGTGTCGTCCTCAATTCAGACGCAGCCAACATAGCCGCCCTGGACACTGCCGCCTCCTGTATAAAAGGGCATCGAGACCCCCTGGGATTTGCACCCCTAGCCGCCGACCTTTTCTTCGCTCTGCACCGTCTTCCGCAAGCCACCGCCCTTCATAAATCCGACGAGCAATTGCGCTCGCATCGGTGAGTCTCCGCCATAGACAAATACCTCTCGAGCTTCCCCATGCTCTGCTATTTCTTTCCCATACCTCGCCAGTGCCAATGTGTCATCGGAGCTTGAAGTTTGGCGTATGCCCTGTAACGCCCCCATTTCTGGGGACGTTACGGAACCCCGTAACCGTACGGAATGAACAGTTATGAAGTTCCATCGTATGAGCGATGATCACAACAGTACCAGCTTACACAAAAGATCCAACTTTATTACAATATAGATTGTCACTCGGTTTACATAGCGGGCGCAAGAACCCACAAACTATAATACATCACAAAAGATCGATCGGCCTGAGCGTAGATTGAAACCTAAGACCAATCGTCATCAGAACAGATTGGTTCATTAGGAGCTTCTTCTTCCATAGGCTCATCAGAGTAACCTTGGTCTTCTGAAAATTTTGTTTAGCAAGTAATGAGTACCACCGTACCCAGCAAGTTACAGGGGTAAACCTTATTTTACTATTTGCAAGGATATTCAAAGGATGGGAATATATTGGTTTTATTACACTGGGTGGATGCAGTTTTATTTGTAAACAACGAAAGTTTAAATTATTTGCTCCTTAAAATCAGGGGTTTTTCATTATCAGATAAAGTTCATCATTAACCAGATTAAAATACTCACAAATCCTACTTATGCCTCATTCTTGGAGTCACCCAATTAACACAGCTTCATTAACTGGAAGCACGGCGTATTCGAATACCATTTATTTCACTCTGCAAAGCTGCTCAACTTTACCCACACGATCCCTTAACTCCCGCGACAGAGTTAAGAAAGCCAGGTTGGTTCACTGCTCAATTCTTTATATAGACTCTACCCGATAGCATCACTCAGTCACGGCCACAAACTAAAACAAACTCCTCTGCCATTTTAAGTGAATACTACCGTTGTTAGGTATCCAGCGGCATACCTAACACCCCGTCAACCTGTCATCTCAACCTATAGAGTTTCAATCAAACTAAGCAGTTACTAAACCAGTGTTAACAAGTCAACTCCTGTGGTTTGAGCGATCACTATGTCCGTTATTTAGCACAAGGTTTTTGTCCTTATATTTTTCACCTGAGGCACTCAACCACAGCTTCTTCTGTGCTCAACAGCACTCACCACCACCAAACCAATCCAGCCTCCATCCTCGGGTAAAGCGATGGGCTAAATCCGTTACCCGGAGCCCCACCAACACCTCTACCCAAAGTCCAATTCTAAGATAAAGCGTGTTGGGCTAAATCCGCCACTCGGAAACCCCAACCTCTTTACCATAGATTCTGTGCATGCCGGCGCTAGGATATGATGTCTCCTACCACCCTACCCTAGCTCCGGGTTTTCCAAATCTACCAGCCCGCAGCCAAAGTCACTTATTAGTGTACAATGTTGTATGAGATGATTATATACTTTTATACCATATTTTATTTCTTACTATGGTTGTCAAGGTGAATATGGCCATCAATCAGAACAGGGCGTATTTCAGTGGTAGGATTATCTAAATAGCATGCCATTCTAAACATTTTATTGTACACAAATAACATTTGACAACTAGCCATAATGAAAATACATTAAATAAATAATATGAATGTCATAGGAGTCAATATGATCAAAAACATGTAACTTGCCTTGCTGATTAGGGATTTCGACTATGTCGTAGATTAATGCAGTTGGCTCTTGCTCGGAAACTGCGACCTCGGAGGCGTCGGAAGCTAGCGTAAACACATAAAATAACAACATAAGTCCAAACTTGATTCTAATCAAGCTAGGGAAAATAATCTAAATAAAAAGGAGTAAATTGCATAAAATCTCAAATAAACATTTTAGAGATATTGGGAAGTGATTTTTGATGGAAGAAGATAATTGGATTTTGTGGAATTGGAATTTATGGAGGCTTGGAATTTAATAAGCTAAGTGTATGGAAAAAGGGAAAATTTAAATTTATAAAATTTAAATTTGAGGAAATGGGGTTGATATTTGGATTCAGGATATTGAATTGGTCAAGATGGATTATTTTGGTATTTTTGGGATTTTTCTGGGATTTTTGGGGCTTTTTCTAGATTTTTCGGGATTTTCTAAAATACATGAACAGTGTTGCACAGTGTTGGGCTCGGCCCGAGCAACAGTGCGACCCGGCTGGCCTCTTCTCCCGCGCGGCAAACCGGCTGTCGGCCCGGCCCGAGCGCTCGACCGAGCAGGCCGCAGCCCACGCACTCCCGCGCTCGTCCGCCTGATGGGCGATGCGCGCCCGGCACCGACGGGCCAGATTTCCCGAGTGTGGCCGTCGGATGAGGAGATGGCAACGGATGAACGGCTGTGGCTTGAACAAATGTGGGCGATTGACTGCTACGGGCACGGACGCTCCCGATACGGCCACATCGCCCCCGGGAGTCGTCTTCAACCTCTGGACGGCTCCCGGGCGGCAAAACAGAGCCCGCCATATCCGGCGAAGTGGCGACGTCTGGGCACCTTGAGGGGAATGGGTTTCACAGAGTGTAATCCTCTAACTTAGGATTCCATTTTGGTACTTGGGTGGGTGGGGGAATGGTTGACGATGGCTAGCGGCGGCCGAGAAGACAACGGCCTCCACGGCGGCGTTAAGGAGGTCCGGGGAGGTTTGGGTCTAATTGGCTAGGTTTCTACCATCTACGGGACACTAGGAAGCTAGTGGAAGTGATGGCACAGCTCGGGAGAAACTTAGGCGAGCTGGCCACGGTGAGGACCCTTCGGCCGACGGCGGCTTCGATTGCCACGGGCCTAGGTTGATGCTCAAGCTCCAGCGAGTTCACCATTGCATTTCAGAGACAGTGAAGATCGTGTGAGAGCTTGGAATCGAAAAATAATTGAGTAGATTAGAAGATTGAGCTTTAGGGTTCACCGGCTCAGGGGCGTTGATTGCGGGCGATGGGGGCGACACGAGCTCAATCGGTTGGGGGAGTGGGTTTGTGAAGGTGCTAGGAGCCTTAAGAAGCTGCAAATTGGACTTTAAACCTCGTGTAAGTCGGTTGCCACCGAGATATTTTCGTGGTCGCGTTCGGCTCATGCCGTGCGGGGAGAGGGGGAGTGCACCGCAGTGGCGCAGGGGTCTGTGAGGAGGAGATGGCACGGCTGCTTTGCCCACTGGTACGGCTGGTTGACCCGAGAGGAGAAGAACTCGCGAGAATGGGTGAGCTGTAGCGGTGGCGGGAGCTGCGCGCAGGCGCCGGCGCGTTGAGCGAGGGGAGGCGCAGAGGTGTGCGGCTAGCAGGTGGGGCCTCAGCTCAGAGAGGTCGCGGCGTGATGATGGAGTGGCGCCGCAACTTCGTGCGCGAAGGAGACGCCGCGTGTACAGTGGCTTCTCCGGGAAGAAGAGGAGAGCGCGCGCGTGTGAGGGCGCCAGGGGAGGAGCGAAGGCGTAAATGCCAAAAAGGGAAGGTGCATTTTCATTGGTACTTGCCAAATTGGGAAAGAAACACAAATACCAGCAAAATCCAACAAAATTCACAATTTGAAATTTTTGGGGTGTTTCATGCCCAACCTCTTGGCTGCCCAAACCTCGCTGTGGGCCGTCTTGGTGTTCCAATGGCATCCGCGGCCCCGCCGATAGCCTCGCATTGCCCTCAGGAAGCTCGTGCGCAGCACGCTAAGGCTTCTCATCGCTTCCTCACTAGAGTTCCTCACTGCCATAGCTCCGCCGCCATAGGTTGCCGACGCCGACCTAGATGCCGACCTCTCCACTCAGATCCGAGCCACTAGGGAGCTTTGCCGTCGCACGCTATTGCTTATGCTCTCTTTGCTAGAGCTCAGTTCGCCACAGTTTGCCTCGTCGGCGATGACCATCGCTGGCCATTCGATCTGTCCCATCTCATCATCCCGTGGCAATGCCACCTCAGCGCCAAAAGCTGATGTGTCAGCCACGTTAGCGTCGCATGAGACATGGATGCCACCTCATCACACCGTTTCACTTTGCCACCTTAGATGCCATGTCATGCGCATGTGTCAACCACGTGTATGCCACGTCAGGTGGCCACGTCATCTGGTGACATCATAAATATGATTTTCCTTTAGAAAAATAATTTGGCCAAAAAGGAAATTAGATGCTGGCATCATAATTAGGATTTCCTTTAGGAAAATAAATCCAGTAAAACCTAGTTTCCTTTTTCTTTAGATTAGATTTTCTAAGAGCCCGTTCTCCTCCATCCTAGTTTTTATTGTCCCTATTCTTTTTCTAAATTTATCTAAAATTGAGCTCTATCTTTTGGTTTTGGTTTTGAAGTTTTTGGAGTTCATTTAAATTTTACTTGAATTTATTTTGTGTTTCATTCGATTTCTCTATCGTTAGATCACGTCTTCGAAGGAGCAGGAGCACCACTAGAAGATCAAGAATTCATAACTGAGCAAAGCCAAGGCAAGTCGTGTCCTTTAATCATGTTGAACCTAGTTTTCAAATCTATTATATATTATTTTGTTTTAAATTATCATGCATCGCTATTTTATTACAAATCTTTGTATGGTAGTTAATGACCTACTTGATTAATTCCACCATAGCAATTTGAATGTCATGATTCTATTGTTACCATAGGATGAATAATTATCTAGTGATACAATACTAGTTGTCAAATGAGTGGTGCGATTGTTATGCTTAGCCATGCTTATAGTTGCGATAGGTTTGTAATCACATGTGAATAAATAATTAATTTTGACTTAATGAGATATTGAATCGTGGTTGTAGCCACAGTGATAAAATTTATGTGCCATGACATTGTGTCGGGACCCCGGATTTCCAAACCCGGACCCTCTGTGTATTACTGCACTAGTCCCAGATCAAAGCTAATGCACACAGTTAAACAGAAATGAATACATAACCAGCAACGCTTTATTACAATATTAAAGAGTACAGACCGAAAGGTCTCATTATTACAATTGAGGTTTCAAGACCTCGCACACATGAAACACAGCGGAATCAAAAGATAAACTCGGTGAAGACCCATCAATACGCCACAGGCAATTGACTGGGGAAGCGCGACCTAGAACTCCTGGAATCCTTCATCGAATCCACCCGCGAAGAAGTCGTAGTCGCCTTCTTGAGCTTCGTACTCCTCTGGTTATTATTTTTGAGTGTAGCATGCGAGTACATAAAGTACTCCGCAAGTCTTGGGAAAAATGCAATAGATGCAAGGCTTGACAAAGGAAGGCTATATGGTTCTTTTGCACGAAGCAACATTTTCATTCAATTACTTCTAATTATTTTCGAAGGCATCAATTTAATAAAGTAAATGTTTTAGCAGAAACTATCATTAACTTTCTAGTGAAGGTTCCAACTACCAACACTAGCTGACCAATTACAATTGATCAAGTTTAAAACTGCGGGTTCCATCCACCCTCTCTGGCTCCAACTGCCAGGATACCCTTCCAAGAGTTCCCTCCACTCTCGGAATACAAAAACTTTGATTTTAAAACCAAAACCAGAAATCTACCATGTGAATGCATTCCTTGCCCGCCCCTTGACCGTGGGCATGGCTATTCGAATAGTTTTACACTCTGCAAAGGTTGTACAACTTTACCCACAAGAGATAAATTATCCTAAAAGTCAACACGCTTCCTTTGGCATGAGACCCAGATAAAATATCACAAAGCCTTTACCTTATTCTAATCTAGCTAGATACCACCCACTGAGGTTTCACCGCAGGTAGGCTAACTGCCCGAACCAAAGCCCCCTCTTGCGCCATATGAGTATAGTAAATCCCTGTCCCTCACTGTGAATAACCAGTCCATCCCTGGCACCCACTTTCCACTGGTGGCACCTAAACTAGACTATCATAAGTTAGTCAGCTAGGTCGTACCCATATAGACTTGTGGTTGTACGGTTAATGCTCAGTCTGGACAAACACAAGCGTCGGTCCTTAATTGACTAGGGTGGAACATACACTTAACAAGATCTCGTGCTTCCTGCACCAATCCAAACCAACCATCCACCCTAATCTAAACCAACTTTCACATTTTAGTTTATTTTAAAAGAACAGTGGTAACTCCAATTACCACTAAATTTGTAAACACAAGGGTATTACAATAAATCATAATTTCCCATTTTTCAAGATTTCAAGGGTATTACATAGCATGACTAAGCATTGTTCTACCATTCTAATATCAACAATTAAATATATTACTCTCATTAATGAGTCAAAGGAATTTCTAGGGTTGCAAAGGTACATGGCAATCAACTTCAAGTGAGGGCATAACAAGGTTGGATTAACTATTACCTTAAGATTTGAACTAATCTTGTATATAAATAGCAATGCACATAATTTAAAATAAGTAAAGCATTTAAAAATCATAGGTTCGAGATGATCAAAGGAGACTTGCCTTCTTGCACTGGTTGGTCCCTCTTGCTGCGGTTCGACAAACTCTTCGGCGACGTCGGGTTCTACGCGCGAAACGACAAAATAAACAAAATAAATTCAAATAAAATTCAAATGAACTCCAAAAACTGCAAAACCAGAACCAAAAGATAGAGCTCAATTTTAGATGAATTTAGGACAAAGAATCGGGTCAATCGGAGTTCGGATGAAGGAGATCAAGCGATCTAAAGTTTGCTGGGCAAGAAAATGCTGGAAAACAGCAAAAGTTACTGTTCACCCGAGAGCAGCACTTTTGGAGAGAAGTCTAGCGTTGGCGAGAGGAGGCATGGGTGCTGAATCTAACTAGCAAAATGGGTTTCTAGGGACCCAAGGCACACATAGGAAGCGACGGCACGCCAAATGGAGAACGATGACGGCACGAGCGGCTACAACGATATGGTTAGGAGAGAGGAATAAAACCCGGGCATTAAACATGGAGAAGTAGGGTGAGCACAGGCTAGAACGCGGCTTGGCGAAGCTAGAAAAATTGTCGGCTCAGACAGAAACCCACCGAAGACGACGCAAACGGCGTTTGAACGACGTCGGGAAGGAAAAAGCAAAATCTTGATATCTTGGTGATCGATGAACGAAATCTAAAACCATTTGGAGAGTAGCTACCTGGGATGGTTTGGCACAATATGACATGAACGGATTGGGGAAAACACCACCGGATAGATGGGGACACAAGATGCCATTGGCGGCCATGGCGAGGTGTCGGAGGCGAAATTTTGTGGAGGCTTTTTGGGGAAAAGGAAGGAAGCACGGCGTAGAACGCGACGAGGCAAGTCTAAAAAAAATTACGGCAAGGGATAAAGCTTACCGGAGGCGACGAATCGACGTCGGGAAGCGCTCTTGACCTAGATTGGGGAAAACTCGATTCCGGTTGCACCAAAACCAAATTAACATGGCAAGAAGGTAGATGGCATATGATGGCACAATGTGACGCAAAAGGATCACAGAAAAACTCACCGAATAGCTCGAGACGCGACGAGCAAATTCGGGACCGAAGGGCTTCGATGCCGACGGCGTCCTGAGCTTTGAGGGACTTGCCACGGCTTGGGATGAGTTTAGAGGGGTTAAGGGGTCCTATTTATAGGCTTGGAAGAGGTAGAAACCGGCTCCAATTCGCGGATTTTGGTTTAGAGTCCGTTTTGGAAAATAGGAGATAAAAGGCAAACGGATGAACGAAATGGAAAGAGGTCAATTGGGATGGATTCCTTGCGTGATTTGGCACAACTTTCCTTTTGGGAGGACATTGAAATAATGTCCGGATTGGAAGTTATGAAGAGAGAGGAAAAGGAAGGAAACTGTAGCGAGAGATCGATCGAGCGCGCTGGAGAAGACGCGGTACTGTTTATTCTCTCTCCTCTTTTTTTGGGAAATTTAAAATTGAGCTCAAACAAACTCTGAAAAATCTAAGAAAATGCAGAAAAATTCCTTGTGACACAAGGAACACATATAAAATATTTTTGACAAATATTAATGTTTAATTTAATCATATTAAATCTTTTTAATTAATAAAAATTTCAATTAAGCTTTAATTAATTCCAGAAAAATCCAAATGGTGAATTTTATTTTAAAAGCTTCAAAAAGGCTCTGAAAATCAGGATGTTACACATTGGTGTGTCATTGGTGTTGGTTATATAAAAATTGATTTTTCACTTGGGCGAGTGATCATACAGTAAAGGGGAGAGTGTGGGTTCACTTCGAGAGATGTGGATGTCTTGCTTGGGTAATATTAAGGACTTCACTTTGTGCACCATCGATCTGAGACTTACCGTGCAACCACATGTCTAGTATGGGATAGACCTGACTGATTATGTGTGATGTTTCAATTTCGGTTTCATCGTTAAGATGTATGTGGTGTGGTCATAGCCATGGATCCACATTGGCGCAACAGGGGGCAAGTATCGATTTAGTGGTTAGCCTAGTCGATGACAAAATCTTAGCGTGGTGGAATTGGGTTGAGATTGAACATTGTAAAAGTCTTGTTGTGATCTTCTTAGTCAATATGCCAAAGGAAGCATGTTATACCGTAACATTACAAGATTGTTATATCATGTGGGTAAAGTTGTACAACCTTTGCAGAGTGTAAAACTATTCGAATAGCCGTGTCCTCGGTTATGGACAATGCTTAGTGATTTCACACAAGGGGTGGAGTTTTCATAAAAATCTGGTTGGATTAAGTTGGGAAGTGAATAGTTATTTCATTGGTGGTTCATTACGTGAATGATTAGTTCACGAGTGGTTCATTGGAGTGAAAGATCATTTCACTTGTGATAACTCTCAGTTCTTTTTATTATTTATTTATTAAGCATTTTCAAAGTTCGCTTTTCAATCTATTTGTTGTATTTACTTTAAATTGTTGCTTTCTGCATATTACATTTTCAAAGTCAGCTAACCTTTGGTAAGCCTTGCATATTACATTGCATTCTTTGTCACAAACGACTTGCTGAGTACTTTATGTGCTCATAGCTATATCCACATTTGCTCAGTTGAAGAAGATGAACCATATCAGCAGGAGGTACCAGAGGGAGGCTACTTCGATGACTTCGCAGATTAGAACTTCGCTCCCAATCGGTTGCCTTTGAGCATATTGAATGGCCACTCCGTCTTCGTTGTGTTTCCACTACAAGTATCTTAATCCTTTCAGGCTATTCTCCGTAAGTTTGACCATAAGGTTACAACTATGATAATTAATAATATTTGAATCTTTTCTTAGTGAATCGTGATATAGTCGATATTATATCTTTATTTATACTATGTACACTAGCATGATCCTGGACTAGTGCAGAATACACAGGAGAGTCCAAATTTGCATATTCGGGACTCGACATGACGTGGCATGACATGTGGCTCAGACGCATGGCTCAGGTGGCTAAGGTGGCATACACATGGACTGACACGTTGAGCTAGGGCTGATGTGGTTGCTTGCGTGGCTTGCTGACTCAGCTTGGTCTACGGTTCATCGAACAATGAGTACTGACGAGTGGGACTAGGCTGTCAGTCTCTTGGTGGAAATGGATGTGGTCCACAGAGAAGATGAACCAACGTCAGACACAATTGCTGGGTGACATCACTTAGCTGACGTTGGTGTCGCGCGACTTGAGATGACCCTTCGGGGTGCGAATCGGCGTGGTGCGTGCAACGAGCAAGGCGCCAGGGCTAATGGCGAAGTAGCTTGGTAGCAGACGAAGGGGAGGATGGTAGTGACTGGGTGGTGACTCACCAGTGGGGAAGACAACGATAGAAACAACCGTTGACGGCAGCACAGAGACGAAGAAGACAACATGAGGCGAACAACAATGATGACAAGGGAAAAGCTCTGGGTGATATGGAACATAAGATGACGCATTTAGAAAGAGGAGGGGTCCACTGGCGAGCTCAAGCCACTGTGAGGCTCGGCAGAGCACTTTCACCAGCATGGAGGAAGACAATGTGTTCCAAGTGAATGGAAGAGCTAGAAGCTCGGGTTTTCGTGGGAATAGAGCGAGGGAGAGATGAGAAAGAGGATGGTACGGTGTGGAAGAACTTATAGGCACAAGATAGCTGAGAGTACTTCACGAGTTCTCATGAGCAAGGTGGAGCTGGAGCGGTGCGGTTCGTCTCAACAACGTATGACACGCAGAAAGGACAAGAATGGAGCAAATTCGGCGGGTGATGCGACGGGTGGTTGAGGCCGAGCAAGTGAGCAAGAAACCACGGGCGTGGCGTCAAAAACCAGTGGCATCAGCCATGGCGGAGAGGAGCCAGTGCTAGCACAGGCGCACATGAGGTGGAAGACAACACCTGACTCATGGGGCCCACATGGTAGTGAGAGAGAGAGTTAAGGTTAGCTAAGGGTTTGGGATATTTTAAATGCATAAAATGAGCTCTGAAAATTATGACATTTTTTATTGGTGCTCCTGACATGGTGTAGATCAATGTGTAATTATTACAAAATTTTATCTGTCTTGGATTTTTCTTGAAAAATCTTGGAAGGATTCTGTTTTGTGTATTATGCATTGTTTTGATGTAAATAAATTCAAGAATATATTTAAACATGTTCAAAACTTTATTTCCAACATCATGAATATATTTGTGAATTTTTGAAATGATTTTTACCGTGAATTATCATAGGTCACTTTAAGATCATCTTTTCAAATTCAATTTTGAATTCAACATAAATTCTTTCCAATGCACATTTCGTTTCAAAAAAAAATTGTGTTTGCAAATTACTTTTCCAAAGAAACTCCAATAAAAGCCAAGGAAATAATATGTATACAAAAAGTTTTAAATTTTCCTTATTTTTGTATACCCTAGAAATTGGGATGTTACAGATATGGGTTATTTAAACTCCAATATATAATATTAATGTCTGCTATGGTTCATACGATGTATGTATATGATTCAATAATGTATCTACGTGCAATATATACTAATTTAGGAAATAGTATGGTGAAACAGTTCCGGATCTTGAATCTTGCGTGGCGAAATTTTCCACAGTGTGGAAGGACTTGAAGCCGAAATTTTGCCCAGTGCGGAAGGACTTAGAAGCCCTTTCAAGTCGCGGAATGTCAGCAGGACAAGATGCTCCAGATTTAGCAAGTACTTCGGGATCATTGTCAGTTTGGTGCAGGTGATGATGGTCACGCGCTCAAGGTGCGCGAGTGTGGACGGATTCTTATCTGCTACCTCCCACGTCTTCAATTCGGGTAATCCCTTGAGATGGAGCCTTCGTAGTTCACGGAACCCACCATCTGGAATGACCATGTGTTCCTGTATGTATGAACCTTCCCCAAGTATGAACTCTGCAAGGTTTGGTAAATTAGCAATCATGTAAATGTGGTCTTGGCCTAGTCCTGACTTGTAAAGTTCGAGCTTGGTGAGGTTGGGGAGATGGTAAATCTGATCTGCTGGCAAACTTTTCACTTGGCCGTGCAGCCGAAGATACTGAAGTTGGCGCAGACCTGTCATAGTGAGAAGTTCATTTAGTGGGAGATCAACACTTTTCTTTGGTTTCGAATCAGATGCTTCCGAATTGGCTGCTGCTTCATTTGCTTCCAGATCGGCTTCTTGGCCTTCCTCCGAATCGGCTATTTCAAAGGACAGGAGGCACTCCAAGCTGGTAAGAGCAAACAGAAGATTATCACAGTGTTGGCCTTTTGATAGCCTCCATACTCGTAGGGATCGGAGGTTTGTCATCTTCTTCAGTGCAGCACCTTTCCGAGCCCATTGGCCCCAAGGCACACCATGTAGGGTCTGGAGGTTGTCCAGCGCATGAATGCGGCGTGGATCTTTGTTGAGGCGTCGTGCCAATACGTGCCGGAGCGATTTAATTTTCCAAAAGCCTTTCGGGACTGCACTTATCTGTGTGTTGGTGATATCCAGTGTTTCCAGATTGCGGAGCTTTGCAACAGACTCTGGAAGGCTTCGGAACTTAGTGTGTGCGAGCCCCAGGTATCGCAGACAGATCAGCCACCCAATCTCCTCTGGTAAGCTAGCAGATGCGCCTTGCGCCCCTCCATTGAGATCGATCACTCGTAAAAACTTGCATCGGTAGATGCTGATGCTACTCACGGTACGGCCCATGATAAGCCCTGACATCTTCCTGAAGATGCTCCCAATGCAGGGCCAGAGGCAACTCTCCATGCTCTCCTTGGCTTCATCAGAAGGGGTCCTTGGAATTTCGCAGAGCAAGGAGCGGAGCTTTGGGGCGGCAAGGGTCAGCCTTGTGTGCGGATCAAATGTATTCTGAATGGAGAGCCGACGGATGGTTGCGCTGGAGAGGCCATTTGTGTTGCTACGGACATGGAGGAAGCTGGCCTCTTGCGCCTCTGACCTGGCGAAAGCGAGGACATACTCGTGGATGCTGACGGTGACAATGTTATTGTTGTAGCCTACGTCGACCAGATTGATCAGGCACCGGGCGATTAGCATCTTTAGGTAGTCCTGCCCATGCTCCTCCATGGTCCGTCCATCAGTGGTTTGCACAAGTCCCTCAGCCACCCACAGGCGAATGAGCTTGTCGGAGGCGATATGGGCCTCGGCCTTGAATGCAGCCAAGTAGAGGAAGCACTGCTTCAGGCGAGGAGGGAGGTCGTCGAAGCTCAACATGAGGATCTTGTCCACCAGACGTAGCTGCCGGTACGTGATGCTTAGTTCTCCCTTCATCTTCTTCTCGGCTTCCTGTTTTTCTTTCTCTCCTCCTTCCTTCGCTTCTGCTATCTCCTTCTCTTCTTTCGATTCTTCTTGTTTTTCTTCTATCTGCTTCTCTTTTTTGGATTTTTCTTTTTGTGCTAGCTGTTTCTCTTTTTTGGATTCTTCTTCTTCTTTTTCTGCTAGCTGCTTCTCTTTTTTGGATTCTTCTTTTTCTTCTAGCTGCTTCTCTTTTTTGGATTTTTCTTCTAGCTGCTTCTCTTTTTTGGATTTCTGGAGTTCTTGTATTACGCTGTCCCACTCTTCCTCCTTCTTGGTCCTTAACAACCCAGCTAAGAGAGTGGCTGACAGTGGCAAACAATGATGCAGCAGGTTCTGAATGTCATTGGAATTAGTATCCTTGTTGGGGAAATCATTGGGAAATTCCTCTTTACCGAAGACTCTTCTGCAGAATATCATCCTGCCGTAATCTTTCTCTGGTAGCTTCTTCAGCTCCACGTGCTGGTAAAGGCGTTGCCTCCCACTTGTGTCTTGATGATTGCCGGTGCAAGAACAGTTGGGTAAGGAAGGCTTGACCTGCGTTGTGGTCACCACTCTGGTGCAAGAAGAGTCGGGTGCGGTAGGCTTGACCTGCGTTGTGACCACCACTCTGGTGCAAGGACAGTCGGGTAAGGTAGGCTTGACCTGCGTTGTGATCACCACTCTGCTCCCCTTCTTCCCGTCATCTGGTAGCACCGCCAAGAAGAACTTCCATTCTTCCAGGCTGCGCACGTCGTCCAGCACGACCAGGTACTTCTTCTCACGGAGCGTTTCAGCAAGCTTGCTTGTGATCCATGCACTATCGCCCTTCGTTTTTGTTGTTGCCTTCTTCTCCGGCTCCGTAACGGCTACGCCAGTGGCGCCCTGAATGATCTCGCCCAGGACCTCCTCCATCCGAAATTTCTGGGGTACCTGGACCCAGACTGTGCAATCAAATTTAGGCCAGACTGCACGCTCGTAGATGCAGCTGGCCAGCTTTGTCTTGCCAACCCCACTTTTACCAGTGATGGCAAGGACAATTTGCTTCTCCTCCGGATCCATGAGCCACGTATCAATTTCTCCAAAGTTCCCCACTAGCTCGTCTTGAGCTCCCATTGTATTCTCTAGTTTGTTCCTGTGTATGTATGACATTGTGTGAGTACAATTTGACCAGGAATTAACTCGTTCTTTTTTTTTTTTTTGGTTTCACAAAATAAAAACAAGTATCGGCTTCATGAAGTCCCGTTCCATTTTCAAGTGCAAACCATGGCGTCCTCTTCTTTTTTTTCTAAGTGCAAAACACGGAATCCCATTTCAGTGCCCAACGAATAGATTTCTAGTCACTAAGAGAATAAATCGAACGTAGATTAGTAATTTTGTTTATTTTTTAAATACATGTGCAACTTTGCTAAAACATCATGAATTTTGTAACTGAAAAAATTGATTGTTGGCTTGTTTCCAAAATGAGAAAAAATTGGTTCAATGATTATGGAGCAGTTCTGCTACTTGGAGATTAAGTAGCTAGGTTGGAAGTCCACCAAATGAGACTAATTAAAATATCGAGACTGAAGCGATGAACTCTAAATGCAAATGAGACTAATTAAAATATCGAGATTGAAGCGATGAAACCTAAATGCACATACCTTGTAAACCAAATTATGGCTTGTTTTAGATCTAATCCCTTCTGATAGATAGGAAAATTGAATTAAAATCCTTGTCCATCTAAAGATATTAGTTATGATCCCCATTCTTCCAAACAAGCGTTTAAAGCTTATTGTAGGATTCATAGGGAAAATAAAATTGATGCTATTTCATGACTTGCATTGTTGTTTTGTAACTTGCATTGGCAGCCGGCAGCCCTATAATGCATAAAATAATTTACTCCGTTCCCTTAAGATAGGTCGCCGTATCTGTGTGATGAAATGTTAATTTGAGGCGATCTCGTCGAGAAGAAGGGACACCTTATGACTATAGGTAGAAGTGATTACAGCGGTAGACGTGGGTCATGGAACCTGACAACTAAAGAATTTATGATCTGGAAATTTAGGATCTGTTTGACCTCCTTGGATGCGGATTGTAAGACGTGTTTTGGAGAGTAATGCTGAGAGCGACTAAACATGTAATGATACTTTGTCTTGAATCTGTTTTACTATGGGCACATTTTGGAGGAGGTATTTTTGTATAACCGGTGTCTGGTGTATTGCTAGTTTGCTAAGATTGCTCTTAGAAGTATGGATGAAATCTTGAAGAAGTAAATCAGTTTAAAAAGGTTGCATCGCTGAAAGCAGATTCCATATTGATGTATGGGGTGCATTTTTGTGATGTTTTTATTATTTAACTATTTTAAATTTATTTTTATTGATGACTCTTAATTTCTTAACTTATTTTCAAATCTGATGTAACTTGGCAAGACAATACTGCTACACTAGTAATCATGATGTGACTAAATCTTTTCATGCTATAATGACTACTGTGGCTGTTTGCCCACGTCATGACAAACAACTTGGCCAAAAGTGATATATTTTCTGGCTCAAAGCTAGATTTACCTAGTGGCATGAAAGTATTGTGGCGTAATCGAAGGATTAGAATTGAAAAAAAAATTTGAATGAGTGGTTATTAATAAAAATTAAATTTAAAGGGATTAAATAATAAAAATTGCATTTTATGAACCAGCAGTGGCAATGTTGGCATGCCATCTTTTGGAGCGTCTATCTGCTGGCTACGGTGACTGCTTGTTTGTACATGGTCCCGAGGCGGTCACAATGAAAATGCGACGCGTTCTGTAATAGGTTTTATTTTAGACTTTTGGTTTTTAGGGAAATTTTAGCTATGTTCTTTTGTGATGCAGCTGATAACTTTTGACTGCTCCTGATAGTTTTTTGCTGTATTTTTAAAGACGATAGTAGATGATGAAGACGCTGATTCAGATAGTGCACACACTGATGGGCTTCGAAAGCTACTTGAAAAAACAGTTTTAAAAAACCGCTCTATTTATTACAGCTTCTACAGAACATGACCTTACGTTTTTATAGCTATGTTATTAAGTTTGTCGGTGGAGTTGAGTAGACCATCTCATTGTTTGCCCTGAACATGGAAAAGCCCCACCTTGGAAGGCTAGGCAGCCCGGCTCGACAAGGCGAAGCATGAAGAATGCTTTTATTATTATTATTATTATTATTATTATTATTATTATTATTATTATTATTATTATCATCATCGGTCTATTAGGCTTGGGGTTTATGGGCCAAAGCTTTAGATCTGGAAAATCGGCCCAACTTGCTGCCCATGAACATATCTAAAGTCTAAGGTCCTGTTCATATTGATTTCTAAAAACTATTTTTCTATAGTATCTAATTTTTAAATGTAATATCTTTTCAAGACAAGATCTATTAGTCGATTTTAGTACATACCACAATAATTTCATTTAAATGTCTCTTTTTACAAATTTCTCTATAAATTATTTCTATCTATAAATCAAAACTAAAAATAAAAAACTATATAAATGGACCTTAAGTCACCATGCTGACTGACTAGTCGACGCAACTAGATGACTTTGCTACTACGTGTTACTACTTGCCCTGATTCTCTTGTTGATTTTTTTAGAGCCTTGAGTTTCTATTAAGAGCTACTATTCGTTTCCTTATCCCCTGTTTCTCTTGTAAGGACTCTTCTATCTTGGATTCCGTTGTAAGCCGGGATATCCACTATTGAAAAAAAAGTTTATTGGTATACTGTCGTTAGAAAATGATGGGCAGCTCTGGTTGTAAAAAAACTGATGCCTTCTTTTCCACGTATAACTTATGGCTAACTTATATTACAGTAACTAGCTTTTAAACTGTATATATTTTTTAAGACGGAGTTAATAAGAAGATTAGAGTAAAAAGTATACTGAGTTCAGCTGTACTGCCTAAAATCACATACGTCTATTTTTTTTTCTACGTACCGCCTCTCGCGAACAGTTAGAATCCAAAAAATTAAACCGTAAACCACAGTCAAAAAAACCCACCCTATACATCAATCAACTACAATAAGACCGCGACCAAGACGCCACCAGCACGCGGCCATCTCCGTCCTAACCAATAGCGCATACTGACGCATCCTCCACCACCAGCGATGCCTCCTTGTTCCCTTTGCGCTGCCATGGTTGCCGTCTGTCGCCAGGACGCCGCCGTGTTTCACCTCACCGCCGACCAATCAGTCTTGTTCGAATCTGTTTTTTCTCAATTATTTTTAATTGAAATTTTCTCGTAGAAAAATTTTTGGAACAATTTTTTTCACAATTGTTTTTTCTGGATTTGTTTCTTTTGGAAGATTTTTTTTCTCAATTCATTTTTCAGAACAATTTTTCTTAGTCGAAATTTTTGTTGTTGTGATTTTTTTACAACTGATTTTTTCTCGGATCTGATTTTTCCCATAGTTTTAGATGATGGGGAGGGGTCCGTGTATTGCATTACTCATGGACAATGAACTCTAGGTTTTTTTTTGGGAAATTTGTTTCGGCACATTGGATCGATGGGATGCACACTCGTCCATTCGTGCCGTCGGATCGCTTCGAAGTCATTGCAGGACGTTGTTGCTCATCGAGGCAGTGTTGTGTAGCTTGGTTGATTTTTGTACCACTATTCTAATTACCTATTAAGTTAGACAAGTGTTTAGATAGGCTTTTAGTAACAACCACTACAATAGTTTGATATTAAAGCATGGGCATTGATACTTTGTTTGATACTAACAAATACTCCACATATTTGGTATCAAGCTCCCAAACAGACCATCCACTCAGTACTAAATACTTGGTTTCATAAAAGTGTGATACTTGCGTGAGTATCAAGCGCTCTCCTCTCTTCCATCTCACCAAAAGCTGATGTGGCATGACCTGTACCAAGCTAGTAGGGCTATTGAGGCCTTTCAAATTTTGGGAGTCACGTTGTTTAAGAATTCATTTCACTTTCCATTTTTAATTTTATGATTATAAGAATAGCGTACACGCACATACACCACGCACACATATGCCAGTGTGCCTCTTAAACACATACCTAGATAGATATAGACTGAGGATAAATCCGCTATCTCATAAAATTCCTACTAAACTACACTTACGTGTACATAATACGTAGGCACCAAGATTTAAACTTTAGTGGATGAAGTCATGCACTCATAATTCTACCACCCTACCGAGAGATGTTTCCCTTCACTTTCTATCTCCTTCATCACCTCGAAATGGTACTGCACACACTCTCTCTCTCTCTCTCTCTCTCCATCTCGAAGTGATTTATTTGATTTTCCCCTCTTTCTACCACGGTTAAAATCTATGTAGGTTCTCACCGAGGATGCATTAGGTTTTGTTAGGTTTAATTTAGGAGTAAAGGTAAGTAGAAGCCTAGTAGAGAGAGGAGATGGGCTATGGTGGCGAGCGGTTTTAAGCTGAAACAGGAAGTAGGGCCTGTGATTAGCTCCATACAGTACCAAAGTTAAACTTATTTGAATTTTTTGTACAAAATTTGATTTAGGTAAATCATGACTTTGATTCCAAATTTATGACTTTGCTTGAAAATTATACTCATTTTGTTTCATATGTATCTCAGTTTGCCTTCGAATTTATACCGATTTGCTCTTAAATTTATGCTGATTTTGTTCCCAAATTTAGGCCCGGTTTGGAACAAAGTACAATTTTCCTGTTCCTACAAACAGTAAACTGATTCCTGTGAAAGTCCTGCTTTCCAAACAGGCATTTAAATTGATTTGCATTTTTGGACAAAATTTGATTTAGGTAAGTCATGACTTTGCTATACATATGCACTAATTTGATTTAGAGTTTAGTTTCAATTTTATTGCAAATAATACTCTCATTTTCCTCCCATGCCTATCCAACTGCTTTCAAAATTACGGTGAATTCTTCTCAAACCTATTTTAATTTGTTCCCATCAATAATTCAGGTGCAAAGAGAAGATCAAGGACCAATAGGTGGACTCATGAAAATTGAAGTTGTGCATGATAATAATATAACATGCGTATAACAAAGGATACTTGTAGCAATATATTTAACCGTGGTGTGCATAACCATAAATAGAAATCAGATGGTGTGCATGCGTTTATACCAATTCATGCACGCGCGGAGCCGTTTTTTTTTCACATATATTAGTTGTTAAAGTTTGACTAGATCCATTCTAAACCGCATCTAATTGAGTGAGTGTAAATAGGTAGTAGGACCGTACGTACCAGTCGACGTAGCGCTTCTGCGGATGAGTCCAGGTGGACGGGATGCTCTTGAAGCCGTGCTCGTCCGTCTTCTTTTTGATCTCTTCGAGCCTGCTCTTGATGCCGTCGATGTGGTCGCAGATGGAGTGGCGGACGAACAGGGCGACGGCGCCGTTCCTGAGCCACCGGAGGAAGCTCGGCAGGTCGAGGACGCCGTGGCAGTGCAGCCGCCCCCGGTGGAAGTACTCGTCGAGGAGGTCCTCGGCGTCGAACGCCACCTCGCGCGTCTGCCGCACCCACAGCTCGATGTAGTCGTTGAACTCCTGCCGGCGGCGCTGGTCGGCGTGCCGCAGCCGAACCCGCAGCCACGCCAGGTCGTCCTTGAGCCCCTGCACCTTGTTCCCCACCATCGTCTGCAGCTTCATCTCCTGGAATGCGACCTCCCCCAGCTTCATCACCGCCGACTCCACCATGCTGTCTGCCATTGATGCTACCTACTAGCTTAGCTAGCTCAACGTACGTAGAGTGGTGGTGACGTTGGTTGGCTTCGATATCTCCTGGCTTGCCTGCAGACGGGGACGATGCACCGCCATTATATAGAGAAAGCCAGAACCCTGATCAATTCGGTTTCGGTTTCTGGTTTCTGACTTATTTTTCACTATTCATAAGTTTCGTCTTTTTCTGAACTTTTAGCTTTTTATTGAGCTTTTTTGCCGGTTCTTTTTTTCCCGTATTTGTTTGTATTATACGTAATGGGCTAACATATTTTTTATATTTTTAAATTTTTTTAAATTTAATTATGCTAAATAAGCCTCTATCAGCTACAGTGCTTTTTTCAGCCAGCTACAGTGTTTTCAGCCATAAGCCATGAGCTTTTCAGCCGAACCGATCACCACCTAAACCGCGTGCTGACTGCTGAGTCTCTCTGATTAATCGGTAAGTTGATGACCCTATATTTTTACTTGATTAGTCTAAGAGTCACCCACCTAACCTAGCGATAGAAAACACGGTAACGGATTTAAAGCTCCATTTTGTCTCTTAAGCTGACTATTATATGTCCACCTCATCAACCAACACTACTACAAAAAGAATCGTTATAGACGGTTTGAAATTGTCATCACAGACGGTTTTCTAAACCGTCTGTAATTATGTGTTAGTGATAATCGAAGATTATCATAGACTGTTTGTGAGCTGTCTGTGATAAAAACAACACAGATGGTTTATAACTAGAACTGTCTGTGAAGAAAACTATTACAGACAGTTCAAACCAAAAACTGTCACTACCACAAAAGAGGCTATACTGGACAACCATATCACAGACGGTTCATATGGAACCGTCTGTGCTTAAACTATCATACACGGTTTATTCTAGCAACCGTCTATGCTTAAACTATCACAGACGACTCTTAACATGAACCGTCTATTATAATTGCGACATCACAGACGGTTCGTGTTAATAACCGTCTGTGATCATTGAGACATCACAGACGGTTCGTATAACAAACCGTCTCTGATAATGAACTAAAGAAGCTACTGAGACGAGAGTCAAATTCAAGGCAAATTTATTACAAAAGTCTTAAAAAAGATATTCCCAGATCCTAGTCTTCTAGGCTTCATATGCTTCTTCTTCGACTTTTGGAGTTGAAGGATCAGTCGCTAAGTTCTCGAATGACGTGAAGGTTGTCCTTGCCCTCTTCACTTCCTCCTCTAGCCTGGGCAAATCATTAGCATGGCCCATAATCTCAAAGAGGATGCCATGATAAGTTTCCTCATAATCGACCAATTCTGCTTGATCGGCAAGGTTATCCATGTGTCTCTCTACTGCCGCAAGAGCTTCCTTCGCTTTGTGCACATTGCAGAGAAGAACAAGGCTGAGAGCGGTTTCTCTTTCCTGAGCAGCAACGAGACACCTCCGTCGACGGCGTATGATGAGGTCCAGCTGACGGATGGAAGCGAGTCGAGGAAGGAGAGCAGGGCGTGAGCGGAGGAGTTGCTCCAGACGTAAATTGCTGCCCGCATGTGAAAGGTTGCGGCCGAACAACTCATGATGGATAGATGAGAGGAAGGAGATCAAAAGAATATTAGATGTCATTATTGAGAAATCTAGTGAAGAATATGAGGGAGAGGATCTCACAGTGTAGAAGAGCTGGATTAGGGCACGCATATTTAAAGGTTATCACAGACGATTCGTATACCAAACTGTCTCTGATATTAATATCACAGACGGTTCATATTCTAAACCGTCTCTAATATTACTTATCACAGACGGTTCGTATAACAAACCGTCTTTGATATTCATTATCACAGACGGTTCATATAACAAACCATCTCCTATAATGACACGCCACCAATCCGTGGCGTATACCCCAGGATTTCGATCTCACCCGTCCATTCTCTCCACATCGAATGGCAGGCATCAGTTCCTCCCAATGCTCGGCCCTTATTAATAACTCCCCATCTACCTTTCCACCGGTAGTCACGCGTGAGTTCATCCACTAGCTAGATCTAGCTTCCTGCATCCTCCCCTCCGTGAGCTAGTGCCTTCGTTGTGGCACGTACGGTAGGCTAAACAACACACTCTTGTCGTAAGTGTGTCTTGTTCAGCCTCGTCGTCGTGCCATGAAGGGTTTGTTAGCTTGTTATCCTGTAATAGAATGTGTTGTTGTGCTTGCCTCTGTATTTGCTTATTCCTCGATGACGCTGACTATTACCGTGAGCTAGCGCCTCCGTTGTGGCACATACGGTAGGCTGGACAACACACTCTTGTCGTAAGTGTCGTAAGTGTGTCTTGTTCAGTCTCACCGTCGTGCCATGAAGGGTTCGTTAGCTTATTATCCTGTAATAGAATGTGTTGTTGTGCTTGCATCTGTATTTGCTTGTTCCTCGACGACACCGACTACTACAGAGAGCTAGCGCCTCCGTTGTGGCACCACAGTAGGCTGGACAACACACTCTTGTCATAAGTGTCGTAAGTGTATCTTGTTCAGCCTCACCGTCGTTAGCTTGTTATCCTGTAATAGAATGTGTTGTTGTGCTTGCCTCTATATTAATTTGCTTGTTTTCAAAGGGCATGGATAACATTCTTTCTTGAGGTTAGCCAAAAAACAGAAAAAATTGAAGGTATAGAGTGAACTATCACAGACGGTTTGTGGTATAAACCATCTACGATGGACTATCACAGACGGTTCTATATACCAACTGTCTGTGATACTCGCCAATCACAGACGGTTCTACATACCAACTGTCTATGATACTCGCCAATCATAAACGATTGGTAACTGGAGCCATCTGTAATAGTTTTCTTCACAGACGATTCTAGTCACAAACCGTTGGTGTTATCTTTTTCATAGACAGCTCACAAACCGTCTGTGATAACCTCTGATTATCACTGACACATAAATACAGGCGGTTAAGAAAACCGTCTGTGATGAGTAGTCCAAACCGTCTGTGATGACTCTTTTTGTAGTAGTGCGTCTGTGATACTCATACATCACAAACGATTCTAGTCACCAACCATCTGTGATTGACGAGTATCATAGACGGTTTGTATATAGAACCGACCATGATAGTCCTTCATAGACAGTTTATAGTACAAACTGTCTGTGATAGTTCATTCTATACCTAAACTTTTTTTCTGTTTTTTGGCTAGCATCAAGAAATAATGTTAGCTATGCCCTTTGAAAACAAGCAAACACAATGGCAAACACAAATAGCACATTCCATTTCCATTAAGATTAGAATTCACTATTACAACATAACAAGATAAAGAGAAAATTACCCATATAACATGGCAAGAATACATATTCTAATCCTACGAACCCAACTCTTTAACACGGCAAGAATATATAAGAATCAGAGATCCTAGCAAACAGTAGAAGCTAGATATAGCGCGCGATGTCCTTGACATGTACCATCAAAAAGAAAGGGGAGGGGATCGGATGGCGGCCGGATATCACCAACAATGGAGAGGCGACGATAGCGTCACCTTTGTGTCACGACGGTGAGACTACACAAGACACTCTTATGACACTTAGGACAAAAGTATCTTCGGCAGTGCACCATGGTGTCACAACAGGTGGTGGAGAAACTAGCTCACGGTGGTAGATCGGCGTTGTCGAGGGGAGGATACAGGAAGCTAGGAGTGGATGAACTCACATGTGACTACCGTGGAAAAGGGAGAGGGGGAGTAATTAATAAAGGCCAAGCGATGGGTGGAGTCGGTGCCTACCATTCGATGCGAAGAGAATGGATGGGTGAGATTGAAATCCTGGGGGATATGCCACGGATCGGTGACGTGTTATTATTAGAGATGGTTTGTTATACAAATCGTCTGTGATATGCATATATCAGAGACGGTTTGTTATATGAATTGTCTGTGATAACTCACATATCAAAGACGGTTTGTTATACGAACTGTCTGTGATATTAATATTAGATATGGTTTGGTATACGAACCGTCTATGATATTAATATCAAAGACGGTTTAGTATATAAACCGTCTATGATAACGCTTAAATATGTGCACTCTACTCCAGCTTTTCTAAACTGTCCTCTCCCTCATCTTCTTCACTAGATTTCCCAATAATGGTATCTAATATTTTTTTTGATCTCCTTTCTCTCATCTATCTATCATGAGTTGTTCGATCGCAACCTTACACAGGCGGCGAACAATTTATGTCTGGAGTAGCTCTCCGCTCATGCCCTACTCTCCTTCCTCGACTCGCTTCCATCCATTAGTTGGACCTCATCATTCGCCGTCGATGGAGGTGTCTCGTTGCCGCTTAGGAAAGGAAAACCGCCCTCAACCTCGTTCTTCTCTGCAATGTGCGCAAAGCAGAAGAAGCTCTTGCTACAGTAGAGAGGCACATGGATAACATTGTCGATCAAGCAGAAGTGGCTGATTCTGAGAAAGCTTGTCATCCTCTTTCAGATTATGGGCCATACTAATGATTTGCCTAGGCTAGAGGAGGAAGTGGAGAGGGTAAGGACAATCTTCACGGCTTTCGAGAACTCAGCGGCTGATTCTCCAACTCCAAAAATCGAAGCAGAAGCATATGAAACCCAAAAGACTAAGATCTGGGAATCTCTTTTTTTTGGGACTTTTGTAATAAACTTGCCTTGAATTTATCTTTTGTAAAAGTGAGTAGTCACACTAGCACACTTATCTGTTTCAGCTCAGTAACTTTTGTAGTTCATATGACAAAGGATAAAACACATACGGTTGTAAATAAAAACCGTCCATGATAGTTTCATAAACGGTTCTAATTAAAAACCATCTGTGATAATGCCTATATCACAGATGGCTTTTAAATCTAACTGTCTGTGATAGTTTCAGTGATGGTTTTAGTCATGAACCGTCTATAATAAGTAAAGCACAGACGGCTCCACATGAACCGTTTGTGGTGAAGCGTCCAGTATAACTTGTTTTGTAGAAGTGCAACATTGCTAGAGATGACTGCTCTAACAGATTGTCTCTTAGAAATGAGCCACACAATAAATACAACAATATTTTCTAATTTTCGACCACCGGGCCCACATGTCGGTCTCAACATTGTGTATTAAACTATGTTCTTCTCCCACCACTCTCCCTCCTCAGTCATCCCAACCACCGACGACGCCACCTCTCCATCCCACGCTGCCGCTCTTCACCTCCCCCTTAGCCATGCATCATGGCCACCCTCGGAAAACCCCGTTCTCCACTGTTGCTGCCGCCTCTTGTCTCCCTTCCCCTCCCTCTTTATTTTGCCGGTGCGTTGCCTCTAGATCCAGTTGGATCCGCCTCGCTGAACTCAATATTCGGCAAAAGCTGGCTAGAATCGCCCCACCATCGCCTTGTTCTGGCCGGATTCATCGTCTTTGCCACCCTCGTTTGTCTCCACATCTCTTCCTACATCGATATGCTAGCTTAACCTCCCTCACAGCCATGTAGCTACAACATTTGGATCCAACCGTGGTGAGGCAAAGGGAGGTTGGCGCGACATGTGCAAACATAGATCTCTCTTTGTTCTTTCTCCTCCACATAGACTTTCGTTAAAGCTAACCAAACATGGTAAGGCTAACCAACGGCTGACTTGCCTTATTGGAGATGCCCTTAGCTAGTCGCTTCTGCGTACATCAGAGCTAGTGCAGCACACAGTGACCTAGCTATAGTGACAAGTCCAATCCATGCACGAACAACGCAGTACACATGATATTCCTTCTTGCAGATAGGTTTCTAGCAGAAGCATAGCATCCAATGTCCTGATTCCTTGGACGTTTGGTGCACCTTATTTAGAGGGGTGGCAGCAGGTTGTGGAGAGGCTAGCAAGGACGAGAGAGTATTGTTGCATGCAACGTATTGGTAAAATTTTTTCCTGGCAAATCATACAATTAATTAATAGTGTTTATCATTTCATCTACTCAATGTTTTTAGAGGAAATTAAAATCACAAACCATTTTTATGGTAGACACAGTGCCCTAGCTAGTGACTATTCCAATCTTGCATGCATGCAGATGCTATTCCTTGTTGCAGGGAGGTTTGTACCAGAAGCATGGCATCCAATTACACCTGTGGCTGCCACAGAAGCATGCAAGATTTCCAATACGTAGGTCGCATCGACCTTAAGCATACAAAATGGGTCCCACCAACACCAATTATTCATTCTTTAATTCGGTTTAGGTGATTGTGAGTGAGCACATATCTTAATTCTATCTTTGATGGTTCTATATTTTGTGGTGCACATTGTGCAAGTGGCCTGTGATTTGTACGTAAGGACCACTGCAGTGCAGAGCATAGAGTTCTTATGCTTATGAATGATATGAGATAATGGAGGTTTCAATCTGCCTGCTCACTGTCGAATACAGGGAAGAAAGGGAACAAGTAGTAGTAGTTGGCTCCATATGCATGTCACACACATGTTCATGCATGCTTGGATAGAGATCAAATATATCAGCGATTAGTTTTTGAGCTAGCTGCTTCACGTGAACAGGGGGGGGGGGGGATATTTGGTGACAATAACAATATTTGGTGACTTATGACGCTGAATATATGAAGACAGCAGTAAGGTTTTCGTAATCCGATGTTTTACGCATGCATCTGTAGCTCGTTGCAATATATGTACCCTTGAGAATTGAGATCGTCGGGAAGTTATAAAATACCATGGCAAAGAGAACATACTTACAAATGTCACTGCAAACATGAAAAATGCAGATGGAATAGAAAAGATAAACCCTGAACCGAACCATTGTACCCTTGAGATCGTCAGGAAGTTATAAAATACCATCGCAATATATGTACCCTTGAGATCGTCAGAAGTTATAAAATACCATCGCAAATAGAACAGACTTACAAATATCGCTGCAAACATGAAAAATTCTAGTAAATGGCATTACCGTAATGTTTTATGTCGTAAAACTCCCCCGAATATTAACAATCTGCCACGGGTGAAGAAGATGGAATGGAAAAGATAAACCCTGTACCGAACCATTGTGCCTGTAAACTACCACTTTTGGGGTTTTACTTTGGTTGTTCTTTTGCGTGGTTAGGCGGGATCAGGTGGGAGCCTCGGGCTCGAGTTGAGCCCGCGCGCTACCCGCGCCAGTTCGGAACTCATGGTGCGCGCGCGTCCTCGCCGGCGGCCATGACGTCGGGCGCGGACCTCGTCGGAGAGCGAGCGCCGGCGCTGCAACGCGCCATCGCCATCTCCCCGGAGCCTCACGCTCTCCCGCGCTTTCTCCAGGTGCGTCCTGAGCCGCTCGGGTGTCCCCCTGTCGCCTCTTTACCTTCCCGTCGGAGTTCTGCCCGCGAGGTGCTCGACGTAATGTCTACGTGAGATTCTCCAGGAGAAAATTTTAGGCTGCCCTTTCCCGTCGCTTCTAGAATTGAGTTTTTTTTTGTGTGGAAATCTTCTAGAATGTACCGGTGGCATGACCCGAAGGTACCAGCATGGTAAGACTTTCGCTGATGGCTAACCAAACATGGTAAGTCTAACCAATGGCTGACTTGCCTTCTTGGAGATGTCCTTGGCCTTCGACCTGCTGTTGAGAGTAGTCGGTAGTGCCTGTTCGGGGAATAGTCGGCAGTTAGTCCTACGACCATGAGGTTGGAAGACCGTGTACGACCACTTTGTGTGTCTTCACGGTCAGCTGGAAGATTACGACCTCGTTGTGCCTCTTACGACCATGTCAGTATAATTTAAACGTGGTCGGAAGGCGCTACGATCACGGCAAACCAGAAGAAAATGTGGTCGGGAGGCGCTACGATCACCGCAGTACAATTTGGACGTGGTCGAGGGGTTTACAACCACATTATCCGTGGTCGGAAGCTAGCAGTCGAGTTTACGACCACGTTCGGAAGTTGTTCGCCTTAGTTGGCCGTGATTGGAAGCCAGTTACACAGTTTACGACCACAATGTCGAAAGTCGGAAGTCTGCCAAAGGAGTTACGACCACTGCAGAGCAATTTTGACGTGGTCGAAGGGTTTATGACCACGTTATCTCCGGTCGGAAGTCGACAGGCGCATTTACGAGTGGTCAGAAGACGGATGCCGTTCTCAATCTGTAGTCGGCAGACAGGCTCTGACCACGTTGGGAAGTCGGCAGCCTTCGACCAGTCGGGCTCCAACCATGTTGCAAAGTCGGCAGCCTTCGACCACGTTATTGTGAGAAGCGGTCGAAAGTCGAAGCTTCGACCGCTGCGATCGGAAGTCGGTGCTTGGGCTGACGACCACGTTGAGTAGTCGGCAGTCTTTGACCACACTATCGTGGGCTGCGGTCAGAAGTCGAAGCCACGACCGCTGTGGTCGATAGTCGGCAGACTTCGACCACGAACATGTTGGGAAGTCGGTGGACTCCGACCACGTTGTGAAGCGGTCGAATGTGATCGGATCGCAGTCAGTGGTGGTCAGGGTGCAGTGCGACGTGGTCGAACGTGGTCGATACCGGTCAGACGAAGTCAGAGCGCGGTCGGTTGTGCTCGGACGCGCTCGGAAGTCAAAGTCGGCAGACTTCGACCGCGCTCGTTAGTCGAAGTCGGCAGACTTCGACCACGTTGTACGTGGTCGGGAGGTGGTGCGACCTCGCTGAACGTGGTCGAAAGGGCTGCGACCACGGTGAAACGCGTTGTACGTGGTCGGAAGGGGTTTCGACCACGGTGAATCTCGCTGTACGTGGTCGGAAGGGCTTCGACTATGGTGAAACGAGTTGTACGTGGTTGGAAGAGGTTTCGACCACAGTGAATCTCGCTGTACGTGGTCGATGGATGTTTCGACCACGGTGAAACTCGGTGTACGTGGTCTGAACAGGGTTCGACCACGGTGGAAAGCGATGAACGTGGTCAGAAGGTACTCCGACCACGTGGTAAGCAGTCGTCATTTCTGGTAATCGGTTGTAATGACATCTGGGGTGGTCGTAACAATCTGGGATGAGGTCGTACGCTTTGAGCGTTGCTTGTCTTGTGATTTCGACCGGTCGTAAGTTGGTACGACCTGGTTGGGTAAGTCATAGCCAAAGCTAGCGATGGTCGTAGCGATGTTGTGTGCGGTTGTTGGCTGCGGGGAGTCTATGATGAGCTCGAGTGCTTCTCTGTCTTGTGCAACAGAGCGGTCGTATGGTGTCTAGACTTTGTGCGATAAAGTTGTAGCGGCTTGTGATGGTTGTAGCAAGCTGTGGAGTGGTCATGACAACCTGCTGTGTGGTCGAAGGCAGCTGGAAAGTCTTTCAGGGCTTAGACCACTTCGTGTGTTGTGCATTCGATCAGTCGTAGGGGGTTTACGACCAGATGTTTTACTGTGATTGTGCACTGGAAAACTTGTTGGGTGTGCCGATTGATGGTCTGCTTGTTTTGAGCGGTGCTATGTGACGGTTTGCTTGTCTGTGTGGCTACAGGACTTTGGAGCTAGGTCATGGTGAGGCGTGGGAGGACCGGGACTAAGCACAGGAGGTGTTGAGGTCCAGACGGTCGGAGACGCTGAAGATGATCGAGGCTGGTGAGGTGGTTGCAAGGTAGACTTTGAAGCTAGGTCATGGTGTGGCATGGGAGGACCGGGACTAGGCACGGGAGGTGTTGAGGTCCAGACGGTCGAAGACGTCAAAGATGATCGAGGCTGCTAAGATGGTTGCAAGCCGGGAGACGAGGAATCGGAGCTAGAGCTGCCGGAGGTGGATACGACGGGCAATGGTGAGGTGGACCAGGACTAGGCTTAGGGAGGAGCTGAGGTCCAGATGGTCAGGATGTCGGGTGCGGTCGTGTGTAGCGGAGCGGACCGGGACTAGACTCAGGGAGGAGTCAAGGTCCAGTCGGTCGGAGGCAGGTGCAGTCGTGCGAGGACAGTAAGCTTCCGGGAAGGTGCTTGAGGGGCAATTTGGAGAATTGACTCAAGGTTGCAAAAGGGGTGCTGGTCTGTTAAAGCAAATGTGACCTGTCGGTGTTAACGGGTTGTCGCGAGTGTGCGCAGGTGTAAAACCTAGTGTTAGGTGGGGTTTACGGGTTATCCCTAGTGTGGACTAATGGGTGGATCCATTAGGTCAAGGTTCACGTGTGAGCCTATAAAAGGGAGAGGGGAGGTAAGAGTTTGAGTTGACCTGGTCGGCTGAGCCTTGGCGGCTGCCACCTCTCCCTCCCATGGGAGTTTATCTGTGTGAGTGTAGCTCTAGGGTAGAGCTTGTCCTCCCGAGGGGAGTGGGTGTTGAAACTTTCATGTATGCAATCATTTATCTCTCTGCCTCTATTTGAGTTGTGTTCTCTATTTATTGTTTGGTTGACTTGATTGCGGTTTCTCCATTCGTCCTCTTCTCTGTGTTCTTGGCTATTTCTTATTCTTGGCATGTTCTTATTGATTATTCTGAATCACAGTTTCATGTGGAATTGCGCTCCAAGCTAACTTGGCTAGCTTTGACCCACGAGCGGTTCTAATCAACAACTTCGGTTCTTGAACTTGGTTTTTGTGCGCTTTTGTTCAAATCACAAAAGGTCTCAATCTGATTGATAAGATTTCAATTCAAGATTGGAATAGCTGCTTGAGACCTTAAGCAATGTGCGCACAAAGTTTCTTGGCTAGATGAACTCTTAACTGAAAGTTATTTGAAGTCTGGCTCTTGCGGTCATGCGTCTCACTGCTTCCTCTGTTTCGTTTACTACCATGTCGTTCTGCTTGTCCTTTGGTTCCTATGGTCGTTTGAGTTGAAGAAAAGCCTCTCAAGGAAGTGGTCTTGCAGTGTTTGAAGTCTCATGACCAATCGATCCGTGAATCAAAAGATATTCGGAAATCGGATCTAGCAGTCGAGTGGTTCACTGGCCTCCTCTGTTTTGTTTACGACCACGTTCTATTCGGCCGCTTCTCTTTTCGACCGGTCAAGACTTAGATCGCTTGCTTTCTTTTGTGTTGGTTTCCGAGTGCTTGATGGTCGTAGATCTCGTGGTCGTGTGCCCCCACGATCTCATGAGGTATCTGTGACCGCAGTCGGCTACAGGTGCTAGTCGGTCTTCGACCACGTTGATTGTACGACCTTGCCATTGGCTTACGATCACGTCGGTTCTGACCGCACTCATCTTTCGATCTCACCGGTCTTGATTTGGTGGTTATCGACTACAATGAACACTGTTTGATCGTCGATTTCCTACCAAGTTGCTCTTCGGTCGAGTGGTCGAAGTTATGACCATTGTACAGGCTATTGACCGAGTTGTCGGTTTCGACCATGGTGTCTGTCTTGGCCACGTTGTCTGCCCAACTGCGTCGTCTGTTACCGACCGCCTTGTGTCTCTGCTGAGTGGTCGTATTCGACCACATTGAGCTTCCGCCAAGTGGTCGCAATTCGACCACACAGTGCTCTGATCTAGTCGTTAGGTAGTCTGAGTTCCTTTGTTTTCTAGTTGACCTCATATCCTAGATCTTCATAGCTTTGTAGCTATTTTAGAAAAGCAATATGTGAATATTTGGAGGAAAAATCTTTAGGCACCATTCACCACCCCTTTGTTGCCTCATCCGGTCCAACACGTTTGGTGCACCTTTTTTACAGGGATGGCAGCAGGTTGTGGAGAGGCTAGCAAGGACGAGAGAGTATTGTTGCATGCAACGTATTGGTACAATTTTTCCTGGCAAATCATACAATTAATTAATACTGTTTGTCATTTCATCTAATCAATGTTTTTAGAGGAAATTAAAATCACAAATCATTTTTATGGTAGACACAGTGCCCTAGCTAGTGACTAGTCCAATCCATGCATGCATGCACGCATGCAGATGCTATTCCTTGTTGCAGCGGGGTTTGTAGCAGAAGCATAGCATCCAAATACACCAGTGGCTGCCACAGAACCATGCAAGATTTCCAGTTGGTCGCATCGACCTTAAGCACACAAAATGGGTGCCACCAACACCAATTATTCATTCTTTAATTCGGTTTAGGTGATTGTGAGTGAGTACATATCTTGATTCTATCTTTGATGGTTCTATATTTTGTGGTGAGATTCTCCAGGAGAAAATTTTAGGCTGCCCTTTGCTGTCGTTTCTAGAATTGAGTTTTTTTGTGGAAATCTTCTAGAATGGACTCCCATTTCAACAGGCGATTTGATCCTTTTTTTCATAAGAAATGCCCTCTGTATGTGTGCTTCCTTCCTCTCTCTCCCTCCTCAGTCGTCCCAACTATCGACGCCCCCGCCTCTCCATCCCACGCCGCCGCTCTTCACATCCCGTCCCTCAGCCATACGTCATGGCTGTTAGGATGTTCAATCAGGTTGCCGGTAGCGAGTCCAGTAGTTGGGCATGGCTTTCGAGTCGTGTGCGTAAGACATTCGACGTGTGCTCGTTCACACGGGAGCATCTGCTTCTTTTTCGGTTTCAGTTATAGGTTGTGTGTCACGACTGATTCTGGGATGGCATGAACCGTGTAGTCATGGCGTGCGTTTAGAAGTGGCCATGTTGGCCACGATCTGAAATCACTATTGCTTAAATAAGAGGGATCTCAGAAAAGTTGCAAGCAGTTGAGCAGCGAAAGTCCTTGCGTTTCCCCTTAGCGGGTGTGTATCCCCGAGTGTTTAAGGTAGTTGGAAGTCAAAAGTCGTAAGTCGGAGTATCGACTATCGAGTTGCCGCGACAAGGCGTGGTCGTAAACGACTTTGTGGTCGACAACGCGTGGTCATTCAATTGCTCGGGTGCCCACTACCACAAGTGGTATCAGAGCCAAATTCACCGATCACCTGGAAAGCGTGTCTTCGTCATGTGCTTTGCCAGCAAGGCAATCGATGACTCCTCCGTGGTAGGGTCGCTCGCACTTGCCTTCGCCTCCTCCATGCTGACCACGGCACCATGACGACAGTGGCTGCGTGCCCATCATCCAATGCGTTGTCAGGGAGGCCTCAGAATCCATTGTCTACCCCATGCTCACACGAACGAACTACAACTACTGGGTGTTGGTCATGCATGTCAACCTCCAGCCGCAAGGTCTCTGAGAGGCCATCGAAATTGACGATGTAAACTACTGCGACGACTGGCTCACGCTGTCAATGATTCTCTGCACCGTGCCGATCGAGATGTTGTCGACTCTCGCCGTGCTTGGGAGGCTGTGAAAACCATGCATATGGGTGTCTACCGCGTGCGCGAAGCCAACGCCCAGCAACTGCGCAAGGAGTTCGGCAGTATCTCCTTCAAAGACGGTGAGTCCATCAACGATTTCTTGATGAGGATCTCTGGACTTGCCAACAACCTCCACCTGCTCCGAGAGGAAGAGGTGGTCAAGAAACTCCTACACGTAGTCCCAGTTTGCTAGCTTCAGGTGGCCATTTCCATAGAAATGCTCCTCGACATTAGCACTCTCTCGATTAAGGAGGTGACTGATCGACTTTGAGCGGTGGAGCAGCGCAGTGGCAGGCCGCGTGGCGGCCGTGGGCGAGATTCCTCGAGCATTGGCAAGGAGACCTGTTCTTGTAGTGGCCACAACAACCCCAAGAGGGACGAGTGCAGGTACTGTGGAAAATTGGGGCATTAGGCTCGCGATTGCCGCAAGAAGAAAAGGGAGGAAGCACATTTGGTGTAGAACACCGACGACGAGCCGTCTCTCCTGATGGCCCAAGTAACGACGGAGGAAGAGGACGTCGTTCGGGCACCCACGAAGCAACACATCGGCGGGCAGGTCTTCCTCAACGAGGAGCACGCTAGATCAGTCTTCCCCAACAAAGAGCATGAGGAGACCTCCAAGTTTCCCAACACCGGAGCGTCAAACCACATGACGGGATCTAACGGATCATTCTCCGAACTCGATTGCGGGATCACCGACTCTGTCAAATTTGGGGATGGCTTGGTGGTTGAAATCTAGGGAACCGACATCACGCCCTCACCAATGTGTACTCCATCCCACGACTTCAGAGCAACATCATCAGCATTGGTCAGCTCGATGAGGACGGTTGTAGCGTGCTGATTGAAGATGACATCCTGTGCGTCCGTGATCGACAACGCAACCTCATCTCCAAGGTGAAGAGATCACCAAATCGACTATACAAGATCGCTCTGAGCATGGTACAACCGGTCTTTCTAAGTTTGCAGGTCGATGACAAGGCGTGGTGCTGGCATGCCCACTTTGGGCACCTCAATTTTGACACGCTCCAGAAGATGTCAGCCACGGGCATGGTGCACGGACTTCTTCACGTGAATCATGTCAATCAAATCTATGAAGGATGCCTCGTCAGGAAACAACAACACGTGCCTTTTCCTCATAAGACCAAGCACCGCGCCAACAACCTCCTCGACTTGGTGCACGGCGACCTCTGTGGACTCGTCACGCCAGCGACATGAGCCATTACATGTGGCTCATTCCGAGGCAATGACGAGGCCGAAGGTGCTATCAAGAAGTTCCAGGCCACGGTTGAAGCCGAGACTAACCGCAAGCCCTTCGCACCGACAGTGGGGGAGAGTTCACCTCTGTGGACTTCATCTAGTACTGTGCCGAGCAAGGGGTACATTGGCAACCCACGACACCGTACTCACCCCAGCAAAACAGTGTCGTTGAGCACCAAAATCAGATGGTGATGGAAATAGCTAGGTGCATCCTCAAGGATCGGAAGGTGCCCGACGAATTCTGGGGGAGGCCGTAACCACAGCTGTCTACATCTTGAACCGCTCTCTCACAAGTAGCGTGAGCGGGAAGACCCCCTATGAAGCCTGGCATGGTGTGAAGCCAGCCGTGCACTTCCTCTGAACTTTTGGCTGCGTAGGACATGTGAAAGCCACGTGACCACACGCTGGCAAGCTGGACGATAGGAGCGCTCCCATGGTGTTCATCGGCTAGGACGACCGCTCCAAAGCATTCCGGATGTTCGACCCCTCATCTGGCCGAGTGCACATCTCCAGGGATGTCATCTTCGACAAGGAGAGAAGCTGGGACTGGGAGCTCTCCGACTAAGCCAACGTCCATGACGACTTCACCGTGGCCTACTCTGTACGGGTGGCAAGACCTAAAAGTACCAGCATTATCAGTTTGACCACGGCAATAGGTGAGCACTCCACTACTTCGACCTCAGGTACCGGTATGGCCATGGGCAAACTTTCATCCCCACCATCAACCATTCTATCGGACATCGATCTCAACGATGAAGGAGCTCCTTGGAGGTTCCGCATGGTGCAAGACTGCATCAACGATGCCCTTCCACTCGATCTCGATCCTAACATTGTCACCGAGGCTAAAGCAAACCAAGGATGGTGGATGATGTTGCAGGAAGAGATGAACGCCATCGAGAAACGGACATGGGACCTCGTCGACCTTCTGACCGGTAAACACCCAATTGGTCTTAAGTGGGTGTTCAAGCTGAAGAAGGATGCCCACGGCGAGATCGTGAAGTGCAAAACACGTCTAGTGGCCAAGGGATATGTTCAACGTGTCGGTGTAGACTTCGATGAGGTATTTGCACCCGTGGCACGCCTTGATTCTGTACGAGCACTTGTGGCGATGGCTGCCCATGAGGGATGGCCAGTACATCACCTCAACGTGAAATTTGCCTTCCTCTACAGTGACCTCACAGAGGAGGTGTATGTGGCACAGCCCCCCGGCTTCGTCTGCGTGGGCTGCGAGCACTATGTGCTACGCCTGCGAAAGGCTCTCTACGGGCTTTGACAAGCGCCAAAGGCCTGGAATGCTAAGCTCGATAGCATGCTGCCTTCCTCAACTTCAAGCGAACCTCGTCCAAGCATGCCGTGTGCACCCGGGGAACCGGCGACTCACGTCTGCTCATGGGAGTGTACGTCGATGACCTGCTGGTGACCGGTGCCCGTCTGGAGGTGACCGACAATTCAAAGCCCACATGGAAGCCAAGTTCAAGATGAGTGACCTTGGCTCTCTCAACTATTATCTCGGAATCGAGGTAACGCAAAGTGTGGGCGAGATCACTCTGTCTTAAGTGAGCTACACGGCCAAGCTACTAGAGAAGGCCGGTATGAGCGACTACAACTTCGTCCATGTGCCAATAGAGCCGCGACTGAAATTAGGCAAGGGAAGCTCAAATTCTCCGGTCGATGGCATGTTCTACCACAGCATCATCGGAGGCCTACGCTATTTGGTACACACGAGGCCAGACATCGCGTTCGCAGTCGGCTACGTAAGTCGGTTCATGGAGTCGCCGACCACCGAGCACCTTAACGTCGTGAAGCACCTACTACGCTATGTGGCAGGGACAATCGACTACAGGTGCCGGTATGCAAGTGGTACAATGGCGGCCAAGCTCGTCGGGTACAACAGCGCCGACATGGCTGAGGATGCCGATGACCGAAAGAGTACCTCCAGTATGATCTTCATTGGGGGGAGCCCAGTGAGCTGGAAATCATAGAAGCAGAGGATCGTCGCTCTGTCATCTTGCAAGGCTGAGTATGTTGTAGCCTCAACGGCAGCATGCCAAGGGATTTGGCTCGGAGAATTGCTCGGCAACCTGTTCAATGTGGAAGCGACAGTGGCGACTCTGCTCGTAGACAAAAAGTCTGCAATTTAGCTATGCAGGAATCCGGTGTTCCCAGGCCGGCGTAATCACATTGAGACGCGTTACCATTTCATCAGGGAATGCGTTGAAAATGGCAAGGTCCTCATCGACTACGTCTAGTCGGATGAGCACCTGGTGGACCTGCTGATAAAACCTCTTAGGGGGATGAGGTTTCAGAGTCTACGCAAGAAGATTGGAGTTGTAAACATGAAGGGCAACTAGATCGAGGGGGAGATTGTTAGGAAGTTCGATCAGGTTGCCGGTAGCGAGTCCAGTAGTTGGGCATGGCTTTCGGGTCATGCGCGTCAAGACGTTCGATGTGTGCTTGTTCACGTGGCAGTGTCTACTTTTTTGGTTTCAGTTATCAGTCGTGCGTCACGGCTGATCGTGGGATGGCACAAACCGTGTAGTAGTTATGTGCGTTTAGGAGTGGCCATGTTGGCCACGCTCTGTAATTGTTGCTGCTTAAATAAGAGAGATCTCAAAGAAGCTGCAAGTAGTTGAGTAGCAAAAGTTCTTGCATTTCCCCTCAGCGTCGCGTGCGTATCCCCGAGTTTTTTTAGTAGTCGTAAGTCGGAGGTCGTGAGTCGTAAGTCAAAGTATCGACTATTGAGTTGTCGTGACAAGGCGTGTCGTAAACGACTTCGTGGTCAACAACGCGTGGTCGTAAATGACTTTGTGGTCGTTCGACTATTTGGGTGCCTGCTACAATAATGGCCACCGTCGGAAAGCCCCGTTCCCCACTGTTGTTGTTGCCTCTTCTCTCCCTTCCCCTCCCTCTTTATTTTGCCGGTGCGTTGCCTCTAGATCCAGTTGGATCTGCCTCGCTAAAATCAAGATTCGGCAAAACCTGGCTAGAATCGCCCCACCATCGCCTTGTTCTGGCCAGATTCATCGTCTTCGCCACCCTCGTTTGTCTCCACGTCTCTTCCTACCTCGATGTGCCAGCTTCACCTCCCTCGCAACCATGTAGCTACAACATCTGGATAATGGATCCAACCATGTTGAGGCAAAGGGAGGTCGGTGCGGCACACTACATCGTCTTCTTCGATGCGGGGTCCACAAAATAGTGTGCGCAAACAGCGACCTCGCTCCAACAATAGAAACCGTTGTCGCTTCATTCTTGGTTCACAGGCTACGATCGTCGCGTCCGGGACGATCTCTCTTCTCTCTCTCTCCTCCACATAGACTTTCGCTGAAGGCTAACCAACGGCTGACTTGCCTTATTGGAGATGTCCTTAGCTAGTCGCTTGTGCGTGCATCAGAGCTAGTGCAGCACACAGTGACCTAGCTATAGTGACAAGTCCAATCCACGCATGAAAACGCAGTACACATGCTAGTCCTTCTTGCAGATAGGTTTCTAGCAGAAGCATAGCATCCAAAGTCTTGATTCCTTGGACGTTTGGTGCACCTTTTTTGGAGGGGTGGCAGCAGGTTGTGGACAGGCTAGCTAGGACGAGAGAGTATTGTTGCATGCAACGTATTGGTACAATTGTTTCCTGGCAAATCATACAATTAATTAATAGTTTTTATCATTTCATCTACTCAATGTTTTTAGAGAAAATTGAAATCACAAACCATTTTTATGGTACACAGTGCCCTAGCTAGTGACTAGTCCAATCCATGCACGCATGCATGCATGCAGATGCTATTCCTTGTTGCAGCGGGCTTTGTAGCAGAAGCATAGCATCCAATTACACCTGTGGGCTGTGGCTACCACAGAAGCATGCAAGATTTCCAGTAGGTCGCATCGACCTTAAGCACACAAAATGGGTCCCACCAACACCAATTATTCATTCCTTAATTCGGTTTGGGTGATTGAGAGTGAGTGCATATCTTAATTCTATCTTTGATGGTTCTATATTTTATGGTGCACATTGTGCAAGTGGCCTGTGATTTGTACGTAAGGACCACTGCAGTGCAAAGCATAGAGTTCTTATGCATGATATGAGATAATGGGAGGTTTCGATCTGCCAGCTCACTGTCGAATACTGGGGACAAAAGGAACAAGAAGTAGTAGTTGGCTCCATATACATGTCACACACATGTTCATGCATGTTTGGATAGAGATCAAATACATCAGCGATTAGTTTTTGAGCTAGCTGCTTCACGTGAACAGGGCGGGGGTGATATTTGGTGACAATAATAATATTTGGTGAGTTATGACGCTGAATATATGAAGACAGCAGTAAGGTTTTTGTAATCCGATGTTTTAAGCACACAAAATGGGTCCCACCAACACCAATTGTTCATTCTTAAATTCCGTTTATGTGATTGTGAGTGAGCACATATCTTAATTCTATCTTCGATGGTTCTATATTTTGTGGTGCACATTGTGGAAGTGGCCTGTGATCTGTACGTAAGGACCACTGCAGTGCAAAGCTTGGAGTTATTATGCATGGTATGGGATAATGGAGGTTTCAATCTGCCTGCACTAGGAGTGGTATATGAAGACAGCAGTTTAGTTTTTGTAATCCGATGTTTTACGCATGCATCTCTAGCTCGTTGCAATATATGTACCCTTGAGATCGTCAGGAAGTTATAAAATACCATCGCAAATAGAACAGACTTACAAATATCGCTGCAAACATGAAAAATTCTAGTAAATGGCATTACCGTAATGTTTTATGTCGTAAGGGTCCCACCGAATATTAACAATCTGCCACGGGTGAAGAAGATGGAATGGAAAAGATAAACCCTGTACCGAACCATTGTGCCTGTAAACTACCACTTAGGCCCTTTTACTTTGGTTGTTCTTTTGCGTGGTTTGGCGGGATCAGGTGGGAGCCTCGGGCTCGAGTTGAGCCCGCGCGCTACCCGCGCCAGTTCGGAACTCATGGTGCGCGCGCGTCCTCGCCGGCGGCCATGACGTCGGGGGCGGAGCTCGTCGGAGAGCGTGCGCCGGCGCTGCAACGCCCAATCGCCACCTCCCCGGAGCCTCACGCTCTCCCGCGATTTCTCCAGGTGCGTCCTGAGTGATAGAATAAATCCCGTGCACACGTCATGCATGGCACTGTTCACGTGTACGGTTACTGTTCATGTATACGTCCGTACGCGTTCATTGCCGAAACGCCGTACCGTTTCCGTGTAAAGTCAGGCATCGCGATGCTTCCGCTGCGGCTGGAGAACTGCCGGGAGTAACCGCAATGTAATGTCATGTATAAACAATGAAATAAGAAAAGTGGTGATTGATTCGCAGCAGCAGTCTACAACTTCCTTCGCGTGCATGAGTTTGAGATTGTGAGTTCTACACGTGAGCCTCTACTTCGCGGTTCGCGGTGGTGGAGAAGCAGGCGCTGAACCGCGCGCGGACGGTGGCGGAAGGCCTCAAGACCCTCGACGGCACGGGAGGCGACGCCGTCGGAGAGGACACGTGAATCTGCCGCGCCGAGGTCCCGGGCGTCGTTCCAAGCCAAAATCAAGATTCAGTTTCTACACGTGGTATCAGAGCTACAGTAGATGCGATTGGCGTTGTGAAGATGACCGGCGGAGATGGAAGCAACAGTGTGCTGCGCGAAGTCATGGTGGAACGCGTGGTGCGGGAGGCGGGCGCATCGGCTGTCTACCCTAAGTTGACGCGCACGAACTACCACGAGTGGGAATTGGTTATGCAGGTGAATCTCGAAGCTCAAGGACTGTGGGAGTCAATCGAGAGCACTAAGATTGAGCGCCGCGATCGAGGATCGGCTGGCCCTGGCCGCCCTCCTTCGCGCGGTGCCATCCGAGATGCGTGCAACCCTTGCAGTCAAGAAAACGGTGAAGGAGGCGTGGGAGGTCATGAGGACGATGCACATCGGCGTCACCAGTGGCGGAGCTAGAGCAAAACGGAGGGGGATGCAACGGGCCACACGTGGAAGCATAGGACGGTGGGAGAATGGGCTGGACAGGGCGAGTGAGGGTGTTTGTTGGGTTAGGGGTACACCATATTGGACCAAGGGGGTGCACAAAGGGTGAATGTTTACTAGTAATAACTAAAATTTTTTTTGGACCCGGGTTCCTGGGAACCCCCTCTGGCCCATTGGGCTCCGCCCCTGGGCGTCGCCCGCGTGCAGGAAGCCAGCACCCAACGGCTGTTGAAGGAGTTCAAGACCATCACGTTCAAGGATGGGGAGATGGTGATAAACCTCACCATGCGCATCACCGGGCTCGTCAGCAACCTTCGGTCGCTAGGCGAGCAAGTCGAAGCTGTGCACGTCATCAAAAAGATCCTGCGAGTAGTGCCACCCCGGTACTCTCAAATCACTATTTCAATCGAGACTCTCCTTGATCTTAAGGAACTCTCGGTTGAGGAACTGGTCGAGCGACTGCGGGCGGCTGAGGATCGTTTTGACGTCGATGTCATCACTGACAAGACAGGGCGGTTGATGCTCGCCGAGGAAGATTGGCTTGCAAAGTACAAGCACCGCCTCATGCCCGAATCCTCGTCTAGTGCGGAGAAGGCGTACGGGCAATCCCATCCCAAGAACAAGGGCGGAGCGCGGTAGGAGAACCGCAAGATCGCCGTGAAGCTGACCTCTGAAGGTACACCACGTCGGAAGGGAAGTTGCCAAAATTGCGGCAAATAGGGGCACAGGGCCAAGGAGTGCAAGAGGCCCAAGCGCGAGCGCAAGGCGGAAGCGCATCTCGCCACTACGAAGGTTGATCAGCCGGCGTTGCTCATGGTGACATTGAGCATGATCACACGCATGACGACGCAGTTCGTGCACATGAATGAGCAGCGCGTCATCCCCATCGACGAGGACGACGACAACATCTGTCACCTAGACACAGGGGCTAATAATCACATAACAGGATGTCACGCAGTTTTGACGTCCCTCGACGAAAGCGTGCGCGGATCGGTGAGATTCGGCGACGGCTCTGTTGTTGAGATCACCGGCCTCGGCTCGGTGTTGATGAAAGCGAGGGACAACGGGCACAAAGTCCTGACAGAGGTATATTTCATTCCGAAATTGAAAAGCAATATCATAAGTTTGGGGCAACTCGAGGAAGGAGGATGCAGGATTGAGATCGATGACGGGGTCTGCAGCGTGCTCGACGCAAAACGCACGCTGCTGATATGTGCACCGCACACTAGGAATCGGTTGTATACTCTGAAACTGAACCTGGTAGCGCCGATGTGCTTGGTGGCCAGGGCAGATGACCAAGCGTGGCTATGGCATGCTTGTTATGGTCACATCAACTTCCAGTCTCTCCGGGAGTTGGGCACAAAAGAGATGGTAGAGGGGCTACCAGTGATCAAGCGCGTCGAACAGTTCTGCGACGGCTGCGCCCTCGGCAAGCAACACCGCTCTCTGTTCCCGGCTGTCGCATAGTACCATGGCGAGCAACCTCTGGACTCATTCCATGGTGACCTATGCGGTCAGATCAAGCCCAGCACCCCGGGAGGTAAAAACTACTTCCTGCTAATTGTCGATGATCACAGTCGTTTCATGTGGGTTGAGTTGCTAGCTACGAAGGACGAGGTGTTCAGGTATTTTCGCAAGGTGAAGGCTCTCTCCGAGAACGAGCTCGGCGGCAAGCTCAAGGCGTTCCGCACAGATCGGGGTGGAGAATTCAACTCCCTCGAATTCGAGACGTTCTACGACGAGCATGGCATCAAGCATTTCACCACCGTGCGATACTCACCTCAACAGAATGGCGTCGTCAAGCGGTGTAACCGCACGGTGGTGGAGATGGTGCGATGTCTACTGAAGAGTAAGGCAGTCCCAGCTGTATTCTGGGGCGAGGCAGTGAGGACGGCTGTTTACATCCTCAATCGCGCGCCCACAAGGGGACTCGAAGGACGGACACCGTATGAAGCGTGGTACAAGAGGAAGCCGAAGGTGAATCACCTACACACTTTTGGGTGTGTCGCGCATGTCAAGTGACTCAGCCCAGGAGTGAGCAAGCTTTCAGATCGATCGACTCCCATGGTGTTTCTCAGGTATGAACCTGCGACAAAAGGCTACCGGGTCTATGATCCAGTGGCCAAGAAGTTGCACGTCACACGCGATGTTGTGTTCGAGGAGAACCGCGGATGGGATTGGAACGCTGGGGACGACATCGGGACATTGCCCGCGACATTCACGGTGGAGTACTACACAGTGGCGACTCCGAGCGAAGTGACTGGTGAGTCACCACCGGCGATACCGGCTGCGCCAACATCAATCGAGGCACACACTCCGGGGGTGTCGGTGACACCAGCTACTCCAACAATCGAATATGCGACCCGCCATCGATGCAACAGACGACGACGAGGGTGCCATTGAGGTATCTTGCGATCAGAATCGCTTGACACCACCGACGAGATCCTCGACTACGAATATAGTGGCCTCTGTCTCCTCGCCGCCGAGGAGCCTGGGAGTGTTGAAGAGGCGCTTGAGGAACATTGTTGGCGCAAAGCAATAGAGGTGGAGATGAACTCGATTCGTGCTAACGAGACGTGGACACTAGCAGTTCTTCCGCGTGGACACCGTGCAATTGGACTAAAATGGGTCTTCAAGGTAAAAAAGGATCCAGCCGGTAATGTGGTTAAGCACAAGGCACGTCTAGTAGCCAAGGGCTACGCACAACGACAGGGGGTGGATTACGATGAGGTCTTCGCACCTGTGGCGCGGCTAGAGACGGTGCGTCTGCTACTCGCTCTCACCGCGCATGGCGCCTGGCAGGTACACCACATGGATGTTAAATCCGCTTTCTTGAATGGTGACCTGGATGAGGAAGTTTATGTGCATCAGCCCCCCGGATTCATTATCGACAACGGCAAAAGCAAGGCTCTCAGGTTGCCTAAGGCCTTATACGGGCTGAAGCAGGCGCCTCGTGCCTGGAACGCGCGCCTCGACAAGGAGCTGCTGGCGCTCGGTTTTGAGCTCAATCCTCTGGAGCACGCCGTGTACAAGCATGGTGGTGGTGCAGATCTCCTGCTTATCGGTGTGTACGTTGATGATTTGATCATCATCGGCCCTGGCAGGGAGGTCATTGCAGCATTCAAGGAACAGATGATGAAGAACTTCAGCATGAGTGATCTTGGTCTGTTAAGCTACTACTTGGGCATTGAAGTCAAGCAAGGCAATGGTGAGATCACTATGTGTCAGAGTGCTTATGCAGTCAAGATCCTTGGGTGGCCAACATGAAGGGATGCAATCCGAGCCACACCCCAATGGAGGATCGATTGAAGCTGAGCAAGAAGGATGGCACAGCACCAGTTGACGCCACAAGATACAGGATAATAATTGGCAGACTGTGCTATTTGGTACATACTTGTCCCGATCTTGCTTATTCTGTCGGAATTGTGAGCAGGTACATGGAAACTCCTACGGTGCAACATTGGGCAGCAGTTAAGGAGATTCTGCGCTATCTAGCAGGGACCGTTGGATTCGGGTGCTGTTACAGGAAGACAGAGATCATGGAGCCAGCGCTTGTAGGGTTCAGTGACAGTGACCACGCTGGCAATGTTGATTATCGGAAGAGCACCAGTGGTTATGTATTCTTCCTCGGCTCTAGTTTGATCACCTGGACGTCGCAAAAACAGAAGATCGTTGCTCTTTCTTCATGTGAGGCTGAATATATTGCAGAAGCAGCATGTCAGGGTGTATGGCTCAATCGTCTTCTTGGCGAGCTGACAGGTCGGCACGCACCTGCAGTCAGACTATGGGTGGATAACAAGTCGGCAATCGCACTCAGCAGAAATCCGGTGTATCATGAACGCAGTAAGCATATAGACACTCAATTTCATTTCCTAAGAGAATGTGTTGAAGATGGCAGGGTGAAGATTGATCACATCGGTACCGTCGGGCAACTGGTGGACATTCTAACCAAGGCGCTAGGCAGAGTCAAGTACATCAAGTTACGACAGCAGTTGGGTGTGGTAGAAGTGGCACGGGATTAGGGGGTGAAATGATAGAATAAATCCCGTTCACACGTCATGCATGGCACTGTTCACGTGCATGGCATTGTTCATGTATACGTCCGTACGCGTTCATTACCGAAACGCCATAGCGTTTCTGTGTAAAGTCAGGCATCGCGATGCTTCCGCTGCGGCTAGAGAACTGCCGGGAGTAACCGCGATGTAATGTCATGTATAAGTATTACAAAGAAATTAGAAAAGTGGTGATTGATTCACAGCAGCAGTCTACAACTTCCTTCGCTTACGTGAGTTTGAGATTGTGAGTTCTACACGTGAGCCTCTACTTCGCGGTTCGCGGTGGCGGAGAAGCAGGCGCTGAACCGCGCGTGGATGGTGGAGGAAGGCCTCAAGACCCTCGACGGCACGGGAGGCGACGCCGTCGGAGAGGACACGTGAATCTGCCGCGCCGAGGTCCCAGGCGTTGTTCCAAGCGAAATCAAGATTCGGTTTCTACACTGAGCCGCTCGCGTGTCCCCCTGTTGCCTCTTTACCTTCCCGCCGGAGTCCTGCTTGTGAGGTGTTCGACGTAATGTCTACGTCAGATTCTCTAGGAGAAAATTTTAGGCTGCCCTTTGTTGTCGCTTCTAGAATTGAGTTTTTTTTGTGGAATTATTCTAGAATGGACTCCCATTCCAACAGGCGATTTGATCCCTGTTTTCATAAGAAATGCCCTCTCTCTGTGTGCTTCCTACCTCTCTCTCCCTCCTCAATCTTCCCAACTACCGACGCCCCCGCCTCTCCATCCCGCGCCGCCGTTCTTCACTTCTCGTCCCTCAGCCATACGTCATGGCTATTAGGATGTGCATCAGGTTGCAGGTAGCGAGTCCAGTAGTTGGGCATGGCTTTCGAGTCGTGTGCGTAAGACATTCGACGTGTGCTCGTTCACACAGGAGCATCTGCTTCTTTTTCGGTTTCAGTTATAGGTTGTGTGTCACGACTGATTATGGGATGGCATGAACCGTGTAGTCGTGGCGTGCGTTTAGGAGTGGCCATGTTGGCCACGATCTATAATCGTTATTGCTTAAATAAGAGGGATCTCAGAAAAGCTACAAGCAGTTGAGCAGCGAAAGTCCTTGCGTTTCCCCTTAGCGTCGCTTGTGTATCCCCGAGTGTTAAGGTAGTTGGAAGTCAAAAGTCGTAAGTCGGAGTATCTACTATCGAGTTGCTGCGACAAGGCGTGGCTGTAAACGACTTTGTGGTCAACAACGCGTGGTTGTCGACTGCTTGGGTGCCCACTGCGACAAGTGGTATCAGAGCCAAATTCACCGATCACCTGGAAAGCGTGTCTTCATCATGTGCTTTGCCAGCAAGGCAATCGATGACTCCTCCGTGGCAGGGTTGCTAGCACTTGCCTTCGCCTCCTCCGTGCCGACCGCGGCACCATGACGACAGTGGCTGCGTGCCCATCATCCAACGCGTTGTCAAGGAGGCCTCAAACTCCATTGTCTACCCCATGCTCACACGAACGAACTACAACTACTGGGTGCTGGTCATGCATGTCAACCTCCAGCCGCAAGGTCTCTGAGAGGCCATCGAAATCGACGATGTAGACTACTGCGACGACCGGCTCACACTGTCAATGATTCTCTGCGCTGTGCCAATCGAGATTTTGTCGACTCTCGCCGTGCTTGGGAGGCTGTGAAAACCATGTATATTGGTGTCTACCGCGTGCGCGAAGCCCACACCCAGCAACTGTGCAAGGAGTTCGGCAGTATCTCCTTCAAAGACGGTGAGTCCATCAACGATTTCTCGATGAGGATCCCTGGACTTGCCAACAACCTCCACCTGCTCCGGGAGGAAGAGGTGGTCAAGAAACTCTTACAGGTAGTCCCAGTTCGCTAGCTTCAGGTGGCCATTTCCATAGAAATGCTCCTCGACATTAGCACTCTCTCGATTAAGGAGGTGATCGATCGACTTTGAGTGGTGGAGCAGTGCTACTCCAACTGTAGCGCCGATGGCAAAGGAACCCATGTGCTCCTCACAGAGGAGTGGCAGGCGACGTGGCGGCCGTGGGCGAGATTCCTCGAGCATTGGAAAGGAGACCCGTTCTCGTAGTGGCCACAACAACCCCAAGAGGGATGAGTGCAGGTACTGTGGAAAATTGGGGCATTAGGCTCGCGATTGCCGCAAGAAGAAAAGGGAGGAAGCACATTTGGTGTAGAACACCGACGACAAGCCATCTCTCCTGATGGCCCAAGTAACGACGGAGGAAGAGGATGTCATTTGGGCACCCACCAAGCCAGAACACACTGGTGGGTAGGTCTTCCTCAACGAGGAGCACGCCAGATCAGTCTTACCCAACGAAAAGCATGAGGAGACCTCCTGGTTTCTCAACACTGGAGCGTCAAACCACATGACGGGATTTGGCGGATCATTCTCTGAACTCGATCATGGGACCACCGACTCTGTCAAATTTGGGGATGGCTTGGTGGTTGAAATCCACGGGAGCGGCATTGTGCTATTGACGATGAAAGGGAACCGACATCACGTCCTCACCAATGTGTACTCCATCCTACGACTTCAAAGCAACATCATCAGCATTGGTCAGCTCGATGAGGACGGTTGTAGCGTGCTGATTGAAGATGGCGTCCTGTGCATCCATGATCCACAACGCAACCTCATCTCCAAGGTGAAGAGATCACCAAATTGACTATACAAGATCGCTCTGAGCATGGTACAGCTGGTCTATCTGAGTTTGCAGGTCGACGCCAAGGCGTGGTGCTGGCATGCCCACTTTGGGCACCTCAATTTTGACGCGCTCCAGAAGATGTCGGCCACGGGCATGGTGCACAGACTTCTTCACGTGAATCATGTCAATCAAATCTATGACGGGTGCCTCGTCAGGAAACAACGACGCGTGCCTTTTCCTCAGAATACCAAGCACCGCGCCAACAACCTCCTCGACTTGGTGCATGGCGACCTCTGTGGACCCGTCACGCCAGCGACATGAGCCGTTACATGTGGCCCATTCTCCTCCGAGGCAAGGACGAGGCCGAAGGTGCTATCAAGAAGTTCGAGGCCACGGTTGAAACCGAGACTGACCGCAAGCCCTTCGCACTGACAGTGGGGGAGAGTCCACCTCTGTGGACTTCATATAGTACTGTGTTGAGCAAGGGGTACATCGGCAACCCACGGCACCGTACTCACCCCAGCAAAACAGTGTCGTTGAGCACCAAAATCAGATGGTGATGGCAATAGCTAGGTGCATCCTCAAGGATCGGAAGGTGCCCGACGAATTCTAGGGGAGGCCGTAACCACAGTTGTCTACATCCTGAACCGCTCTCTCACAAGTAGCGTGAGCGGGAAGACCCCCTATGAAGCCTGGCATGGTGTGAAGCCAGCCGTGCACTTCCTCTAAACTTTTGGCTGCATAGGACATGTGAAAGCCACGTGACCACACGTTGGCAAGCTGGACAATAGGAGCGCTCCCATGGTGGCAAGACCTAAAAGTACCAGCATCATCAGTTTGACCACGGCAATAGGTGAGCACTCCACTACTTCGACCTCAGGTACCGGTATGACCATGGGCAAATTTTCATCCCCACCATCGACCATTCTATCGAACATCGATCTCAACAACGAAGGAGCTCCTTGGAGGTTCCGCATGGTGCAAGACTGCATCAACGATGCCCTTCCACTCGATCTCGATCCTGACGTTGTCACCGAGGCTAAAGCAAACCAAGGATGGTGATGATGTTGCAGGAAGAGATGAAAGCCATCGAGAACCGGACATAGGACCTCGTCGACCTTCCGACTGGTAAACACCCAATTGGTCTTAAGTGGGTGTTCAAGCTGAAGAAGGATGCCCACGGCGAGATCGTGAAGTGCAAAGCACGTCTAGTGGCCAAGGGATATGTTCAACGTGTCGGTGTAGACTTCGATGAGGTATTTGCACCCGTGGCACGCCTTGATTCTGTACGAGCACTTGTGGCGGTAGCTGCCCATGACCGATGGCCGGTACATCACCTCAGTGTGAAATTTGCCTTTCTCAATAGTGACCTCACAGAGGAGGTGTATGTGGCACAGCCCCCCGGCTTCGTCTGCGTGGGCCGCGAGCACTAGGTGCTACGCCTGCGAAAGGCTCTCTATGGGCTTCGACAAGCGCCAAAGGCCTGGAATGCTAAGCTCGACAGCATGCTGACTTTCCTCGACTTCAAGCGAACCTCGTCCGAGCATGCCGTGTGCACCCGGGGAACCGGCGACTCACGTCTGCTCATGGGAGTGTACGTCGATGACCTGGTGGTGACCGGTGCCTGTCTAGAGGTGATCGACCCATTCAAAGCCCATATGGAAGCCAAGTTCAAGATGAGTGACCTTGGCTCTCTCAACTATTATCTCGGAATCGAGGTAACGCAAAGTGAGGGCAAGATCACTCTGTCTTAAGCGAGCTACGCGGCCAAGCTTCTGGAGACGGCCGGTATGAGCGGCTGCAACCTTGTCCATGTGCCAATAGAGCCGTGGCTGAAATTGGGCAAGGGAAGCTCAAATTCTCCGATCGACGGCATGTTCTACCGCAGCATCATCGGACGCCTATGCTATTTGGTACACACGAGGCCGGACATCGCGTTCGTAGTCCACAACGTAAGTCGGTTCATGGAGTCGCCGACCACCGAGCACCTTAGCGTCGTGAAGCACCTACTACGCTATGTGGCAGGGACAATCGACTATAGGTGCCGGTATGCAAGTGGTACAATGGCGGCCAAGCTCGTCGGGTACAACAGCGCTGACATGGCCGAGGATGTCGACGACCAAAAGAGTACCTCTAGTATGATCTTCATTGGGGAGCCCAGTGAGCTGGCAATCATAGAAGCAGAGGATCGTCGCTCTGTCATCTTGCGAGGTTGAGTATGTTGTTGCCTCAACGGCGGAGTGCCAAGGGATTTGGCTCGGAGAGTTTCTCGGCAACCTGTTCAATGTTGGCGACTCTGCTCGTAGACAACAAGTCTGCAATTTAGCTATGTAGGAATCCGGTGTTCCAAGGCTGGCGTAAGCATATTGAGACGCATTACCATTTCATCAGGGAATGCGTTGAAAACCGGTGTTCCAAGGCTGGCGTAAGCATATTGAGACGCATTACCATTTCATCAGGGAATGCGTTGAAAATGGCAAGGTCCTCATCGACTACGTCATGTCGGACGAGCAACTGATGGACCTGCTGATAAAACCTCTTAGGGGGATGAAGTTTCAGAGTCTACGCGAGAAGATTGGAGTTGTAAACATGAAGGGCAACTAGATCGAGGGGGAGATTGTTAGGAAGTTCGATCAGGTTGCCGGTAGCGAGTCCAGTAGTTGGGCATGGCTTTCGGGTCATGCGCGTCAAGACGTTCGATGTGTGCTTGTTCACGTGGCAGTGTCTACTTTTTGGGTTTCAGTTATCAGTCGTGCGTCACGGCTGATCGTGGGATGGCACAAACCATGTAGTAGTTGTGTGCGTTTAGGAGTGGCCATGTTGGCCACGCTCTGTAATTGTTGCTGCGTAAATAAGAGAGATCTCAAAGAAGCTGCAAGTAGTTGAGTAGCAAAAGTTCTTGCATTTCCCCTCAGCGTCGCGTGCGTATCCCCGAGTTTTTTTAGTAGTCGTAAGTCGGAGGTCGTGAGTCGTAAGTCAAAGTATCGACTATCGAGTTGTCGTGACAAGGCGTGGTCGTAAACGACTTCGTGGTCAACAACGCGTGGTCGTAAATGACTTGTGGTCGTTTGACTATTTGGGTGCCTGCTACAATAATGGCCACCGTCGGAAAGCCCCGTTCCCCACTGTTGTTGTTGCCTCTTCTCTCCCTTCCCCTCCCTCAATTTATTTTGCCGGTGCGTTGCCTCTAGATCCAGTTGGATCTGCCTCGCTAAAGTCAAGATTCGGCAAAACCTGGCTAGAATCGCCCCACCATCGCCTTGTTCTGGCCAGATTCATCGTCATCGCCACCCTCATTTGTCTCCACGTCTCTTCCTACCTCGATGTGCCAGCTTCACCTCCCTCGCAACCATGTAGCTACAACATCTGGATAATGGATCCAACCATGTTGAGGCAAAGGGAGGTCGGCGCGGCACACTACATCGTCTTCTTCGATGCGGGGTCCACAAAATAGTGTGCGCAAACAGCGACCTCGCTCCAACAATAGAAACCGTTGTCGCTTCATTCTTGGTTCACAGGCTACGATCGTCGCGTCCGGGACGATCTCTCTTCTTTCTCTCTCCTCCACATAGACTTTCGCTGAAGGCTAACCAAACATGGTAAGGCTAACCAACGGCTGACTTGCCTTATTGGAGATGTCCTTAGCTAGTCGCTTGTGCGTGCAGCACACAGTGACCTAGCTATAGTGACAAGTCCAATCCACGCACTAAAACACAGTACACATGCACGAAAACGCAGTACACATGCTATTCCTTCTTGCAGATAGGTTTCTAGCAGAAGCATAGCATCCAAAGTATTGATTCCTTGGACGTTTGGTGCACCTTTTTTGGAGGGGTGGCAGCAGGTTGTGGACAGGCTAGCTAGGACGAGAGAGTATTGTTGCATGCAACGTATTGGTACAATTGTTTCTTGGCAAATCATACAATTAATTAATAGTTTTTATCATTTCATCTGCTCAATGTTTTTAGAGAAAATTAAAATCACAAACCATTTTTATGGTACACAATGCCCTAGCTAGTGACTAGTCCAATCCATGCACGCATGCATGCATGCAGATGCTATTCCTTGTTGCAATGGGCTTTGTAGCGTACATAGCATCCAATTACACCTGTGGGCTGTGGCTACCACAGAAGCATGCAAGATTTCTAGTAGGTCGCATCGACCTTAAGCACACAAAATGGGTCCCACCAACACCAATTATTCATTCTTTAATTCGGTTTAGGTGATTGAGAGTGAGTACATATCTTAATTCTATCTTTGATGGTTCTATATTTTATGGTGCACATACATTGTGCAAGTGGCCTGTGATTTGTACGTAAGGCCAGTCTCAATGCAACGTTTCGTTTCACTGTTTCCAATACTAATAGACTTGGAAACTGAAACATGAAACAACCTCTCTCAATGGATAGTTTTGTTTCACTGTTTCATAGGCTTGTTGCAGCATTTAATTCTTGTGTTGTGCTGTTATCAAATACACTAGATGAACTTTGTAGCCGTTTGTATGTGTTCTCAATGGATTAAACGTTATCATGTACCGTTGCATGCTAGGGATGAACTAAGTTATATTTTAATTATAATATTGATATGGCCAAATAAACATGGTCAACTATATATAATATTTTAATTAATTACAATACTCATGGATGCGCTCGCATAAATTGAAATGATTACACATATATAAAAATGATTACATATAGTCTATCTCAAACTTCAGATATATTTCACTACGTCCAAACTTATTCCAAATATGTTCCACCAAATCCTTCTTAAGTTGAAAATGAGTCGACCGATCTCGAATATCACTATCTTTTCTAAAACTCACAAACGTAACATACTTGCTCAGAGTGAATTCGTTCTTCAATAATCGTTGTAATCGGGTGCCACATTCAGATCTAGATTATCTTCAATGTCCTCTTTCTTTTCATCTTCAACTATCATATTGTGAAGTATGATACAAGCTAGCACAACGTCATGGAGTTGATCTCGGTCATATAGACGAGCTGGTCGTTTTAAAATGCTAAAACGACGCGCAATACACCAAAGGCTCGTTCGATATCCTTTCTTGCCCCTTCTTGCTCCTGTGCATATAACTTGTCCTTATCGGTGATGGGCATACGTATTGACTTCACGAATCTGACCCATTCGGGTACATTCCATCAGCAAGATAGTACCCTATGTTGTGTTGATTCCCATTGACCATGTATTGGACTCTAGGAGCTTGTCCTTTTAGCTCTTTAATAAATAGAGTAGATTGGTTCAAAACATTAATATCATTGTTAGAACCCGCGACTCCAAAGAATGCATGCCAAATCCAAAGATCATGTCATGCCACAGCCTCAAGAATCATCGTCGGCACCTTCTGATCACCACGAGTGAACTGACCCTTCCATGCAGTTGGGCATCTTTCCCATTGCCAATGCATGGAGTCAATGCTGCCGAACATACCAGGAAAACCTCGTTTCTCACCAAGTTTAAGTAGACGCTCAGTATCCTCCATAGTGGGGCACCTCAGATACCGTTCACCAAATACAGCTCTAACACCTTTGACAAAATTCTTCATTGCCTCCATTGCAGTAGTTTCTCCGATCTTCAAGTATTCATCTAGTTCATCCGCAGCGCTGCCAGTAGCCAATTGGCGAATAGCCGCAGACACTTCAGAGTGGAGTGAGCCCTTGCCAATTAACGGCATCCACCCTTGAGTAAAATAATCGGACCATTGGCCTAAGGCCTCGACGATGCGGAGGAAAAGTGGCCTAGACATACGAAATCTTCGGCGAAAAATATTGGAAGGATAGAGAGGATTTTCCGAGAAATAATCATTTACTAGTTTCTGATTAGACTCCTCTCGTGGCCTCTTGATGTATTTCCTCGGATTGAATCGATGATCAGACACCTCTTTCTGAAGACCTTCGATGCTAGACTGCATAACCACCATGGCTTCACTGATTACATCATCTAGGATCTCATCCTCAGCAATGAACTCGTCTAACGAGTACAGAGGATTTTGACTGTCATCAGTTGAGGAAGGATTGCCATGTTCCTCAGACATCTTTGTGGATGGGTAAAAGAGTGAAGAAAAAGAGTGAGGAAAAGAGTCGATGCATAAGAAAAAGAAATATACAAAGTTTATTAGAAAGTTACCTCAAAGCTTTCACACAACAATACAAAACGAGATAGCAAAAGAATGAGGAAGAAAGAAGGCCTTCGTGTGTGAGGAAAAGAGAAGGCCTTGATGTGCATATATATAGGTACATACGCAGCACTTAATATAAATGTGAAACTGCCATACGTGCACTAGAAAGCAGTTACACATTACAAAGTGCAGCACTCATTACACATTACAAAGTGCAGCACTCACATTCAGGATTCACATTAGAAAGTGCAGCACTCACATTAGAAACTGCAGCACTCACATTCAGCACTCACATTCACACATGATAAATGTAGCAGTTTCATATTCATATTCAGATCAATAAACTGCAGCATTCACATTCAGACATGATAAATGTAGCAGTTTCATTTTCATATTTAGATCAATAAACTGCAGCATTCACATTCAGGATTAAGATAGATAGTGCATTCATATGGTTGTTTTCACCCATGGCAAAAGAAGATAGATAACTAGGATAGATATATCACCCATGGCAAAAGAAGACAGATAACTAAGATAGATAGACAAGTGCACCCTGCAGAAACGAAAATAGTTGAGGATAAGCATTCAACTATCACTGGACATAAATTCTCGCTGTATTAGTTCAGCAAAAACGAAAATAGTTGAGGATCAGCATTCAACTAACCTTAGTCAGCAAACAGCTTTTCCTCAATCTTACGTATTGCTTTATCTCGGTTAGCCTTGTCAATTTCAGACATTTGACTTGTATCTTGTTTAAGCAAGGAATTATAAACCTCAAACATCCTTGCTTCCTTTTGCTCTTGTGCAGCCTTGAGATTTGTATTTGATATTTTAATCTGTGCTTCTGTCACCTTTTCACGCTCCAACTTTCGATCTTGCTGCACCTTAACAATTTTGTCAATGTTGTCTCCAAGGATGACAATTCCTTCCATAATATTTTCCTTCTTGCGCTTTCCATTGCGCTCGGCCTTTGCTGCTTCTCTACCAATGGGACGTGATTGTTCATCTAGAACATCAACTATCTCACTCTTGTTTTTCTCTGTCTCCTGAAACTGTGCACACCATTTCGGTTCATCTTTTAGTTTCCTCCACCAATGCACCAACGGAAAGGCTTTCCATACTTTTTGCATACATCTTCTGGCCTCATCCTCCAAAGATGTCGTCGGAGTATCCGCTTTTATTCACTTTAGTTACCGTACTCTAAAGAGCCATTGAAATCATTGATCGATGACTTTAGGCATGACCAGTGAACCTTCAATTGGTTTATTTCCCTTGTACGTTTCGGATTCCCATTCTTGTTAAACTGATCAGTGACTTCCATCCAAAATGTATCACCTTTCTTGTCATTTCCCTTAACTGGGTCTTTAGAAGCATTCAACCAAGCACTGGCCTACAAAATACAAAATAAGAAAATATTAATAAATCAAACTGTACCAAGCACTGCCCTACAAAATGCAAGATAAGAAATTATCTATGTGTTGTAATTACCAGTCTCTCTTCCTCTTCATGAGTCCAATATCTTTTCTTTACTGGCCTATTTGCCTCATCGTTGTCATCTTCATCAATGTCAATGTTCACTGTTTCGTTTGTTGAAGTACCTTGTTTCACCTTCTTTGGGGTGTTCTTGTTCCATAGGCACTTGGTGGTGGTGGTGGAGATATTGGGTTGAAGCTCATATTCTGACCAACCAAATGAAAATTTTCTCCTTGCATCTGTGGCTGCGGGGGATAGTGTGGTTGTTGAAAAAAACTTAGAAAACCACCTGGTGGATAGACCCTGAAATTTTCACACAATTAAAAACATTTGGGCATCAGTCACTACTTGTGGTGTTGTTCTGTATTATATAGTTTGATCATTAACTACTCATGTCAGCAAAGCAGAATGAAAGATAAGCCCTAATATTCATGGCAGAAAAACCCACGAACCTAAAATGAAGCAACACTGCAAGAGAATATAAGAAGTGGTAATGTGCACACATAACATATACAAATAAATATTTGAAAAACAAACATAAAAAACTAAATAATTTGCAACTTCTATAGAAATAATAAGCTCCAAAACAACAGTAGTGCAGCCCTAATATTCATGACAAAAAAACCCACCAAACCTAAAATGAAGCAACCCTGTAAGAGAGCTATATGCAGATAATGTGATCATGTTCTCTATGCAAACTTCATTTGAGTTTTATAGTTACAACAATGTGATGAGCCATGCTATTATATGTAGTAAATAAGTTTGTTACAGTGGATTAATGATTTTTATGCGTGTGAGAAAGGATTTATGAAATCTATACATGAAGTGGGCTTTTCTGGATTTCCCCCTTTTATGGAGGATATTAATCAAGTCCTATGCAACGGTGAAGCAATATATATTGTATCATGCATGTTGGTGCTTACATTGTCTATATATTTTTAGGGTTGAATCAATTATCTTTCTGGTACATATTTGAATTCATTTATATGAACCAGTACATGAAGCAACTTTCAGCTTGATCTAGTAAAAGTACTTACAAATAGATGAAGCAACTTACAGCTTGATATAGTAAAAGTACTCACAAGTAGTGAAATCTAATAAAGTCCAGTGGTATTTGCACCGCCTTCCAAATCACCTAGTTACGGACAATCTAGCAAGTTTGGTAAAAATCACTTGCAGGCATCAAACCACTTGCAGGCATCAAAATCACTTGCAGGCATCAAAATCAACTGAACTTTTTCTACTAAACCACTTGTATACGTAGGCATCAAAATCAACTACTTGCAGGCATCTATAAAAATCATTTGAACTACTTGCAGCCATCGAAATCAACTACTTGCACAGATCGAAATCAACTGCTTACCATGAATTTGGGGCTTGTTGGTTTCCATGTTGAGATGGAAAATTTGGGGGTATGGCCCCCCATCCTGCTCCTTGCGGTGGCCGTGGCGACAGAGTTGAAGTCGCGCAGCAGGGGAGGAAGTTAGAGGCGGCGCTGGGGCAGAAATCAGCGGCGCGCGACACTAGCGAGGAAGCCGAGGTGTCGAGGACGCCGTCTTGAGGTTGCGCCGGCTGCCCCGCGCCTTTCCCTCCTCTGCCGGATGCGTGCGGCCCGAGCTCTCCACCGCACCGGATCCATCGGTAGAGGCACGAAGAAGATGGCCGGCGCTGATCTCCCAACCGCTCGGATCTGCTCCACGGGAAAAGGAAAGAAATCGCGGAGCGCGAGCACGGGATTGAAGCAGCGGGAAGGATTGGGGCGGAGACGGAAGGATTGGGGCGGAGGCGCGCGAGCAGGGATCAAGCCCATGAAACTTTCCCTCAACGCAGTGTCGTGCCGTTTCAAGGAGTTGGAAATCGCGATACTGCTTCATCCCCATGAAATGTTTCCTTTCTCTCTCTCATCAAAACAGGTAAAAATCTATTTTTGCTGATGTGTCACCCTTTTTAATGCCTATGAAACTCTCATGACATCCCCATTGAGACTGGCCTAAGGACCACTGCAGTGCAAAGCATAGAGTTCTTATGCATGATATGAGATAATGGGAGGTTTCGATCTGCCAGCTCACTGTCGAATACTGGGGACAAAAGGAACAAGAAGTAGTAGTGGCGGCCTTCCCCGGCGGTGGCGCAGCGCCCAAGGCCGATGGCGGTGGCGCCCGAAGAAGCGCCGCAGAGACGGCGTGGCGCCGCGCCGGCAGCGCCACATGGCGGTGGCGACGACGCGCGGCGCGGCCGCGCGCGCGCGCGCGGCGCGGCGGCGAGGCGCGGCGCGGTAACTGGTGGTGTAGGCGGTGCCCAAGGGCCGGCGGCTAGGGTTTGGGAGTTAGGGAAACCCTAACTCCCCCCCCCTCATATATATGGCTGCCCAAATAAATGGGCTTTTGGCCCAAAACATCCCACCTCCCCACTTGGGCCTAAAGGCCGAATGGGCTGCAGCCCAAGTTTTTGAAAATTTGCAGTTTTCCTCCTCTAGTTCATGGAAAATGTAGAATTTTCTTTTAAATAAATTTCTATTGTAGTATTTGCAGTATAGTCCTTGTGCTTGTTTATAATTGTACCCGTCAATTTGTACTGTTATAAATTAGCATTTCAGTCCCTACAAGACCTGAAAATTTTGTAATTATTTAAATAAATGTGCAACCACATTTATATAATTTTTACATATGTAGTCTTACTACTTTATTGCAATTTACTTACAATATGAATTGCGATCATATTTAAATTTGCTATCTTTAGCAAATTTAAAATTAAAAAAATTCCCATTTAGTGAGTACCATTGTACTTAATAAATTGGAATTTTTGCAAAATATTATACCTACAATAAATACCCTAATTACAATTTATGGCACTTTGCTACATTTATTTGTACGCTATGCCATACAATAAATTGGTGTTTACCACCAATATTGTGATTACACGGTATATAAATATAACCACATGTTATATTTCATTTGGGTATATATATTCATTCGGATTACAATACTCATATTGTTTTTCACATATTTTGCATTTTATTACAACATTACCATACACATTAATTTACCTTATGTAAATTAATTATTTATGGTGTACTTTTCATGTAGGTTTTAAATGGCTACCAAAGATTTTGAGCCCCTCGCTCTCGATGGTACCAACTACCCTATATGGGCTATGGACCTAAAGATCAACCTAACCACACGTGGGTTGCAAAGGGTGATATTTGATCCTCCAGATGATCAAATTCCTCTGGATATTGTGAAATATTCTGTTTTGAGCATAATACGGAATCACATACATCCATATTTGAAGGCTGAATATCTGTATGAGGAGAATCCACTCACTTTATGATTAGCCCTCAAAAATAGATATGAACAGCAGAGAGCTGTTATCTTACCTGAGGCTAATCATGAATGGGCACATCTTAGACTCCAAGATTTCAAATCTGTTGGAGAATATAACCATGCCCTTCATACTATTTGCTCCAAATTACAGTTTTGTGAAAAGGAACCAACGGATGCGGACAAAATAGAGAAGACTCTCTCGACTATGCTCACATCTGACAGGGTCCTACAGCAGCAATGGTGTGCTGCAAATTACCAAACTTATTTTGATCTTATGCATACTATGCTTCAAACAGAGAAGCATGCTGAACTTCTTTTAAAGAACAATCAGCAACGTCCCATTGGGGCTGCTCCACTTCCTGAAGTTCATGCTAATCAAAATAACAACAAGTTCAGTGGTTCCAAAGACCACTCAAAGAACTTTAAAGGTAAACACAAATGCAACAAGAAGCAAAAACCAAGTGGATTCAAGAAAGGTAAAGGCAATTCTGGTAAGAGAGTTGACAAAACTGAAATTTGTCAAAAGTGTGGTTGCTACAACCATCCTACCAAGAAATGCCGCACCCCGAAGCATCTTGTGAACCTCTACCTCCAGTCTTTGGCTCAAGGCAAGAATGCTCAAGAGAAGAGATTTGAAGCACACTTCAATCTCACATTCAACAATGAAGAAGGCGGATGCTCTCAACAGTTCCTTCAAGAACTCAAAGACACATGTGCTTCTACAAAGAAGGATGATCTCATGTGCATCGAGGACACACTTGAAGAATTTCATTCTCAAGACATGTTTGGAGATCTCAATTAGACTCCTAGTCCCATAGCTAATAAGTACTATAGTGTTGTAATATAAACAATGTTGTCATCTATATTGTAAGCTTGTATGCTACAATCATATATCAAACATATTCGGTATTGTAAAATAAAGTTTGTATGTATTCTATATATACTACTATAAGAATTTCATTAAATTCTTCTTTTGTGTATATAGATTTTTGAAGTCGATCCAATGGAGGAGGAATTATGCCTTGTGGATAGTGGTATCACAAACTCTATACTTAGAGACACAAAATATTTCCTTACTCTTACTAGGAGGAAAGGAAATGTTTTAACCATAGCTGGACGCGATGCAACGATAGTAGGCTCTGGTCGCGCCTCTATCACTCTCCCTATGGGTACACAATTGAAAATTGAGGATGCACTCTTATATCCCGATTCAACATGTACCCTACTTAGTTATAGAGATATCTGTCAAAATGGTTTCCATGTTGAAACCCAAAATGACAACAAAGAGAAATATCTCCTCTTAACCAAACACAACGGATATGGCAAACAAGTACTAGAAAAAATTTCATCTTTAAACTCCGGATTGTACTATACATACATCAAACCCGTTCAACATATTGCGTACAAAGTAATTTTCCAAACACTAACACATTCCAAACATGGCATGATCGCCTTGGTCACCGAGGCATTGGAATGATGAGCAAAATTATTAGCAATTCAATTGGTCATACATACCTCAAAACAAAATTTCCGGAATCCTCAGATTTTGTGTGCACTTCCTGTGCCACCGAAAAATTGATTTTAGGATCCTCTTATCTTAAAATCAGAGCTGAACCACTTAAATTTCTTGAACGCATTCAAGGAGATATATGTGGTCCTATACAACCATTGTGTAGACCGTTCAGATACTTCATGGTTCTCATTGACGCATCTACTAGATGGTCACATGTGTATCTTTTATCCACACGAAACCATGCATTTGCTAAGTTAATTGGTCAAATTATCCAATTACGAGCAAATTATCCTGAATATCAAATTCAATCAATTCGAATGGACAATGCTGCTGAATTTTCATCCTATGCCTTCAATGATTATTGTATGGCTCTTGGGATACAAGTTCAACACTCTGTTCCATATGTCCATACACAAAATGGTTTAGCAGAATCCCTTATCAAGAGAATCAAGTTCATTGCAAGACCATTACTACAGAATTGCAACTTACCAACATCATGTTGGGGTCATGCAGTTTTACATGCTGCTGACTTAATCCAATTGTGTTCAACTGCTTATCATAGCACTTCCCCGCTACAATTAATACGTGAAAATCCACCAGATATTTCCCATCTGCGAAAGTTCGGTGGCGCTACATACGTACCGATCTCACCACCGCAGCGTACCTCAATGGGACCGCACAGGAAACTTGGGATCTATGTTGGGTATAAATCTCCGTCAATTATAAAATACCTCGAGCCCCTCACAGGGGACCTGTTTACGGCCCGGTACGCTGATTGCATATTCAATGAGGAACATTTCCCGGCATTAGGGGGAGACAACAAGTACCAAACTAAGTGTCAGAAAATTAATTGGAATGTACAAGGCATTCCTGCCTCAGATCCACGTACCAGAGAGACTGAACTTCAAGTTCAGAAAATCATTCATTTGCAAAATATTGCAAATAATCTGCCAGATGCATTTACTGATTATAAGGGTGTCACAAAATCCTATAATCCTGCCAAAATATACCTGAAAGAGTGGAGGCACCGCAAAATACCACTCAACTCCCAGTTCAAAATAAGAGGGGGAGAAGTACGGTACAAATGGCGGACACAACTTCTAACAAGCGACAAAGGAAACAAAAGAATGTAAATGCAGATCAACCTCAAGTTGATAGACACCAGAGGATCCTTGAACCCAGATCAACAGTGCACTCAAATTCTGATCCTAGGACATCGGAATACCCCGACTCAAATGTTTTGGGAAATAACATTGAGTCACCAGGGGTCCAAGAAATTTCCACTAATTATACTGATTCTGGAGAATCATATGATCGTAAGACTACACTTGTCGACATTTATTTCTGCACAACAATTGCAAATAACCTTCAAAATGATCCAGATCCTAAGACCATGGCAGAGTGCAAACAGCGCTCGGACTGGAATCAATGGAAGGATGCAATTCAAGCGGAGTTAGCCTCGCTCAAGAAAAGAAATGTATTCACCAATGTGATACATACACCACCCAAAGTATTCCCTGTCGGTTTCAAATGGGTTTTCGTCCGCAAAAGGAATGAAAACAATGAGGTGGTGAGATACAAAGCAAGGCTTGTAGCACAAGGGTTCACGCAGAGACCCAGCATTGACTTCAATGAAACTTATTCTCCAGTAATGAGTGGAATAACATTCCGATACTTAATCTCATTGGCAGTTAAAAATCATCTAACCTTTCAGTTGATGGATGTAGTGACTGCATATCTTTATAGGTCACTTGATTCGGAAATATATATGAAAATTCCCGATGGAATTTCAATTCCGAATCCAAATGCAAATCGCAATATGTATTGTGTAAAATTGAACAAGTCTTTATACGGCTTGAAACAGTCGGGTAGAATGTGGTACAACCGACTAAGTGAGTTCCTAACCAAAAAGGGATACTCCAACAATGATGATTGCTCATGCGTATTCATCAAAAGATCCTCAACAGGATTTTGTATTATATCTGTGTATGTTGATGATCTTAATATCATTGGTAACACACAGGATATAGATGAAGCACGTAATCATCTTATGATGGAATTTGAAATGAAGGATTTGGGTAAAACCAAATTTTGCTTAGGTATACAACTTGAGCACATTCATTCAGGCATCCTAGTGCATCAATCAGCCTATGTCCAGAAAATATTGGAGAAATTCAATATGGACAAAGCATATCCATCGAAAACCCCTATGGTTGTTCGATCTCTAGACAGGGACAAAGATCCATTTAGACCCCGAGATGACAATGAAGAGCTATTGGGACCCGAGGTTCCATATCTCAGTGCCATCGGAGCGCTTATGTACCTTGCAAATTGCACTCGGCTAGATATTGCATTTGCAGTAAATCTACTTGCTAGATATAGCGCTGCTCCAACCAAAAGACATTGGATAGGAGTGACGAATATCCTTAGATATCTTCAAGGCACTAAAGATCTCGGTCTATTCTTCCAGAAGAATAAAAATGTGGACTTAATAGGATATACAGATGCTGGCTATTTATCAGATCCCCATAATGCCATATCTCAAACAGGCTTTGTATTTTTACATGGTGGAACAGTCATCTCTTGGAAGTCTTCGAAACAGACTCTAGTGGCTACATCTACTAATCATTCTGAAATAATTGCATTATATGAAGCATCACGTGAATGTGTATGGCTTCGCAGAATGATTAACCACATACAACAATCATGTGGTATAGGTTCTATTGCATCACCTACCATTATCTACGAAGATAATGCTGCTTGCGTTGTTCAAATGTAAACGGGTTACATAAAGAACAATATCACAAAACATATTGCACCTAAACTATTTTACCCACATGAATTGCAAGAGAGTGGGGAAATAAATATTCTGCAAATTAAGTCTTGTGATAATCTCACAGACTTATTCACCAAGTCATTACCAACTTCCACATTCCAAAAATGTGTTCATGGAATTGGTATGCGAAGACTACGTGATTTGCATAAGTCAGGGGGAGAAATCTCCTAAGACTTAACCTGTTCAAATATAAATATTGTACTCTTTTCCCATTTATGAGTTTTTCCTCTAAAGGTTTCTCATCAAGGTTTTTAATGAGGCAATATGACAATGTAATCATAAATATATTATATCTCTATTTTCCCACAGGGGTTTTTAAAGAGATATAATCAAATATATGCCATATTATTTTCTCCTTAAATTTTCCCACTGGGTTTTAAAGGTGTTTTTCATGGCATATCTACTCTATCGGTTCTCCTCATATTTTCCCTACAGGGTTTTGGAGGATTTTTCCCAAGATGATGAATCAAGGTGATCATATGGAAACACATTGGTCAAGGGAGAGTATTACAAAACAGTTACTAATCAAAAAGTAAAAGTGCCTAATATACAGATGTCTGTTTCAAACAGACACCTTTTATGCCACCCTTTGATCATCTATAAATCACCATGTACAGAATCAGAATGTTAATAAGAAGCAACATTTTCTCTCAAACACTTGTTGTCAATCTCTTGCAATAAGTCCTTCGCTAACTCCTCTTTAGGATCGGTTAAACGTTGTACAGTTTCTTTCTCTTCTTCGGTTTTCTTTCTTGCTTGTTTGCCTTGCTATACTACTTTCAATGAAATGAAGGCAGCTCTCCTGCTTTTCGTTCAAAAAAAGTTCTTTATACTTCTTTTTCCCTCATTTACCAGAGACTGCAAGCATACAAGTCTACCAAGCATCTCCTCTTTGGCATTTGATGAGTTATTGTATTCAACCAATTTGATCAGAGGCAGTGGTTATATTGACGTTTATCACTAGATTTCATTTCTCTCATGACAAAAGATTATCAATCTTTTTCTTCTATTTTGTTTTGTTCTAAACAATAGTATTTGAGACTCGAGCTCAGCTTTCGTGGTAAGCTTTTCCCTTTAAAGCCTTCTTTGAAAGGGCCGGGATCCATGTGGATGGACAAAGATTTTGGCCCATCCAACCAATGTCTAATTAAAAAGAACGAAATTTGGACCTATTTGGACCCCTGGACACTACAAATTCCGGTTTTAGCCCCCTATGGAAATTTATTCCACTTCTGGACCCCTGTTGAGCGCGAAATAACGGGAAGGCGACACGTGGGCGGGTCGTATGGGAGCCGGGCGGCGCGACCGAGCCGGCGGCGCACCGGCGCGCGACTCACGCCGATCCGCGCGATCGCTTCGCCCAGCCGCGCATCGCTCAGCCAAATACAAGGCCCCGGTCCCCACCGCGCGTGTGCCGCCCCGACCGCGCGTCTTGCCCGCCGAGCGCGCGTCATGCCCGCGGACCGCGCGACTTCAGATCCAGCGAGATTCGCGTTGCATGCTGCGCCCGACCGCCGCACGGAAGTGGTGTCAAATCCATCCGCCAAAGCACCCGAGGCGTATTTTTCACGCCGGTTTGCACACGCGTCAAAGAGGTTTGCATGGCCCTCTCCGTGAATACATGCAGCAGCTTAAAGAGGTTGAACAGCAGTGCATATGCTCACATAGCAAGCGAAGCAACTCATTTGCGATTCATGGTGCGATTGAAGTGAAGACAGAGCGAGTGAAGGGAGGAAAAAGAGAGTGCAAGCTCAGATTTCGAGTTGGTTTTGTTTCGAATCAACGGATTTTGCAAATACAAAAGTTGTAGATCGTCTCGCGAGCTTCAAGAAGAGGTAATTTTTGCCCTCATGCAAGTAATTTTCTGCGAATGTCATTAGCCCGTAATTAGCCAAACCGTGTATCGGTAACGTTGTTATAAGCCAATCTTTCATACGGTGTGTATGTGTATGGTGCATGATTTATTGTAGTGTAAATAATGTCGTATTTCATGTATGTGATTAGTCCATAATTAGTCGATTAGCACAAACCATCGTTTGGTAATGTTATTTTATGTGAATGTGTGATACGCGATGTCAATATTTGGTACGTTATGTATTTGTAGGTGAAAAATCTTTATGTGAATATATGTATTATAAGTCAATGTGTCATACAGTGTGTATGTGTAGGTAAAAATCAACATATGATGCATGCTTTATTGTAGTGTAGATAATGTTGAATTTTATGTTGAAGTTACGTATTGTAATGTAGTTAGTTTTTGCTGAAGAAAAGAGAGGAGCGAAAGCCGGAAGAGTTGAATTGTTTTCGTTTGGAATCAGTGGACTTGGCAAGTAGAAAAGTTGTAGATCGTCTCGTGAGCATCAACAAGAGGTAAGTTTTGTGCCCATGCAACTATAATTTCTCGTGAGCATCAGAAATGGCATGGCACCCGCCACCACGTCTACTCTACTCTAGCCCAGCATCTTTTAGCTTTGAACTTTTCCCAAAATCAAAATAAACGGATACCTTTTGAAGTGAATATTTCGAATGGTTTACGACTTCAAATCTATATACGCTGTTTATGTCGTTTGGTTGCGTCTCGAAAAATGTTGACCGTAGTTATTTGTAGTGTTTATGTCGTTTTCTATCTATATACCACTAGAAATTTACATAGACATTTACTTTTTCAGAAATATTTGCTGCGTCCAAATGTCGTTTGCTACATAGACTGTTTATGTCCAGAGTTAGAAAAGATTATAGTTTAAATAATGTGCCCATGTGTTGAAAAAGTAAATATTTATGTTGGAGCATTTGTAGGTGTTAGATTAGAGACAATTTGTATAATTAGTATGCTTAGTGAATGACCGTAGTATGAAGGTCATTTGATGGAAATAAAATGATATGTATATTTAATTTGATGTATGGTACAATTAGAAAGTAAAATAGTTACAAATAAATCGTAGATTTAGAAATACAAAACATATAATAATCAAAACTGTTAATTACATGATACGATTGTTACATACTGTGTACTAAAATGGTTGATTATGCACTTATGTTAGGTACGCAATGGCTGGCATTGAACAATTGATGGTGTTTTATGGGAGTGGTCTCATACGTGATGGGCGTATGGGGCGGACTGTCAAATTGCGAAGCGGACCGTGATCCGGCACCGGTGCCCTGAGCGCCATGAGCTTGTCCGAGCTACGGAGGTGTGTCCGTTCAGCGTTCGATCAAGAGACCGCAAGGAAGAAGTTACGGATCGAGGCGCCTATGCCTCAATGGTGGATGACGGAAGGGGAGCATATGGCAACTTCTGAAGGTGACCAATGACGCGTCATGGGCGAACTACATGGAGGTCGTGCGCAACCCTGATGCTGCGATATATGGGAGGCCAATGGTGTATGTCGAGTTCGTGGAGAGGGCAGAATCATCGTGCATGGTTGGTTCGGATGCGGTGGAGATGAAGTGGCCGGCGGTCATGAAGACCCTTCGCGGGAGAACATGTGGGCGAGGAAGTGGGTGATGAAGACGCAGGGAGGCGTGCGCAGAATTTCCAGCCCAACGAAGGTGTGCACGACGGTGGTGGGCGCCGTATTGACTATCATGAGTATCTTGGGGACCGGGTGGAAGAAGAGGACAGCGAGGAGGATGAGGAGGTTGACACAGCAGCTCGGAGAGGACGAGGATGGCGAAGGTGCAACTGGAGGGTGGTAGGTCGTGTTGTGAGCACGGGCGGCAGTGCGTCACGTGTCGCCCGGCATCGACGACATCGCAGCGGCAGCCTAGTTCTCGCCACGAGCGGAGGAGGGAGAATGGGGTTCAGCGAGGCGCACTCTTTACGGGCGATGTTTCCGTAATAAGAGTGCTGTCCAGCGAGCTATTGCTAGACATGCCGTCAACATAAGCCGGACGTATCGGGTCCACAAGTCAAAGCCGGACACGTACGTTGTGAAGTGTGTGGACGGGTCATGTGGTGGCAAAGTCCGTGCACAACGGTACAAGGGCGTTGGCACGGAGTTCCGGATAACGGTGCTGCAAGATCACAGTTGCGAGCTTGCGGGGCCAGTACATAGACACCGCAACATGACATCACGTTATGTTGCGGAGGTGGTCACGCACCTCGTCCAGACGGATGTGTCAATTACCCCGAAGGTTCTGATGGCAGCAGTAGCGAACGAGGCGGGCTACGAAGTGAGCTACAAGAAGGTGTGGCGGGCGAAGCGAAAGGTGCTGCACGGTATGTATGGGACGTACGAGGAGGCGTACGACCTGGTCCCAAGAATGCTGGATCAAATTGCACAATCAAACCCAGGCACTTACATAAACAGGCAGGAGAGGGTCCATCCTACGGAGGGCCCGAACTGTTTCATTCTTGACAGAGTGTTCTGGGCCTTCCATCAGGCGATACAAGGGTTCAGGTGGTGCCGTCCAGTGCTAACCGTAGATGGGATGTTCCTATCCGGCAAGTACAAGGGCACTATCCTTACCCGCAGTTTGCAGCCGATGCAAATGACCAGTTACTCCAGTGGCATTTGCAATTGTGGAGAGCGAGAATACAGATAGCGGCTTTGGTTTCTTTGCAATTTGAAGAATGCCGTAGTGCAAGACAGGCCCGAAGTGTGCCTTATCTCCGACCGCAATGCAGGCTTGATGTCTGCGTTGCGAACGTTGCGAGATGGGACATGTGCCCCGTCCCGTGGATCGATGTGAAGAACGGCGGTGCATGAGGCATATTGCAGCGAACTTCCGCGAAGGTTCCGTAGCAAGGACCTCATGAAGATGTTCAAGAAGCTATGCATGCGAACTGAGCGGAAGTTCGACGCCTTGCGGAGGCAAATCGATCGAGAGGCTACGAAGCATGTGCATGCAGCGGCGGGGCCGTGGAGGGCTCCACAAGAGTCGGGTATTCTCACAATGGGTTCACCAATGCACCGACTTGGAAATATGGTCTTTGTTGCACGACACCGGTGGGGCGAGGTATGGGATCATGACAACCAACATGTCCGAGGTTTACAATGGTGTATTGAAGGGCGTCGATCCTCGCCGATCACGGCAATTGTGGCGAGACACAGAACCGCACTGTCGGGTACTTTGTGAATAGAGCCAGGATGGCGCAGAAGCACGTTGAGGAAAACAAGCAATACTCTGAGGTCATGCAGGCCTTCATGGACAGGAAGATGGAGAAGGCTCGAACCCACATTGCTCAGCCCATTGATGGCTTAAGGAGGAAGTTTGAGGTCCGCCTAAGGCAGAAGTATGTCATGGGTCAAATTAGAGGGGAGCGCAAGCAGGTATGCACGATTGGTGATGAAGCATCTTGCAGCTGCAACAAGCCCCAGCTTCTGCACAAGCCATGCTCCCATGTGTACGCGGCATGCGCTGTATGGAACCAGGCGTCGACACAGTACATCTCCAAGTACTACGACATGCAGCACTTGTATGCAACCTGGAGTGCAGAGTTCCATTCCTACGGGGTAGACATGCACTACAGGGAATTATGGCCGGGGGAGATAAAGTGGGTGCCCAACGATGCACTGAAGCATGTCGGGCGTGGAAGACGACAAAGCCGTCGCATCCGCAACGACATGGATGAGAGCCAGCGAGGGGATCGTGTTCGGCGCCCGAAGTGTAGGCTATGCAAGACCTTTGGCCACTCCCTCAGTCAGTGCCCAAACAGGCCGGCATCAAGCAACGCTCCGTAGTCATAACCACAATCCATATGTAATGTATTATTCAGGAGGTGTACGCTTAATTGTTGGCTCGATGGTGTAGCTATGTATTGCACATTACCATGTTATGTATATTTTCGCACATTCCATATGTTTCCTTGTCGTGTGGGTCATATTCGTGTGCACATTTTACGTATGTTTTTGTACATTCCGTACGTTTCCCTGTCATAACATTTGTTGTGAGTTATGTTGTTATTTGTTGCACATTTTGTTGTAATGTACACTAACTTGTTATCCTTCTTTGGCAGGACATGGCGTTCGAGCTGCTAGAGCCCCGTTGGGACGAGCACCACCGATGCCATGTGTGGTTGTCGGCACCCGCACAGGGGCCTCCTTGCTTCGTCCTTAGGGGCCCCCGAGAGAACTGGCGTCTCGACCCTCGGTACATCCCACTACTGCGGGACACCGGTCTGCTGCCCATTGCCCGCATGTTGGATCTACCGCATGGGTTCCAGTACGATGCGCCATCGTTGTCGACTCGTTGATCGATGGAGGCCGGAGACTCACACCTTCCACTTCCGGTGGGGGGAGATGACGGTTACGCTGCAGGACGTCACGATGATTACAGGTCTACCCCTCCAGCATGTCCCTCCCATGGCAGGACGCCCTCTTGCGGAGGAGTTCCACCGGTATGTCAGTACACCCCAAATTTAATTACTGCATTCTCACAATGTCGATGCATCGATTGTGTAATGTCTCAATGGACTTGCAGGCAATCGAGGAGAGGGCGAGCGACCGAAGACTGGAGAGCCACACAGCGGACGTGGACAGACATGTGGTCTGACCATGCGCATACGATGCTTGTGGATGAGACACGGCCGTACGACCCGGACGACCCCGCGCCGTATAGGGCGTACCTTGACTGGTACGCGCCACGCACCCGCTGTAGGCTTACTACAGGGGAGCCCCCACAGCCTCCACCTCATGCTGTTCACGGGGCGGCTATACAGGAAGGTCCAGACCGTCATCTAGCGGCACGGGTCGACGAGGCGATGCGAGTATCGTGTGTCATTACGCAATGCAGATTACATTTGAACCGATCGCTTGTTTCATCGCAGTGGACCGGATACATCGTATCGACATCGAGGCTAATGAGGCTATACGACATAGGAAGTCCAATACCGAATCTCGGTGGGTAAGCTATATGCGCAGCATCAGCGAAATGGCAAGGGGTACGATACGGGGCTTGAGTTGTGGTCGCCACCGAGATGACGTTGTTGCTACACGCGGTGGCGGACGTGGGCAGGGACCACCACCTCCCTCCGCGCCTCCGTCAGCACCAGGATCAGCACGGCCATCCTCGGCCAACACGCGCTTCGGCCCAGCGGTTCGACAATTGGCAACTATTTGTTTGTGCACTCATTTACCATTTCTGTCTAACCACATGTTCGTCTTGCAGCAATTGCGACAGGATAGCACGCTGCTACGGAGGGCGACGTCATCACGGAGGTCGACATCGCCGCACACGAACCAGAGGGCCGTCCGAGAGTCGGCAAAGCTACGGTCGCTCGGCCTCCACGCGCTTCGGCCCGGCGGTTCGACAATTCGCAACTATTTGTTCATGCACTCATTTACCATTTATGTCTACGCACATGTTCGACTTGCAGCAATTGCAACAGGATAGCACGCAGCAACGGAGGGCGACGTCATCACGGAGGTCGTCATCGCCGCACGAACCAGAGGAGCTGTCCGAGAGTCGGCCAAGCTACGGTCGCTCGGCCTCCACGCGCTTCGGCCCGGCGGTTCGACAATTCGCAACTATTTGTTCATGCACTCATTTACCATTTATGTCTAACCACATGTTCGTCTTGCAGCAATTGCGACGGGATAGCACGTCGCAACGGGCATCGTCATCATAGAGGGCGACGGACGAGCGACCGCGCTCTCGGGACGACGGCCCACTCGAGCAGCGCCCACGACTCGCCGGACCAACGAGAGGGGCGATGCCCTCGTATCTCCGGGACAGTGCGGACCAACCTATATGACCGGACAGTGGGTTGTGCCGACCTATCAAGGCATGACATCGCACGAGTACATGGGGACTTCCGTCGACATCCTCATTTCACCAGCCACATACCCGGTATGCACTAAACGTGTGTATTTCATTTTGAACAGTTTTCGTACTTTCCATTGTCTAATTCAGTTGTACCATCTAAGCAGGACGTAGGCACCTCCTCCGATTGGGTGAGCTCTATGCTTTATGACCAGCCGTCGAATCGTCTCTGAGTTGTATCCACCGCCGCCTCGGCCACACCCCTCGCAGTACGATCTTCGCGATGCACCCCGCTCCCCTAGTAGGTTCACCTTCTCAGAGGATCATATGCGCCGTACGAGGCGGCGACGACGAGATGATGAATGAATTTATTAAATTGTGCTTTTGTAATATTTGTGATGTTTTTCAAGTGCTTGATGGAAAGAGGGCATAACATAGCTTGACGACAATTTTTTTTGCCTTGTGATAACAACTCCACGTACATAACAACCAATTCATCACATGCTTAACAACGTTGCACATTACATCGTTATGGAAAGAGGGCACAGAATATGAAGGTCACAGAAAATGAAGGCGTCATGCACTTACAACACGAAACAACACATACATTGCACATACAGACATAATTTATGGAAAGTTCTACACCCAAAACATCAACACAACAGTCCTACTGGCACAACATCAACACATTCCGTACCCTCGTGGCCTACATGCCAAACGAGCCTCGTGGCACCCACATGGAGAACTGCTGAGGGGGCCGCCTCGGACGGGGCTGGCCATCGTGGTAGTGGCACGCACATATGCAGCTCGGGTTCGCGCAGCAACATGTGGGATCATAAGAGCTTCCTATGTTGACAACCTCCTCGTTTCCCCTCTCGCGTTGCATCTGTTGGCGGAGCTCATTGTTCTCCTCATTGAGAGTCTCCATTCGGTACTCCAAGTCCATTATTCGGTCCCATAAAGTACCCACATAACGGTCAATATACCGTTCATGAGGAGGGTCGATCCAGCGGGAGAAGTCGCATTTCGCCATCTGCGAAAAATGACAGTAAACATGGAGGGTCCATAAGCAATAAATAATGTACTATTAGTAATTTCTACCCCGGAGCGTGGGCATCGGAAGAAGCGGCGCCGCCATCGTTCGCCCTTCCAGACACTGCACGACCACGTACTCATTGTGTATGCATTTCGCCACGCTGGTTGCGCACGCCGGCAGGTAGCAAGCGATCGTGGTCGAACATCTCCTCCTTTCCAAGGAAGGTCTTCCTTGGTGACCCATATCCGATGGCCCCTCATCTTCCGCCATGGTATGTTCTTTGTTCGATTTACAGGGTTTTCTGGCTACAACTTCATGGGACCTCTACCGTGCTATTTATATCGAATGGCGGGACAAAAGATGGCTGCTTTGCCCAGAGACAAGACAAAAGCGCTCAGCTTTACTCGGTGAGATGACAACACATGCCAGCTTTACGAACATTTATTGCTACTCTGAAAAGCCTACATAGGAACATTTATTGCTACTCTGAAAAGCCTATCGCTACGAAACCAACCAAATAGGGCGTAGGTGTAGCCTTTACAAATGAGTGTTCACGTCAAAGGCATGTATCCTTTCCATGAGTTTTCATGTCACCTTTCCTTGTTGTTTCATAAATACGAGATACGAGCTCAAAAGCCTACATAGGGACATTTCCATGGACTATGCCCACTTGCACTGATAACTTTGCCTACATAAAGGCCTCCTATGTCTTCCATACCACATCTCCTCCTCAAGCCTTCACAATACTACTACACAACAATGTCTTCCTGGAGGTCCGACCCATTTGGAGTGCCGGAGTGGCATGAGCGCCCCAAGTGCCGCTGCGGCTTTAGGACGATGTTGGGAGTCTGGACGGATCAAGAAGAGCGAGCCAAATACGGCCGTAGGTTCTTCAAGTGTCCAAACCTGGATGACGATTTCATGGTAACGACGACAACTAAATCATTTGTTTCCCGTTGTCGTTTTTCAACTTGATCCATGACATCTACCATGCCACACATAGGCTTGCAGGTTCATCAAATGGGTGGATCGGGTGTCGCCGACATGGCCACATAACCAGGCAGTGGAGGTGGAAAACAAAGGACAATACTTTGTCAAGATGACTCAGGCTCGCGAGGTGGAACGACAGCTGCGGCGTGAGCAAGAGCGCCGCGTGAGGGTGGACCAAATCCGTATGAAGGGCAAGGAGGATGAGCTGCAAAGGAGGCGGGAGCAGCTAAGTCTGCGTGAAGCAGCCATCAAGCGTCAGGAGGAAGAGCTTCAAGCTCGGGAGGTAGCTCTCAAGTCCAAGAATGACAGGAAAAACGATGCAGCGGAGCCATCTTCAAGGCGCGATAAAAAGGGGAAACAACCACGCTACACCCAGTAGACAAAATGTTACGAGCAGTTGGGTGGGTTAGTTGCATATCATGCTATATGTTATGCATGTAATAAAATTGTACGCGGCATGTTATGAAGTTTATTTCTATTCACATAAGGTTATTATCTCGTGTGTTCGCATTCAATGATTCAGATAGCAAGTCATTTAACAATATTAACATACTCTTGGTACACTAATTCTTAGTAACATAAAAATATCACTTACCAATGTATATATCAAATAAAAAAGGGATTATCCGTACAAAAAATTCCATAAAAAATTACCAACATATACGAGGAGAAGGCATCAGGCAAAGACAACACGAACAACTCATACATTTCACGTACATGACATGTAGCAAGTAGTACAACCACCAACACACCAACGAACACAAGAACTAAAATACAACACAACCATACATAAAACATTACCAAAAGAGCTTGACGACAAGATAGCATAAAACATTGCGAACATACACGAGGATAACCTCCAGCACTACAACTTGAGGATAACAATAAACACAAGAAACAAAATAGCACACAACATTAAATTTATCTTCCACTCTAGTCTGTCGAAACGATGCTGCATCCCGACGGGGTCGCAACCCCCCACGACAACTCTCTCACGGCGAACACTGTCATTCCTATTTCCCATTTCATCCTCCCACACCCAGAATCGGCAACCACCATGAGCTTCCTGCGATTCCATGACAAGAAGATTTTTAAACATACCACCACGATTTGAATGAACCCGAAACAATATGACTCACCGAGTGATTGGGGCACTTGTAGTAGTGTCGCCCGGGATTCTTGGCCGTCTGTGATGTCCTACGTCTAACCACCAAGTTACAATTTGGGCACATCACCGTGGGTGCCCATGAAGACGTGCTCAGCTGACTCATTGCCTAGTCTTGGGGAGTGAGCACGAAATAAAACTACACAGATTGTGAACAACTTACTCAGGAGGTGACTGATAACATGGCTAGGGAGTATGTGAGGGATGGCTCCATTTTATAGGCTGTGTGGGGGGTAGCCTCACGCACAAAGACCACAGACAACACAAATCTTGACCCCACACCATGCTCAGTGAGGAGACAAAACATGCCAGCTTTTGAGGTGACCTCACAAAAAGGGCCAGCTTTGCTCAGTGACATGACAAAAGAGGTCGACTTTGCTCGGTGACTAGACAAAACAGTCGACTTTTCTCGGTGACTAGACAAAATGGGCTCTGTTGAGCTACCGCCTACCGAGCTGCTTGATGACTCTGGCTAGGCCATTACGACATATACATATTAGGCTAATACTTTAACTTGGTAGAATGACGTGTGGTACAATTTTCTACGTACACGTAAGAGAGTGAATGCACAAATTCCTGCAGGTCTTCAGGGGACGAGCCTATCTCATCAATTATCCATTTTCAGTCCCTGAGCTAGTGTCAAAGACAATAAGTCATTCCCTGAAAGTCCCAAGTGCAATGATACACATCACATTCAAAAGGCATTACATAAGAAAGCATAAAATGCATACCGGGACAGATGTACATAATATTGACAATGAAATAAATTTTAATATTGGATCAAATAACACCTCTTACCGAATGAGGCCATCATCTTCGGTTCCCCGTGGCTTGAATAAGGAGGACATCATTTCTAGCTTGGGTGACTGAGTGTGCACTGATGCTCTGTATTTAGAGATAAGAGGTCATTGGCGAGAGCTAAACACCTAAACAATGCCAAAAGGCATGAGTATAGCCAATTCGTGATTACTAAAGAGAGCGATTGTCCTCGTGGGATGCTAAAGATGCCAGCTTTGGGCAGTGACATTACTAAAGAGAGCAGTTGTCCTCAGTCAAATGACAAAAAGAGGCCAGCTTTGCTCAGTGAGATGACAAAACATGGCAGCTGTGCTCAGAGACAAGACCAAACGGGGCAGCTTTGCTCAGTGAGATGACAACACATGCCAGCTTTGCGCAGTGACATGATAAAACGGGGCAGCTTTGCTCAGAGACATGACAAAACGAGGCAGCTTTGCTCAGTGAGATGACAACAGATGCCAGCTTTGCGCAGTGACATGATAAAACGGGGCAGCTTTGCTCAGTGATATGACAAAAGAGGTCAGCTTTGCTCAGTGGGATGACAAAAGATGCCAGCTTTGGGCAGTGACATGACAAAACGGGGCCTTTTTCGTGATATCGCAGCCCTCCCATCTTTACTCATCACTACGACCACGCGGACCATCTTTACACGCACGAGTAGAGACAAACGGCCCCTATAAATTGGTATGCATTCCATTTCCCAGCGAACATTGCACATCCAAACCCCATACTACATCGCGCTTCCTCACCCAACCGGGATGGACAAAGGCAAGAAGAAGCAATAGGACAAGATGGTGATGGATTGGGAGGAGACCCGTGACATAGCACGGTCACCGCAGCCAGCGATGCCGCCGCGATGAGAAAATAAGGGCGATCAGGCCCGGTAGAACAAGCCCATCGTGCTACGATGAAAAGTCCCCGTAGCGCCGCAGAGCAACAACCCCATCCCGGACGTCCCCACCGGCGTTCGCCACAACTACCACTGAGGGGAGACACCTCCCTTTGTTGGTGCGGGACGTGTGCAAGTTCTTCAAGTCTAAGCACCGCATCGGTCTAGGTATGCGATGCTGGGTTGCGCAAACTACTCCGGTGACTACCCCAACCGCCGCTTTGACACCGCAACCTATCGGCACCCGTGCGACCACATGCACCATTTTCCCTACCTTTTCTCCTTCACAACACGCACTAACAATATCTCTCTTTTATTTACGGTCTCGGAGCCCCTATGTGCCTACCGCAAATGGATCGATCTTGAGATCCACCCTCAGACCAATGGACCTCGACTTCGAGGAGTGGAATGTCACAAAGGAGAAGGAGTTGCTTGGAGGAGGAGCGCCGCAAGCACGAGCACACCCTGCGTATACTGCGCGAGACGCAAGCTCATCTTGAAGCGTGCAGCGTGGGGAGCGGGAGGCTCGCGAGATGGAGCGCGAGAGAAAGAGGGAAATTGCGGCTAAGGCAAAAGAGGCCGCGGAGGAGTTCAACGCCGAGCGGGCAAGGAAGGGAAAGTGGCCCCGGTCCACATAGTAGGTCGTACGAGCAGTTGGGTGGGTTAGTCGCAATCATGCTATATGTTATGCATGTAATAAAAATCTACGCGGCATGTTACTCCCAACTGTATTATGAAGTTTAATATCTCGTATTTTCGCATTCCATGATTCTAACCTTCGAAATATCACTTGCCACTTTATGTATCAACCGTTCTACAGTCAATCTTTCCTAAAAAAAATTTACCAAAATTTTTTATGCATCTACAACTTACAATGAACATAATATTTTATTACAACTTTATCCGATTTTTATCCAGTTTATAACTACAAAATTGCCAAAACTTAAAACAATCACGGAGATTTCAAACCCTAACTCCAGCCAAACCCTAACGCTCGGTGTAAACGCGCGCTCGGGGGAATCAAAATCTACGCGGCATGTTACTCCCAACTGTATTATGAAGTTTAATATCTCGTATTTTCGCATTCCATGATTCACGTAGCACCTCATTTAACTATATTAACATAGCGGTCCTCACCGTACACGAATTCTCACTAACCTTCGAAATATCACTTACCACTATATGCATCGATATTTCTACGCTCCATCCTTCGCAAAAAATTTAGCATAATTTTTTGCATGTCCAACTTGCAATGAACATAAACTTTTATTACAACTTCATCAGATTTTTACCCTATTTATAACTACAAAATTGTCAAAACTTAAAACAATCACGGAGATTGAAAACAGCCCAAACCCTAAAATTCACTTACTACTGTATGCATCGATATTTCTACGCTCCATCCTTCGGCAAAAAAATTTAGCATAATTTTTTTTGCATGTCCAACTTGCAATGAACATAAACTTTTATTACAACTTCATCAGATTTTTACCCTATTTATAACTACAAAATTGTCAAAACTTAAAACAATCACGGAGATTGAAAACAGCCCAAACCCTAAAATTCACTTACTACTTTATGCATCGATATTTCTACGCTTAATCCTTCGGCAAAAAAATTTAGCATAATTTCTTTTGCATGTACAACTTGCAATGAACATAAACTTTTATTACGACTTCATCGGATTCATTCCCAGATTATAACTACAAAATTATCAAATCTTGCAAAAACCACGAGAAATTCAAACCCTAACCGCAGCTCAAACCCTAACGCTCCCCGTCTGCAGTGTGAACGCGCGCTCGGGAGGGGTTTCGCGCGGTGGGCAAGCGGACGCGCGGTCGGCACACAGCGTTCGCGCTCGGGAGGCGAGGGCGCGGTGGCGAAGCGGGTCGCGCGGTGGGGAGCGGCGCAGGCCGGTCGTGCGGTCCCCGACCGCACGACCGGGCCACGTGGCGGCCTGGGGTGATCCCGCGGTGGGAAGGGGTCCAAAAGTGGAATTTTTTTGTACAGGGGGCCAAAAACGGAATTTTGGGTATTTTAGGGTCCAACAGTGTCCAAATTTCAAAAAGAACTTTATAGACCCTATGCTGTGTGTAACATATTTACATGTATAGCTCCCGTTGGTAACTTGATTTAAGGGCAAAGAGGTGATGTAAAGACCTGGTTAAACATTCTGTTGCCTAACTAGATCTGCTTATCTGAAGTCCCAATTCCTCTGTGCCTAACTCCATTGGTCATTTTTATTCATTCTCTTCAAGATGGACATGTCATAATTCCTTTCGAATTTCTCATTTTGAACAGCACGTTTGCCTGCAATTAATAGCTTCCAACCGATAGATGAATTGCAAAATGTTACCAAAAATACTCAACGCATTTTATTCCAAGCGTTCCAGTCAGCAATTCAGCATCACTGTGGAAAGCATTCTGATCATATTTTGACACAGCCTTTTTTTTCTATTATCCTCAAAAGGAACCTCTAGTACATATATTTATAGAATGCACAGCAATTTGTTTCATGCCAACCAAACTATAATATGAACTCTTCTTCGTAACGGCACAAAACGGCTCCTTGGGTGGAGCTATTTTGTTTTACTCCGTTTGGCACAAAACGGCTCCAAACAGCTCCAGGAGCCGGTGGTGGAGCTGTGCCAAACAGGGTCATAGTTGACCAAACAGAGAGTGCCATATGATCTGGAATAAAACAAATTTGATTCAACCATTTCTGTACGTGTTATGTATTGAGCAGAAATGCTTGATGGTTGTAGGCAATGGAGCACTGCACTGACCTCTTTCTTGGCTATTCCAACAGTTCCAGTTGGAGCCAACCACATGACAAGGAAAATGTCCAGCGGTGATGCATTGTTGCATATGAAGATACCTCTCGTGTTTAGATGCTCGAAACCTTCAAACTTGATAGGGTTCCCTAATATCCACCTCTGCCGGTACAAAAGAAATGAAAGAAAAAGATGTTAAAAAGTTTATACAACCAACTCTGCATGGTGCGAGTGTGTCTTGATTCTTGAGTAGTATACTTCACTTATAAGTAGAAATTATATAAGTAGAAATTATCAACCTGGCCACGGAAATAGAAAACAGCAAAGAAGTTTATTTGTACTGATGGGAAGCAATTCTTGAAACAAAATGGCCAAATTTCGCCACACTGAAGTTAGGGTAGGAAAGTTTGATTTTTCTTAACAAGCCTCTGGTTGATGACCATAATTGTTATGTACTTCCTCCCTTCTGCAATATAAGTCTATTTCATTAGCAAAATGTTGTCCCACAATATATTGCATTATTTCTGAGTGAATAAGTAATTGTAGTATGCTATTTAATAGGAATATGTATAGTCCAATAGTATGAATTTTCTTAGATTTAGTTGTTTCTTGGCCTATGCTTACGGTGAGCTTGGACTTATATGCACGATGGAGTATTTGCTTAGTCCCACCTCCTTCTTGAGGGCTACAAATTTTCATGGTAATCCGTAAATATGAAAAAAAAAATAAAAGTCATACAAATTCTCTCGTTAATCGAGACCGTCCATTTCTTAGATTGCAATTAACAGTGGTGTAAATTAACCAGTCATAGTCTCATCGATGATGTAACCAATGCAACTATATTTTTGAACATAGTCCTTCGAGTTGTACAATACTCAGTAGCTTTCAAATATAAATATATCTATTCCACAGTATCTAGTCCTGCTATTGCATGAACAATTCGGCTAGTCTAACGAGAAAACACCTATAAACACACGACCAACAGAAGTAGCAACCAAAAGCAAACACCAATTGAACAGGCTAGGAACAGAAGCAAAGAAGAAGAAACACATGTATATTAAGAAACTGCACACAGCGCATGGCGCAAGATGAGCTTGTGCGCGCGTGGTGCTAGTACGTACCAGGACTCGTCCGGTGACATGGCCGTAAAGGTTGCTCTGCCAGAAGCGCGAGCAGGCCACGGCAGCAGACACAGCATCACCACAGTGAAGATAGCCCACTTGTCTGTGTATCATAACTAAAATCTGGTTTTAACTAGAATTTTTAATGAGCTGGGCCACGTGTTTGTGACTAATTAATACTAATTAATGAGTGCCGTTAACACAAACTTAATTACAGCTTAAGGCATCATTGATAATTAAGTAGCTATAGGGGCTTCTCTCTCTCGCTCGAACAGAGCTTAGCTTTGCCATTCTTGTCGATGGCAAGGGATATGGCGACGGCCACTGGCGATGTCTAAAATGGATCGCTAAGACCACAAGGTTCCTATGGGCAGCGGTGGCGACGGTCGGCTACCATGGTGGCCATGGCACTGGCGGTGAGGCAAGCAAAGGAAAAAAGTACTAGGAGCATCTACTGGGCACGGGGAACTCACCGGTAAAGTTGGAAAGGTGACATGCAGGTCCAATGCCTATGACCCAAGGTGGCCCAATGAAGGACCACAACACTGACGAGCTAGGGACGATAGCGGCTAGAATTGATGGCGGGGATCGAAGGAGGAAGGCGTGAGGGTGCTTTGGCCAGTGGGAATCGAACGAAGGCATGTCAGATATGGGGGACCAAGAGGCGATCGGAGCTATGGTGCATAGAAACCCAATTGGATGAGGTGAGACAAAGAGGGGCCAGTGGGAATCGAACGAAAGCATGTCGGATATGGGGGGCCAAGAGGCGATCGGAGCTGTGGTGCATAGAAACCCAATTGGGTGAGGTGAGACAAAGAGGAAGACAAGGCGATCGCATTGATGTGCTCAGGAGGGGGAGGAACTCACCAGAGCGAGGGGCGACGAGGCAGCCTCAGCAGAGCATGGCGATGGCAATGGCAGGCTCGGCCCAAGCTTGGTGCGGCCAATACAAGGTTAGGGAGAGTGAGTGGAAGGTGTCAGGAGCAAATAAAAGAGGTCAAGGGCTCATATAGCCAAGTGGGGCAAGGTGGCACCGTGTGGGCCTTAATGGCACGCGGTGGCCGAGGGTGGTGGCATGGTGCGAGCACAAGTGCATGGCGCAGGTATGCGGCATGACATAGCGGACACGGGATGGGCGCATAGCTGAGAGAGAGGAAAGAAAGGGAAAAGAGAGAAAGGGCAACGGGGTGTGTGCACGCAGTGAAGAATTGTGGTGAGGACAAAGGCTCGTGGTGGTGCGGCCGGGTCGTGTCAGGGGTGTGCTCGGGCAAATGGGGGCGAAAGGGGGAGAAGAAAGAGGAGCAACTAACGCGTGTTCATAGTAGGACACTATGGCAAGGACGAGCACACAGGCGCGGCGTGATGTGGGTAGCAAGTGTGAGGCGGCACGGGCGTGCTGGTTCGACTGAAAGAAGGGAGAGAGGGGGAGTTGGGCCAGGTGGGCGAAGGGGAATGGGCTGGGGAATGAGATGGGAGAGAGATGATGGGTCGGCCCAAGTTGGGGTTTTCAATTTTTTATTTTTATTCTCCGAATTTTAAATTTTGATTTTCAATTTCAAATTTTGAATTTGAATTTGAGTTTCAAATTGAGTTTTTTTTTTGAAAATTTGAAAATGGCCTAAATCTCAAACTTCATTCCACAAAAATTCAATTTCTCAAATTGGGTTGATACAGTCACCCATCGCTGCCCACACGAAAAAGATTCTGTAGCGGGAGCGCGTGTGCGTTCGTGGTGGAGGCGTTCCATTGGTTGGCTAGGCTATTTGATTTTGCTCGTGGAGACTGGGGAGGATTTATTGCAGAGTTGCTTTCGTTTTAACGATGTTTAATTTAGGGTGTTTGTTTACAAATAGACCTCTTTTTCCTACAGTAATTAAATACATAGTTTCCGTCAGTTTTCTTTTTTACTATCACAATGAGGGCACACATGTACGCACACCACCATGCATGTACACACATGAGTACGTCCCTTTAGTATATGCCTAAATAGACAGAGATCAAGAATAAATTTACCACCTCATAAAATTCCCACTAAAGCAGGCACACACAAGTCCCATTAGCACACATCTAAACAGATGAAGATCCCCTGACCTCACAAAATTTTCACTAAAACATACATACACACATAAGTGTACCCCTTAGCATAACATACGCTTAAACATACGGAGGCCCATGACCTCACAAAATTCTCACCGAAGCACCCACACACACAAGTGCGCTTCCTTAACATAGTCTAAACAGACGGAGATTAGGGATAAATCCGTAGCCTTACAAAATTTCCATTGAAACATACTCACATGTGCATAATAAGTGAGGATTAGAGTTTAAACCCTGATGGGTAAATTCGTACACCCACAACTCCACCCCACCAAGAAGTGGTTCATGTTACCGTCGTTTTTATTTGACTTCTCAACTTTTAATGGTCCTTAAGATATGAATTTGGTCGTTACTTTTGATAATTTTATAAGATTATGAGCGTATTTTAGGATAATTTAATATTATAGTTTTTGTATAGTCAATTAACATAATTTTAAATATATTGGTAGTCAAACTTTAAAATGTTTGATGATATGAATTCTAGCACGTCAGATAAAAAAGAACAAGGGGGAATAACACGCTACCAATAACAACATTGGACAAACACTTGAACGCACATTTTGTACATTTTCATGGAAAACTTGATATCGAAATGTGGAACATGGATTATGTAAATTAAGGATGCAAGCGATTGAGTGCAATGTATTTCTTTTTCTTTGGGATTTTTGCAAAATTCCACATGTGAACGACGGAGTTTGTCAGTAACTCACTTGCATTGTTAAGTTCCTCGAAAAACCTCCGCATGTTCTATGTAGTACCGAGCGACGTAGGAACGGTGAATGGTTGGAACGGTCAGTAGGACCCAGCTGTCTGGCCACATTTGATTCTCTGGAGTTGCTATACTGGCTTTTTGAAGAAAAAAAATTAGTCGAATTTTGTACCATGGCAGGAGCAACAAAAACGAACTAGAATTTGATCTTTACATGTACTTTGATAATTGTACGATGATCACCTTAAACTGGTTTACGCATGTGTTTCTAACGTTGTCACACTTATCGGCCATTCGTGTTGTACACAGAGCAACTAGATGCAAGAAATTTGGTCTCCAAATAAATCGCCTTCAATTCCCAGATTGACGCCGAGGAAAAAAACTTTTATAAAGCAAATCAGGTTTATATCTACGATTTTCCGAGGAACACTGCCACATGACCACCTTCGAGAAGTCAAAACTTGCAGGTCCCTCCTCCACATCTGCTTGACAGTCCGCCCCTCACAGCGCCAGAACCTTGGCCACCTTGTTGGCTGCTAGTGCCTCGTTGATCCTCCTCTCTCCAGTTTAGTAGGGGACCAAGAAAAGGAAGGCATATAGTCTTCTTCTATCTCTAGATATAGATGACTCTATTCTTTTTTACTACGGTTTATAAATTTTATACTGTTTATAAAAGAGAGTATGAAGTAACAGAAACTCATGTACAGTTTTGATCGATATAGATGAAGTCATTACAGTATGTACTATAATCAATCTGTAAATCATATCTTAAAAAGATATTCTGTTTAAAAGCTAGTAAACAGTTATTAGAAACTAAAAAAACAAGAGACCTATCATGTCCTCCCTAAGAGCATCTCCAATAGTGACTTATGAGCTAGCTCTAAGCATATTATTTCATATTTTAATAGAAGAGAGAGAAAAGCTAGCTCTTGATCAAGAGCTAGGCTCATACATACATTCCAAGATTATGTGAGAGTGTCATGTGAGGCTATTTATGTTATGAGCCATGTGCTAAAAGCTAGTACTATTGGAGAAGTTGTCTTAGAGCTAATAACTAGCTCATACTGTTGGAGATGCTCTAATGGCTGATAGATGTTGGTGTTAGGAAGGTACCTAAGGTCCGGTCAACGATAGCGGGTTTTCTAGCATCAGCAATGTTACACGTGACGGCGGAGGAACGACGAAGTAAACAAGATCAATCACAGAGACACACGAGATTTTAACGTGGAAAACCCTCCCAATGCGAGAGGGCAAAAAACCACGGGCGCCAGCCAGTAACAATCTTCACTATATCGGGGTGAGGTTACAACGCCGGGGATTACAACTCTAATCTCATATCCCAAACGGCGGCTTACAGGAAATATATATATCATGAAAACCCTAATTCGACTAGGATCCATACCGCGGGGGGGCTTCGCCCCCCCGCACCCCCCAGGCATCCCTAGGTGCACGGGCCTTGCACAATGGGCCGCTTCAGGACTCCGCTCCGGCCCTAAGCCTCCGGTGACGGGCCTCCGCTACGCTCCGTCCAGAAGCTGGCCTAATTAATGTATAGAATTTGGATCACAAATCAACAAGCAACCCCTTGGTGGGTCCACTCTTGCCCCAGTCGACGCATAGCTGCCCCCAACAAATCATTATGGTTGTGCTCTAGGGCATTCAAATCGGTTTCGACTTCTGTTTAAAAAAATAAAAAAACGATTTAAATATCTTGATTTTTAAAAGCGACTTCTTTAATCCACTTCAAAAATCCACCAGTTGGCCTTTACCACCTCCGCGTCTGTGTTTTTCAAAAGATATTCTTTAAAATTTTATTTCAATAGCTACTTCTTTCATTCGTTACTATTCTATTTCAATTAAAAGCCAAAAACTCCAACTAAAAACCATCGGCTCGGGCCGATTAAAACACCCCGCTGGATCTATCTACCACCTAATTAAAGGCAAAACCAATAGCCGGCGACACCATTGTTGCCCACCAATCTAAACAGGGTCGAGGGTGGCAGTGAACCTAGAGGGAGGCTGATGGCATCTAATCCACCGCAAGTCGAATTAAATCGACGTCTCCGGAAAATCCGACCTGGCTAGGAATTTTGGCCGAAAGTTGTTCCTAGTTGGGTACTAGTATTGAATACCTCACATCAATAATATTCTGAGAATGGTACGCATAACAGAAATCGAATTCCTGATATTTTGTTCAGCCATAGTCATTAAGGAACAACTGGGTAGGAGTAGGTTCTTTGATGCAAAACATACTAATACATCAAAGAACAATCTTAAAAACAGTAGACATGGTTAATAGGGAAAATAGAGAGTTTGGGATGCCTTCACAGTAATTCAGACAAGTACAAACTGCATACGCATGTTTAATAGTGCAAATGCATGTTTTGAAAAAAAAAAGATAAAAAAAGGGAAAATGCATTCCACCGACTAACTACTTCGTGAAAACTGAGTCCATCCTACTGACCCCAAATACACTGTCATTATCATTGCCTCCCAATACGTCCCAGCCAACAATATACGGATCACCGTCACCTCCTGACAGTGTTACCCTACATTAGCCGTCGTGGACGGCTAATTGGTAGATTTTTTTAGGTTATGGTTTATGATTTTTGATTTAAATATTTGAATTATGTCTGTTCATAAAAAAGAGTACGGAGAGAGACACTCACGTGTAATTTTAACCGATATAGATGAATTCAATACAGTATCTAATACAATCGATTTATAATCCCCGATTTGAAAAGACACACTATTTAAAAATTATTTATCATAGTATAAATCAAAAATCATAAGCCTAAAAAAACCTAACCAATATCAACCACGATGAGCAGCGGCTTCGTCATATCCAATATCGACCACGACGAGTGGCGCCTTCGTCATATGACACCATGTCCTCACTCCACTGGTTTACCATCGATCCTCTGGCCGTCCGACGAGTCAAAAGTCGATGCCGAAGTAAACCTACTCAAGCATTTTTGAAAAACCCCAAAATTTCAAACCAGAAAATTTCCTAAATTTTTGTGGATTTTTGTTTGAATTTCTGGAAACTTTCCCTTTTTGGAAATTTTCCCCGGAATGCGCTTTCCTCTTTTGGCAAGTCCGTTTTCTCATCTCCTTGGCGCCTTTTCCCTTTCCCCTGTTTTCCCCCTTCGGCTGGCGCCCCGCCTGTTCTTCGCCTTCCCTCCTCGCGGGAGCCCTCTCCTCCTCCCGTCTCCCCTCTTCTCCCCGGCGTCTCCCTCCTTTCCCGGACGCCTCTCCCCTCGCCGCTCTTCCTCCCTCCGCTGACGCCCCGGCGCCCTCCTCGTCCTCCCTCTCCCGCTGGTGCCGCGCTCTCTCCCCGCCTTCTCCCCGCGCATGCGCGCTAGCGCTACGCGCTGCGCCGCCAGCTCGCCTCCGCCTCGGTTCCTCCCGCGCCGCTGCCGTCCCGCGCCTCGTGTGGGCGCCCTTGCGCCACGCCGCCCGACAGCCCGGTCCGGCCGACCCTACCCTCGCACCGCGCGTCACCTCACTCCTGCCTGGTCCCGCCGCGGTGGCTGCCATCTCCCCTCCCGCGCGACGCCATCGCCCATACCGCAGCTCCACTGCTCCGTCGCATCGCCATTACCCTTTTGCGAGCCGCGTCACCCGGTCTCAGCTCCATTCCGCGGAGGAGACGCTCTACCCACCCCAGTTGACCCAGCGCCAACGCTCTTCCTTCTCCGCTACGGCTCCAACTCCCCTCGGCCGGGTACAAAAGCCGTTTCCCGCTGCTCCCCGCTCCCCTCTTGCTCCCCAAGCCTCCCAACCTTCCCCATTCGTCTCCCACTGTCCCTAAGCTCCTCCCAGAGCAGGGGATTGGACCTTCGTCACTCCCACTGCCGTCGTCGCCCCTCCCTGCGCCGGCGACCCCCGTAGCCCGATCTTCTCCTTTCCTTCCCCATTCTTCAATTATTTCTCCCCAAAGCTTCTTCTTGATATGCTGACCCTATGGGTGGACTCCATTGCCCAGGTGCTTGCTCGAGAAGCGCCGACGTCGTCTCCCACTGCCGGCCGAGAAGCTTCACCGTGGCCAGCTCAATAGGGTGACTCCGAGCTTCAATCACCGCCGCCTTTGTGAGCCGGAACCCCTTAACGTGTAGCCACCTCCAATTAGACCCGTTCAACCCCGATGACCCTCTTCACCGTCGGGAAGCAACACCTTCCCCTTCGGCCTCCCGTCCCCTCCGTTGATCCTCTACCTCCCCGAAGCCCAAAAATGGGATCCCCTTGTAGAGCCGCACCCGCCGGTGCCCTGGGTCGCTGCCGGCGAGCCTCCTGGTGCCCGGGCCGCCGCCGCCACCGTACCGCTGCCCCGGGGCACTGTAGCGGCGAGAGGAGGAAGAAGAACCCCTCCCGCTCGTGGCCTCATCTCGCCATCCACCCCGATCGGCGCCGTCTGGTTTCGCCGTCGGATGACGTGTCCTCTCCACCGCTCGATTGTCATAAAGTTCGCCTCCACATCCGTCCGTCGAGCCGTGCCGTTTGCCCCTCCTTTGCTTCGCTGCCGTCCGATCGCCACCCACGCAGATCTCGCCGCCGTTCCTCGCCATCCCGCCCGCCGCTGCGCGTGTCGCCATCCGCCGAGGAGGAGCGCGCGCGCGCTTGCGGGCTGCGCGAGGCGCGTCGCTCGTGGGCCGCTGGGCTGCTTTCGGTCGGGAGATTTTTCCGCCGGGCTGCACTGTAGCAACGGGCGGCCGTCTCTGTTCACATTGATTTTCCAAATGCTTTTCTAATTTCTAAAATCCCAGAAATTCAAATAAATCCTAGAAAATCACGAAAATCCCAAAATTCCCAAATTTCACCACTTTGCTCCAAATATTATTCCAGACCCATTGGTGACCTCCATTTCTCCAAATTCATCTCAATTAAATTCCTAAAATTCCATTTGAAGGATTTATGCATTTTACTCCTTTTTAAATAGATTATTTTTCCTCGCTTGATTAGTCTCAAGCTGCATTTATGTTATTTTCAGTGTTTGCGCTAGTGTCGGAGATTCCGAAGCTCAAGTGCAGTTGCAGAATCCAGGAGCTTCTACGTTCGAGCTAGCCGAGTTCGTCCCGGTTCTGACGGCAAGTCACAAGTCTTTGATCATGTTGCAACCCATGTTATCTAATTATGCTAATATGTTATTTGCATTGAGCTAATTCTGAAATGTTAATTCGAAAGTAAAATAAAATGTTTAGAATGACATGTTATGTAGCTAATCCTACCACCGTTAAATGCCATGTTAAACTTGTAGCCATGCCTTTGTAACCCTAGAAATAATTACCTGTTAATCTAAACAATTGTAGGATAATATTATCATCATGCAAAATGTTACACTAATAAGGCTGTGGCTGTGGAGCCAATAGAATTTAGAAAACCCGACTCTAAGGTAGGGTGGTATGGGACACCGTATCTTAGAGCGGAGAGTGCCGGCGTGCACAAGGTAGGGTAAGGGGGAGTGGAAACCGCAAGACGGTCCTCGCCAATCTTTTACCCTAGGTTTGGAGAAGGGTAAGGGTGAGTGCGAAACCGCGGGACGGTCTACGCCCACCGCTTACCTTAGTTTGGGTCGCGGGCCTGGCGAGGTTGCGGACCATGTGAAAATATAAGGACTGAAACCCTTACGCTGAGCAAATGTCACAGTGATCGCTCAACCACAGGAGTTGACTTGTCAACACTTGTCGAATAGCTGCTCAACTCGATTGAAACTCTATAGGAGGTTTAGCAGTGAGGTTAGGCAAGTCGTGTTATGGGTGCCTAACAACGGTAGAGTTCACTCGAAGCGGATACTGTTTTCTTTTGTGTGAGTGTGTGTGTGTGTGTGTGTGGAATCCAGACCCGAGTGAATTCTACCGGGTAGAGCCTATATAAAGAGCTGAGCAGTGAAACGACCTGGCTTTCTTAACTCTGTCGCGGGAGTTAAGGGATCGTGTGGGTAAAGCTGAGCAAACTCTGCAGAGTCAAATAAATGGTATTCGAATACGCCGTGCTCCCGGTTATTGGAGCTGTGTCACTTGGGTGATTCCAGCATGAAGCATAAGTAGTTTTGTTCATGCTTTAACTTGATTAGTTGGTTAATGAACTCTTCGTGAAAACCCCTGAGTTCTTGAGAAGTAGTTTTGGGTCGTTTTAAAAAAAAAATATTTGCAAATAAAACTGCATCCACTCAAAGTGATAAACCAAGTATACTCCTCCCTTTGTTGATCCGTGCGAGTAGTAAGTTAGGATTTCCCTTGTGATTTGGTGAGTGCGGGGTTGGAGTACTCGGGCTTGCTAATTGCCACGATACCGTAAGGAAAAGAAGGCAATTCAAGATTTCGTGTTGGAAGGGTCTTCCTGTCGAGGACCCGTGGCTTTAGGTCTTGGCCGCGCTCAAGCGGATTCTGGAGTTCTTGTAATATAAGTATACTTTGGGCTTGCACGCCCCGCTGTAGAAAAATGGATGTTAATCCTTATGTAAAATATATGCTGGACCTTTGTTGTAAGCATGCAATGGTATACTCTTGCGCGACACTTCATAACTGTTCATGCGTGAATAGTTGCGAGGTGTCGTGAACCGTGACGCTACCGAAACGGGGCGTTACAGAAGTGGTATCGAGCGGGCTCTTGACCGTAGGTTGAGACCTAAGGCAAATTAGGAAGCGATTTTGTCGCAAAACTTAATTTAAGCCATAAAAAGGGTTTACGAAAAATATAAGTATTATTGCTGTCTTTTCCTCTCTTGCTGCTACCTTATCTATCTTAGTTTACTTCTGCTTAAGTCTTACTTTGGCAAAATGTTTACTGTCTTACTTGTCTAGCTTCAAATTTTCGCTTCTCGGCAGCTGGAGGAGTAGCCGTCGTTCGCTAGTCTAGACTGACCCTGAGTTGTAATAGTGCTTTTGTAATGTAAAGCAGGTGTAATCATGAACCTTAAGTGGTTTGTGTGCCACTTGCATATTGTAAATCTATATTCACTATTCTTGTATGTTGTTTGCTTAATTATCAGTAATCCCCCTGTGTTCAAAGCTTTCTCCTGTCCCTGTTCGCTCTCGATCTTACCTTTTTCGCCCTATACTTGCCTTGAAATTCAAAGTCTTACTTATCCCCTCCTATTCTCCAAAAGCCGCTGCAAAACTGATCTCCAGTTCCCAATTGGCAGATGGATCCAGCACAGCAGAGTGGTCAGACCAACGGGCAGGGTGCACCTGCCACAGATCAAGTTCGGATGTCAGAACAGCCAGGAGAATCACTGCCACAGTTCATTGTCAGGGTGTCACCCGAAGAACCAATGTTGACATCGAGTGCAACTGCATTGAAGTTTACAACATTCCTGCAAACTCAACCCCCAAAATTCCCTTCAACCACAGAGTCGCTGAATGCAGATAACTGGTTACAAGATATTGAGAGAAGAATGAATACTATCCAGTGTACAAATAAGGAGAAGGTTCTTTTCGCCACCTATCAGTTGTCCGAGCCCGCAATTACTTGGTGGAATGCTATCCAGTGGATGCACCCTAAGGAGAAAGGTATTTCATGGGAAGACTTTGTGAAGAGATTTCGTAAAGCCTACATTCCTCCTGAAGTTATCACAAGAAAATATCAGGACTTTCTTAATCTTCAACAAGGAGAAAACTCCATCACAGCATATCTAGAACAATTTCATCAGTTATCCCGGTATGCTCAAGAAGAAACTAACACCGAAGCTAAAAGAATGGAGTACTTTATGAAAGGTCTACAACCCAATATGAGACAACGCCTTCAGGCCATGAACTTTTCAAGCCTGTTGAACCTGGTTAATCGAGCTCTACAGATAGAAGAAAGACCAGGTTACGTGAAAGTCATGAAACGAAAGAAGCCTTCGCCTCCATCACCAACGGCTTGTTTTCACTGCCAACAAGATGGGCATTATCGTGACAAATGCCCACTGAAGTTCTTACCCGAAGAAGAAGCAAGGAAGCAAGCAAAGAGGCGGACATCATCGTCCCGCCTGCCACCGAAGGAAGAAGATGAACCTTACCCTAAGAAGACCAGAATGGAGGATTACAGAAAGCGTGAAGCAGCGCACAAGTCTCAGTCTTCACACAATGCTCAGCGGAGCGAGACCACGGGATCATCCTCATTTCGATCCCAACCCTTCCGTCAGTTTGTGACGATACCGAAGACCCAGTCCGGACAGTCTCAGCAGTATGCCACTCCCTCACCACTCGCCATCGAGTGCCTCACCTGCGGAGGCAAGCATCTTGCTAGCAGCTGTCCACGAAGGACATATGTATGTTTCCATTGTGGAGAGATTGGACACTACAGGCAACAGTGTCCCGGGAGGAGTTTGTCATCAGAAGCAGCTAAACTCCAAGCCCAAAACCAGCAGATAGACAAGAAGATATGAGCTATGCAGAACAAGAAATGAAATGATGTACTTTTGGTTATCCTTTTGTAAGCTAGAATTGAAGGGATGTCTGTAAATTACTTTAACTAAGGCTTGCGGCAAAATTATGAAGATGTATGCAGACCATTTGTGGAAAGTGAAATGGGTGTGATGGTTATGTTGTAATGGAGTTGATTCCAGCAGACCAAATCATATCCAACCTTGGTACGACATAATTCATCCAAGCGGGAACCTGCACCACACCCGCAAGGATGATATACAGGTGCAAATAAAAAGGAGTCAAAGTCAACCCAGCGAAGGTTAAAGCAGATTTGCTGCAGCCAGATATGCAAGGGTTAGATGCCATTTTGGACATGAACCGGCTAGCCAAGAACAAAGGCAAGGTAGATTATGAGATCCAAACAGTATCATTGGTAATCCTTGAAGATCAGAAAGTGGCAGTAAAAAAAAAACCCGAGAAGTATTGAAGGATGCGAAAAAGCGCATGATTAACATGCTAGCAGCCACACCTGATCAAGTGCCAGTGGTACAAGTATATCCTGATGTGTTTCCGAAAGAATTGCCAGACAGACCCCCTGACAGACAAGTAGAACTGGCCATAGAGTTGATTCCAGACACAAAGCCAATTGTCAAGCATTAGTACAAAATGTCAGCCAGTGGACTGAAAGAGCTCAAGAGACAGTTAGATGAACTGCAAGAGAAAGAGTTTATTCGACCAAGTGATTCGCCTTGGTCGGCACCAGCGTCATTTGTGAAAAAGAAGAATGGAAAGCTAAGAATGTGTGTTCATTACAGGGAATTGAATGCTGTTACAATCAAAAACGAGTACCCATTGCTCAGAATTGATGACTTGTTTGATCAGCTTAAGGGTGCCAAAGTATTTTTCAAGATCGACTTGCGCTCGGGTAACCATCAGCTCAAGATCCGAGAGCAAGATCGAGAGAAGACAGCCTTCATCACCAGATATGGACTGTATGAGTCACAGTCGTGCCCTTTGGTTTAACCAATGCACCCGTTTACCTTATGTACCTTATGAATCTGATGCATGTGGACCGATTGGACAGATTCGTGATCGTCTTCATTGATGATATTCTGATATATTCCAAGAGTGAAGAAGAGCACAAGGAGCATTTACACATAGCATCAACCAGAATGAGAGAATATAAGTTGTATGCCAAGTTCAACAAATACAGTTTTTGGCTAAAGGAAGTTGCTTTCTTGGGCCATATCATATCAGAAGATGGAGTCAAGGTTGAATCAAAAAAAAAATTCCGCAGTTATGGAATGGAAGCAGCCCAAGACCGTGACTGAAGTGAGAAGCTTCCTTGGGTTGGCAGGCCATTATCGCCGATTCATAGAATGGTTCTCACGGATTTCTCGTCCACTCACTCAACTTCTGAAGAAGGACAGACCATTCACTTGGACAGGTGCATGTGAGGAAAGTTAGCGGGATTTGGAATGTGTGCTTATGCAAGACAGAAAAGTCGTTGCCTATACTCCGAGACAACTGAAGCCGCATGAGGAGAACCACTCGACTGATGGCTAGCGGTTGTGGTGCATGCACTCAAAATTTGGCGACACTACCTGCTAGGGAATCGTTGTGAGATATCCTCAGATCATAAGAACTTGAAATACTGCTCACACAGCCGAGTTGAACATGAGACAACGAAGATGGCTGGAATTGATTAAAGACTATGATGTTGAGCTTGGTATCACCGGGCAAAGCAAATGTAGTTACCGATGCCCTTAGCCGCAAGGCTCGCCCAAGTAAAGTCGGTATGACAGAGTACCCACCAGAGTTGCAAAAGGATATACTACAACTGAATTTGGTGATCACAGAACAGGGTGAAGAAACAACATTAGAGATTCAACCGCTCTCGACGGATCAAAGTTAAAGCAAATTTCGGGATGAAGATGAAGAGATTCAAAAACTGAAAAAGAAAATTTAAGAAGAAGAGTCACCAGATTATGTGACAGATGAGCATGGAATCCTTACTTTCCGTGGTCGCTATTGCATACCCGATAAGGAGTTGAGAGAGCTGATCCTATTCGAAGCTCTTTCGTCTCAATTCTCAATTCTCCCAGGAGGTACCAAAATGTATCAAGACCTGAAGAAGAAGTATTAGTGGAAATTGATGAAGAAAGAAGTGGCTGAATGTGTAGCGAACTGCGATGTTTGCCAGCAAATCAAGATTGACTACCAGAAACAATCGGGACTATTACAGCCTTTGCCAATTCCCGAATGGAAATGGGATAGTATTAGCATGGATTTCATTACAGGACTTCCAAAGACTCGTGAGGGATATGATGCTATCTGAGTCATTGTCGACAGATTGACCAAGGTGGCTCATTTCCTCCCAATCAAACAAACTTATGGGAAGGATAAACTCGCCGAGTTGTATCTGACCAGAATTGTGACATTGCATGGAGTTCCGAAGAAGATTGTGTCAGATAGAGGAGCACAGTTTACATCCAAGTTCTGGGAAAAATTGCATGAAGCTATGGGCACCGATCTGAATTTCAGCTCAGCATATCACCCACAGACAGATGAACAGACAGAGAGAACCAACCAGATTTTAGAAGACATGTTGAGAGCTTGTGCGATAGTGTATGGAGCAACATGGAACACATGCTTACCATTTGCTCAGTTCTCATACAATAACCGCTACCAAGCCAGTATTCAAATGGCCCCATTTGAAGCACTTTATGGCAGAAAATGCAGGACTCCACTGAATTGGACAGAAACAGGAGAGCGACAACTTGTTGGTCCCCAGATTGTTCAAGATGCAGAAGCACATGTTCGAATTATCAGAGAAAGACTCAAGATTGCTCAAGACTGACAGAAGAGCTATGCAGATAACCGCAGGAAAGACTTAAGCTTTGAAGTTGGAGATTTCGTCCACGCCAAGGTCACCCCATTCAAGATAGCCAAGAGATTTCAAGCCAAAGGTAAAATAAGCACCAAGATATGTGGGACCATTTCAAATACTTGAAAGAGTTGGAGAGGTTGCTTATCAAGTGCAGCTTCCACCCAACCTGTCAAGAATACACAATGTGTTCCATGTGTCTCAGCTTCGAAAGTGTCTGCGACAGCCAACAGATGAAATGCTATTGTCAGATATTGAGTTACAGGATTATTACACATATGCTGAAGAACCACTACAAATACTTGAAACCTCAGAGAGGCAAAACAAACAAGGATGTCAGATTTTGCAGAGTGTAGTGGAAGAATCACACAGCGAATGAGTCCACTGGGAAAAGAGTCTGATTTGCAGCGAGATTTACCCAACTTACTCCTGGACCAAGTTAATCTCGGGGCCGAGATTCTTTTAAGGGGGGTAGGTTGAAAAACCCCAAAATTTCAAACCAGAAAATTTCCTAAATTTTTGTGGATTTTTGTTTGAATTTCTGGAAACTTTCCCTTTTTGGAAATTTTCCCCGGAATGCGCTTTCCTCTTTTGGCAAGTCCGTTTTCTCATCTCCTTGGCGCCTTTTCCCTTTCCCCTGTTTTCCCCCTTCGGCTGGCGCCCCGCCTGTTCTTCGCCTTCCCTCCTCGCGGGAGCCCTCTCCTCCTCCCGTCTCCCCTCTTCTCCCCGGCGTCTCCCTCCTTTCCCGGACGCCTCTCCCCTCGCCGCTCTTCCTCCCTCCGCTGACGCCCCGGCGCCCTCCTCGTCCTCCCTCTCCCGCTGGTGCCGCGCTCTCCCGCTTCTCCCGCGCAAGCGCGCGCTAAGCGCTACGCGCCGCGCGCCAGCCTCGCCTCGCCCTGGTTCCTCCCGCGCGCCGTCCCGACCGCCTCGTGTGGACGCCCTTGCGCCACGCCGCCCCGACAGCCCCGGTCCGAAGCCGACCCTACCCCGCGCACCGCGCGTCCTCACTCACTCGCCTGGTCCCGCTTTGCCGGTGGCTGCCATCTCCCTCCCGCGCGACGCCATCGCCCATACCCGCAGCTCCACCTGCTCCCGTCGCATCGCCATTACCCCTTTTGCAGAGCCGGCGTCACCCCGGTCTCAGCTCCATTCCGCGGAGGAGACGCTCTACCCACCCCAGTTGACCCAGCGCCAACGCTCTTCCTTCTCCGCTACGGCTCCAACTCCCCTCGGCCGGGTACAAAAGCCGTTTCCCGCTGCTCCCCGCTCCCCTCTTGCTCCCCAAGCCTCCCAACCTTCCCCATTCGTCTCCCACTGTCCCTAAGCTCCTCCCAGAGCAGGGGATTGGACCTTCGTCACTCCCACCGCCGTCGCCGCCTCCTCGCTGCCGGCGACCCCCGTAGCCCGATCTTCTCCTTTCCTTCCCCATTCTTCAATTATTTCTCCCCAAAGCTTCTTCTTGATATGCTGACCCTATGGGTGGACTCCATTGCCCAGGTGCTTGCTCGAGAAGCGCCGACGTCGCTCTCCCACCGCCGAGAAGCTTCACTGTGGCCACTCAATAGGGTGACTCGAGCTTCAATCACCGCCGCTTTGTGAGCCCCGAACCCCTTAACGTGTAGCCACCTCCAATTAGACCCGTTCAACCCCGATGACCCTCTTCACCGTCGGAAGCAACACCTTCCCTTCGGCCTCCCGTCCCCTCCGTTGATCCTCTACCTCCCGAAGCCCAAAAATGGGATCCTTGTAGAGCCGCACCGCCGGTGCCAGGTCGCCGCCGGCGAGCCTCCGGTGCCCGGCCGCCGCCACCGCATCGCTGCCCGGGCACTATAGCGGCGAGAGGAGGAAGAAGAACCCCTCCCCGCTCGTGGCCTCATCTCGCCATCCACCCCGATCGGCGCCGTCTGGTTTCGCCGTCCGATGACGTGTCCTCTCCACCGCTCGATTGTCATAAAGTTCGCCTCCACATCCGTCCGATCGAGCCGCACCCACCCTCCTTGCTTTGCTGCCGTCCGATCGCCACCCACGCAGATCTCGCCCGCCTGCTCCTCGCCATCCCGCCCGCCGCCGCGCGTGTCCGCCATCCGCCGAGGAGGAGCGCGCGCAGCGTTGCGGGCTGCGCGAGGCGCGTCGCTCGTGGGCGCTGGGCTGCTCGGTCCCGGAGATTTTTCCGCCGGCTGCACTCAGAGCAACGGGCCGGCCGTCATCTGCTCACATCGATTTTCCAAATGCTTTTCTAATTTCTAAAATCCCAGGAAATTCAAATAAATCCTAGAAAATCACGAAAATCCCAAAATTCCCAAATTTCACCACTTTGCTCCAAATATTATTCCAGACCCATTGGTGACCTCCATTTCTCCAAATTCATCTCAATTAAATTCCTAAAATTCCATTTGAAGGATTTATGCATTTTACTCCTTTTTAAATAGATTATTTTTCCTCGCTTGATTAGTCTCAAGCTGGATTTATGTTATTTTCAGTGTTTGCGCTAGTGTCGAGATTCCGAAGCTCAAGTGCGCTGAGAATCCAGAGCTTCTACGTTCGAGCTAGCCGAGTTCATCCCGGTTCTGACAAGTCACAAGTCTTTGATCATGTTGCAACCCATGTTATCTAATTATGCTAATATGTTATTTGCATTGAGCTAATTCTGAAATGTTAATTCGAAAGTAAAATAAAATGTTTAGAATGACATGTTATGTAGCTAATCCTACCACCGTTAAATGCCATGTTAAACTTGTAGCCATGCCTTTGTAACCCTAGAAATAATTACCTGTTAATCTAAACAATTGTAGGATAATATTATCATCATGCAAAATGTTACACTAATAAGGTGTGTGGTGTGGAGCCAATAGAATTTAGAAAACCCGACTCTAAGGTAGGGTGGTATGGGACACCGTATCTTAGAGCGGAGAGTGCCGGCGTGCACAAGGTAGGGTAAGGGGGAGTGGAAACCGCAAGACGGTCCTCGCCAATCTTTTACCCTAGGTTTGGAGAAGGGTAAGGGTGAGTGGGAAACCGCGGGACGGTCTACGCCCACCGCTTACCTTAGTTTGGGTCGCGGGCCTGGCGAGGTTGCGGACCATGTGAAAATATAAGGACTGAAACCCTTACGCTGAGCAAATGTCACAGTGATCGCTCAACCACAGGAGTTGACTTGTCAACACTTGTCGAATAGCTGCTCAACTCGATTGAAACTCTATAGGAGGTTTAGCAGTGAGGTTAGGCAAGTCGTGTTATGGGTGCCTAACAACGGTAGAGTTCACTCGAAGCGGATACTGTTTTCTTTTGTGTGAGTGTGTGTGTGTGTGTGTGGAATCCAGACCCGAGTGAATTCTACCGGGTAGAGCCTATATAAAGAGCTGAGCAGTGAAACGACCTGGCTTTCTTAACTCTGTCGCGGGAGTTAAGGGATCGTGTGGGTAAAGCTGAGCAAACTCTGCAGAGTCAAATAAATGGTATTCGAATACGCCGTGCTCCCGGTTATTGGAGCTGTGTCACTTGGGTGATTCCAGCAGCGAAGCATAAGTAGTTTTGTTCATGCTTTAACTTGATTAGTTGGTTAATGAACTCTTCGTGAAAACCCCTGAGTTCTTGAGAAGTAGTTTTGGGTCGTTTTAAAAAAAAATATTTGCAAATAAAACTGCATCCACTCAAAGTGATAAACCAAGTATACTCCCTCCCTTTGTTGATCCGTGCAGTAGTAAGTTAGGATTTCCCCTTGTGATTTGCTGAGTACGGGGTTGGAGTACTCAGGCTTGCTAATTGCCACAGATACCAGAAGGAAAAGAAGGCAATTCAAGATTTCGTGTTGGAAGGGTCTTCCTGTCGAGGACCCGTGGCTTTAGGTCTTGGCCGCGCTCAAGCGGATTCTGGAGTTCTTGTAATATAAGTATACTTTGGGCTTGCACGCCCCGCTGTAGAAAAATGGATGTTAATCCTTATGTAAAATATATGCTGGACCTTTGTTGTAAGCATGCAATGGTATACTCTTGCGCGACACTTCATAACTGTTCATGCGTGAATAGTTGCGAGGTGTCGTGTCCGTACGCGCCCCTGGAAACGGGGGCGTTACAATTTTGCATACACTTTTACGCATTTGACAACCTATTCAAGCATTTTGCATACACTCTTACGCATTTGACAAACTACAGGTCGACGATTACAATGACACACTGGATTTTGCATACACTGAATTTACGGCTGGTATCAACCATTCCCTACTCTATATTATCGTTCATACTGTTAGTGACCTCCCACGACCAACTACGCCTTCGTCATCTTGTCACTATTGGGGGAATGGCCTTTATCTTGGCCTAAACAGCATAGTGTGTCAGAAAAGCTAAGATGGCAGCTTCGTGGAAACTCACAAGATCAGAAAATAGCATATATGCTCCAAAAATAGTAGACTTAGATAAGGGTGTTAACGTAACAATAAGTAGAGGAAAAGACTTATATACCCCTGTAAGATTAGACTTAGATAGAGGTATCTATATAATTAAACTCTCATGGCTATATATACACTCCTCAATGTGTCATGGGAAAGATCACCGCCTTAGTGTGTCATGGGAAAGACCAGAGCACTCTTTTTAGTGAAGAGTCAGACATTATCAACTTCTAAAATATTAGCACAGACTTCTACTGTCATCCTCATAATGTTCTAGGCTACAGACAGCCTCTCCATAGCTCCTCTATAGACCTATTCTTTACTATTTGATATGTAACCACAATAGTCATTATGTGCTCACTCCACTCATTTGCCATCGATCCTATAGCCATCCCACAAGTCAAAATCGATGCCGAAGTAAACATACTCGAGCATCTTGCATATATATATTTTTACGTATTAGACAAACTATAGGTCAGCGCTTACATGGACACCGATTTTACTTTTTTAAGTACAAGGATGTATATATGTACATATATGACATTACACACTCACACATCCACTTGAGTGTGTCCAATACACACACTTTTAGACAAAGCAAATACCTAAAGCATCACGGAACATAGACACGCGCCTTGACTAATGAAAGCACCCATACAGCGTGTACTCTAACAAACACTATTCAGATAAATAGTACTTAAGGGTACTGTTCATATGAAGCCACCCTCGGTGGGTGGGCTGCATGCTGCAGCCAGTGCCGGCTCTGGGGGTAGGGCGGGGGGCGCCGGCCTAGGGCCCCTGGCCAGGGAGGGCCCACCCCCCGGCAAGCCGCAACGCCCCACGCTTGCGTCGCCCCAAGCAGGTTGCTTCTGGACGTGAATACGTTATCAATACGTACGTGATCGATTCAGTCATTCAGAGAAGGAAAAGACAATACGTGATCAATACGTGATCGATTCAGAGAAAGAAAAGAGTCAAAGACTAACCAACGACTGCATCACGGGCTCCAGGAATCGCCTACACCAAGTAATCGAACAGAGAAGGAAAAGACTAACCGACGTATCACCTAACAGATCAACATAGTTCACGTATCAAGGGCTTCGACCGAGTACCGACGACCGCATCAAGGGCTCAAGCCTGAAGGCCGCCGTCAACGTCCCGTGCGGGGGGCGGGGGCAACGTCGTCTACTCGTCTCCTGTGTGGCTACGCCGACATCGTGGGCAGTCGACTCGTGGCCGTCCGCCGTCGCAGCCCGAGACTCCATCGTCGCGGCGTCGCGCCCGATCACTCGCTGTTCTGCCGCTGACTCGCCGTCTCACCGTCGTACGTCGTACCACGTACCGCCGACTCGTCGTTCTACTCTGCTGCCTCGTGCCCGATCACTTGGCTGTCTCTCGATTCTATCTGCATCCTCCGCTGCGCCGCATCGCCGAGGTAAGGCAAGTAGGCAACATTTTACATCTAGTGATCTACTCATCTATATCTACTTCAAAAATTAGGTTAGGATTTTATGTTCTTGTTGTTTACTTTACTTTGTAAATTACAGGGTTTAGAATGTTGCCTAAGAAGCATATGTCGGGTTCTAAAAAAAGAAACAAAAGAAAACAAGAAGAACGGTAAGTTAATTCTTACTAGTTACATTTGGTTTATGAACTAGTTAGTACCTAATTAGTTTATCATGTTAGAACTATTGATTTGTGTCACTTTAAATAATATAAAGTTTAAACTGCTTATTTTATAAGTAGAAAATAAATTTATATTAAAAAGGTCCATAAAACCGAATTCGCCCTAGGGCCCTTGAAAACGTTGAGCCGGCCCTGACTGCAGCCTCATCATCCGAGCAAAGCTCGGCTCTCCACACCTTCACTTTTACCAAGTTGAAAGGTTGAAACAATCTATTCATTAAGAGTAAATTTTACAAAACTCTTTACAATCCAAGTTGTACAAAACCATAGGGTTTTTGGTATGTGACACATAACTACAGATATTATGATCTTGAAGTTTTACAAAACCTCACCCCTAACAAATATGATCTACTCTTACATCTAGATTTTTTATATAAAGAAGGAATCAATGTCGTCGACATGAACTCGCGTGATCTTGATTTAGGAACGGAGCAGGATTGATATACATCGAGCACGCCAAGCCATGGCGGGCACGAGCAGCAGGCGGCTATCGCAAATGACGGCGCCGACACATAGGTCGACGTTCGTCCAAGGCAAGCACTAGTTGGACATCGTCGGCTACAGCAAATGTAAGAAGCTCCGCGTCAACAAATCCATCAGGTCCCACCCCTTTGACACAGGCGGCTACGACTGGATCATCCTGTTCTGCTTCGATCCCTAGCCTGCAGCCCGGGAGCACGAGGTCGCGCAGGTGAAACTCACCTCCATCTCCCTTGAGCTGTCGAGCTATGATAACGACATCCCCAAGGAGGGCGTCACGGCCATGGCCACCTTTAGGGTCGACAACTCGATCGGAAGGTGGTGGTCTGCTGTACAACTAAGCAACGAGGCTAACATCTTAAATTGCTAAAGATGAGTTTTGTGAAACTGCAAGACCATATACCTAAGGGTATATGTTATATACCAAAAATCTTATAATTTTGTGTGATTTGAACAAAAAAAAACCTAACATGGGATTTTATAAAATTTACTCATTCGTTAATAACGCCCTTCCTTACAAGTCCCGAAAACACCGTTGTCCTTCGTGCTCCTTAATTCCCTCCGTCCCTCCCTCTCCCATAGTTAAAAGCGTATCATTCCATTCCCTCATCATCAGTTCTTCAGTCCCTCTCCGCCGCCTCCAACGGCTCTCTCCTCCCCCACCCCATGCTGGCACTGCCGGAACCCTAACCACCCAATGCCGCGCTCCGCGGTCGCCGCCTCCTCCGTGCCGCCCTCGCTCCGCACTCCCCGCCGCCGCTGCCGCCTCCTGCTGCTCAAAACCCTCATCGCCCCCGACTCCTCCTCCGCCGCCGCCAGCGGTCGGCGCGGTGGACCCGGTACCCCGCAGCTGCGATGGAGCGCCCGGGAGAGCGAGGAGGATGCCAACGCGGAGAAGGCCCGGGTGGCTTCGGCTTCGGCTTCCTCCGTGAGGCGGCTCGCGGCCGCGGTGTGGCGGCTGCGGCCGCCGGAGCAGGCACCGGCCGCCGCCCAGCGCGAAGCCACCGCTCGTGTTGGCCTCGAGGTAAGTTACCCCCCAAGACGTTTTTCCATCGAAAAATGTTAAATTTTCGCTCGATTTAGCTTCTATTGCTCGAATTTTTCTTATTTCGGCGCTAATTTGGCCGGCGTACCGGGGGGCGAATCTAGGACGCCGATGGCCGCGTTAAAGCTCACTAGCTCTTGTACCACCGTACCGTCATCCGTTCTTGCTCGTGGCGCCAGCAGTTATTAGCCGTTGCGGCGTACGGCGCTTCCAAATCGGAGCATAGATTCCCATTTATGGCGCCTTGTGGGAACTACCACTGGTAGCGTTTGGTGTTTGCGATCCATCGTTGCGGGTGGCATTTACTGGCCCGGCCATTGGCGCGTTCCTTGTGATCTAACCTTGCTCATGTGATCTGCTCCTAACACCTACGCTGGGGCCCGGCCACCGGCATTGAATCTTCGGCGCGCCGTGCAATTAAGCGTACGTCTGTACCTTGCTAGGTTCTTGATGTAGCACAGTAGCAGTAATCTGTTTGTCTCCTGGTGTTTACTGGGTACTTGCTGGAGTTACTATTACCTCACCAGGTGGTTTTGTGGAGTAAATTAGATTGTGAGGAAGTTTCTACTGAGGTTACAGGTGTCGCTTACAATGCAGATGTCCTTGATTCCACAAGCAATGAATGCGTGCGTGCAGGATCTACCAATGCGGAGTTTGTGTGGTTATCAGTGGCTTGCCTCAGTATGTTTTTGGAGGATGATATGCTGTTCATGAAATTGTTCTAGGTCAGATCTAGTGAAAGAAATTCTGACTTATCCAAAGCAGTAGAAATGCCTGAGATTTATTGCACAATAAATTCGTCTTTGGTACTATATGTAGCTGTTATGTTTGGAAGCTTTCCGTTGTCTTTACGGAAATGTTATCATAGGATGTATAACATCAACAGTGAGTAGATCTGAGGGTGCTGTCTGAATTTGTTAGTTGTATAACATCTTGCTGCTGGGAGGAGCTGAAAATGAACGATGTTTATTTTCTGCTTGTTGACAATCTGTTGGTCCTCTATTCACTTGTTGGTTGCATTTGCTTATATGACAGCATATACCGAGACATCTACAAGTCCAGCTTCTCAGGAAGGATCATCTTGGTCACCAACATGGTCGGAAGAATGAGACTTCAAGCCCCAATTCTGTCTTGGAGCGACATAGTGGAGAGCTCCACAAGGTTAAGCTAAAAACTATTTGCACTTAAGTTGCTGTTATTTTTTTGCTCTATGGTAAGTTAATTCAGTGGATTTAATTGTGTAGGTCCAACTTCATCTTGCCTCAGCTGTGTTGCCTATCACCAGCTTGGAGAATGCAACAAAGTGGGAGTCTGAGAGCGTAAAGGGGATTGAATCTGATGGTGCCTATGTGATTGCCAGCCAATTAAATCTCATTGACAAACAGCAAGGGGAAAGTTATACTGCTAGCCTACAGATGGAGCTTCAGCAGGCACGCGACAGGGTTGATGAGCTAGAAGCTGAGCGGCTTTCGGCCAAGAAGCAACTTGACCACTTGTTCAAGAAACTGACGGAGGAGAAAGCAGCTTGGCGGAGGAGAGAGCACAAGAAGGTTCAAGCCATTCTTGAAGATATGAAGGCAGACCTCGAACATGAGAAGAGGAATCGGAGACAACTGGAGACGATTAACTTGAAGCTTGTTGATGAGCTGAAGGAGGTCAAATTGGCGGCGAACAATCTGTTGCAAGAGTATGACAATGAGAGGAAGACACGTGAACTCACTGAGGAGGTTTGCAACAAGCTGGTGAGGGAGGTAGAGGAACACAAAGCCGAGATCGAAGCCATGAAGCGAGACTCTCTGAAACTGCGGGAGGAGGTGGATGAGGACAGGAAATTGCTACAGATGGCTGAGGTGTGGCGTGAAGAGCGGGTGCAGATGAAACTTGTTGATGCAAAACTCACTCTTGAAGCCAAATATGAACAATTGAGTAAACTGCAACAGGATGTTGAGGCTTTCACGGCCTCTTTCAGTTGTGGCAAAGGAAACGGCACAATAGTACGAGCAGCAGAGAACATTATCCGGGCAATTGGATCGGTCAGGGAACAGGAGATCGAATTCACATATGAGCCACCACCAGCATCGGAGGATATACTATCCATCTTTGAGGAGCTACGCCCGGGTGAAGAGCTTGAGAAAAAGGAAGCTGAGCCATGCTGTAAGCACAGCTCTCCAGTATACGAATCAGAAATCCAAGAAGTCAGCCCAATGGCTGATATATTCCTGGAAAACCCAACCAAAGTGTACTCAAATAGAAGCCCTTACGATGAGAGTGAAACGGAAGATGCCAGCAGCTGGGAGACCATAAGCCATGAAGAGATGCAGGGCTCAAGCTGTTCACGGAACGGAAGCGAACCTTCGGTCAACAAGATCTGCGACAGAATTTCTTGGACTAGTGGAAATGACTCCGAGGGTGGGCAGAATGACAAGCTGAGTGATGACTTGAGTAATTTGTACCAGACAGACATGAAACAACCCAAGAAGAAAGAGTCAGCCATATCAAAGCTCTGGAAATCGTCCCCTCTGAATAACAGCGAAATCTTCAAGAAAGGTGCTGCGGAGATGCTGAACGGGAGATCATCCAACGGAAGGCTATCAAATGGCATGTATTCTACTACCGAAGGCGTGAACCATGATATAGGACTCAGCTCCCCGAGCATAGAGCGATGGAGCTCGCCGGACTCGATGAACAGCCAGCTCAACCGGGGCTTCAGAGGCTGCATGGAGCTGGTTCAGAAGCAGAGCCTGAAGGCGAAGCTTCTAGAAGCTCGGATGGAGAGCCAGAAGATCCAACTCCGCCACGTGCTCAACCAGAGAACTTGAAACTGCAAGAACGGAAGAGAAGCCATTTCTTTCTTTTAGCCCTGCAATTTACGCCAAGAAATAAAGTCCAAAAGCACATGATTTACTCCATTTCTCTTGTGTATTGTAGCATGTAGTAACCTAGTCTACTGTATTGTAGCCTTGTAGGCTGACCTAGCCGTAGTTGATGCTTCTCTCGCATTGTGGTAGTACATTTGACAGGCTGTAGTAGTGTCATGGTTGTGTAATGTAAGCATTAAACAAGCAGCATTGTTCAGACAAACTGTATCATTAGCAATGAAGAATCGTAACCTCTCTCTCTCTCTCTCTCTCTCTCTCTCTCTCTCTCTCTCTCTCTCTCACACACACACACACACACACACTAAATGTTCATCTCAACTTCTAGTATTTTGATTTCGATGGGTTACATTAAAAAATGAAGTGCCAACGCAATCTCATTTCTGATGTATAGGCTAGCATTGTTGTGGTAATTTGCCTGTGAGCATTCAGCAATGGGACTACAGAACTGGGATCTGCGGATCCTGCTGTCATGAAGCACATATAATACAAATTCTCCTTAAAAACGCACAAATTACAAGCATGCAACCAAGACTACACAACTCGTTGCCCATTGCTATAGAATAGAATCGCTGGGAGTTGAAATTTTGGGGACGTTTCATGTTCCAGAATTGTTAGCCAAGTACATAGTCACACACAACTATTTTTCCACAGCTAGATTGCAAGTACAAGATCTGACAAGTTAACATAGGCCATTACAAGATTATCCTCGATGGCACAGGAGCTCGCATCACACATTGCTTTGCTTGTACAGCTTCGTGTCCAGCACTTGCTTCCCGCACATTGCACACACCCCTAAAACAAGCCGATGCTATGATCAGAATTTAGGAAACTTAAAAAGGTAAGCCGATGCCAATATTGACTTACAAGGCATGAATGCACTTGCATCAAGTTGAGAAACAGCAAAATTCTTTAGACAGGTATAAGCTGTTCCCAAAGGAGTGAGTTCCTTACCTTTTGAATAAGCGCAGGTGTGGCAGTATTTGGCATCCTGGTGTACCTGTTGCTTGCAGATTATGCATTTGGTGTTTCCATATGGAGTCCACCTGGTATTAAGTAGCAGTGCATAGAGTTAGACCACATTCACAGCATATTATCTTCCAAGAATATAATATGAACAGCTAGAAGTTTGTAAAAAATAACAGGATACGATTTCAACAATGACAAGGTTCAGGAAAACATCCAATGATGTTGTAGAACCCCTGGATATTCAACAATGGATTTAGAAGCAACAGGAGTAGTCACAAATAATCTCAACCAATAAATGGAGATATTGGATAGTACCATGGAAACTCAAGAGTCCCTTGCTTTAACATAAAGATAAAAGCAGTACTTTGAATTTTACATTAAAGGCACCCAACGACAAAATTGAAAATCTTGGTACCTTACTTCCCCACATCGGTATGAACCCCTACCTCTTCTCATGCCGAAACAAATGAAGACTCCTATTCCTCCCATCTTCCTTTCCCCATTTCTTTCTTTATTTGCACTATTGATATATTCTCCTAAAAGGTATGGTAATTTGAGAGGTGATTGTTCTTTTTTGCTACTCCCTCCGATTCCAAATATAGGTTGTTTTAACTTTGTGCACACAATGAGCAAGAGAAATGACCTTGGTGCCCTTCATTTATTCATATACTTTAATGGTTCCACCCTTGCGAAGAAGAGATAGGTTGAGAGAGATAAACCTCACATGTGTATTCATTCAACGAGGGCATAATAGGAAGAAACAAGGTAAATGTACCTCGAAGTTGTAGAATGACTTAAATTTGGAGAAGAGTTAAGATGCCTAAAATGACTTACATTTGGAATCAGAGGGAGTACGTTAACCTAAATGACACTCAACATAATCATTTCTCCACTATTACCCAATAAACAAACTGCTACCCAAAGTCCCCCCTTAACAAAATTCATATTTGTGTATGTAGCTTATGTGATCCAGATTCGCTGCACTTTATACTTAACAACTTGTTCAGTTAACAAGGGCATCTTGTGATTAATTTGAACGCTCCAATAAGGCCTTGCATCAGACGAATGCTGCATGCCGTTGGTGGCCATTAGGCTACCGTGGTTCCACCATCCTGGAACATAAGGTGGCTGTGCATGGCCCCAAATGGTGGGAGATTGGGGATGGTTGTACTGCCAAAGTATTGTCAGTCTTATTTAGTTGGGAGAGAAATGAGTTTACACAGACGACCCTTTCTCAAAATTTTCTTTGGTTGGTTTAAATTTCAAGTATACCAGCCTGGTATTAAGGTTCAACAAAAAAAACAAATACGACAACTATGGATCTTCGCTTGGCTATCCACTATCCCCTTTATACACATAAGATCCTCCTTGATTACTTATAAGTTGTATAATCTCCTATGATTGTACAGTTACTGCTTTGACATCTTATACATGCCCTAGGTTAAGACACTTTCATACTATTTTCTTTCCTTAACCAGCCTTTAAACTGATCTATTCAAGAACCCATAGCAAGTGAAATTAGGCCCCAACAACTAGCACCGACTATCATCATCTAATATATATCAATCAAGTCATCAATGCAATGGGATCTCTCCCTGCTTTCTCAAAATTAATAAACCAATGAACCCCTAGATTTCGATGGGCCGCTTGAATCAGGACTGGCCGAATCACTCACAGACCAGAAAGATTTTGCTTGGATCAGAGGAACAGAGATAGAGATAAAGCAGCACGGTTGCCCTGACCTGTTCTTCTTGGAGAGGAGCTTGTTCTCGTTGATCTTGCGGCCGCCGCTCTCGTTGGTGTTGCTGGCGCCCTCCTTCCACTTGTCCGGCACGATCACCTTCCCCAGCTTCTTCTCACCTGCAAAAGAGACCACGCACGCCAAGAACGAATTAGGCAATATCCCACGCAGCAGCAGCAGCAGCCACCCAAGATCCAATCATCTAGGGCAAAAGGGAAGTAAAAAAATTAAGCTCGGTGATTTCTTACACTTGGCGCACACCATCGTTTCCGCCGCCGCCGATTCCTTTGTCTCGTGTTGGGGTTGGGTTCGAGGAGAGTACTCTTCGGGAGGGAGGAAGAGGGCGAGGCGGTGCCGGTACGGGTCGGGTCTGGACCCGTTCCGTCCACGGGAAGGTTAGTCCGGTACGTCTCGGCCCTGCCTTCTCTTCTTGGGTTTGGAAAGGGAAAATGTTATCAGCAAAATTTCACCAGTTACCGGTCTTACTGGTGGTAGGGCTGGACGAAAAACTCGAAGCTCGTTAGCTCGCTCGGCTCGTGGCTGGCTCGGCTCAGCTCGGCTCGGCTCGTTAGGATAACGAGCCGAGCCGAGCCAAGATTTTAGCTCGTTAGCTATAACGAGCCAACTCGAGCCACCGCGAGCCGCCACGAGCCAAACGAGCCATGCTTCCAGAATTTAGATATGCATATGCTGCTTCCATGGACCTAATTTGTACTCTATTGCATGTGTTAATGTGTAAATTTGTACTCTATTGTACCCAAACGAGCCATGCATGTGTTAATTTGTACTCTATTGTACCCAAACGAGCCAAACGAGCCTAACGAGCCTAACGAGCCAAACGAGCCAAACTTCCATTGATGAATATATGATGGAGATATTTTTGGCCCGCTCACGAGCCAAACGAGCTAACTCGAGCTTTTGTCGAGCCGAGCCGAAGGCTTTTAGCTCGTTAGTTATAACGAGCTACTCGAGCCACCGTTATCCTACCGAGCCAGACCGAGCCGAGCCGAGCCGAGCCGAGCCAGCTCGATATCCAGCCCTAACTGGTGGGAACCGATAAAATTTTATATAAAGTAAAAATTTTCGGATTCATCTGAATTCATCTAAAAAATTCAAAAATCAAAATTTCAATTTTCAATTTAAAATTTTTAGCCGAAAGATTTCGAAATTTCTGATAACCGATGGTTACCGATCGTATCGTTGACCTCCGATAATTTTTCTGACCCGATAGAATTTTACCTGAGCAGCACAGGCCTGGCTCCCGCCAGCCATGCCGTCCACCGCAACGGACGAGGCACAAGAGCAACTTCAGCTTGTGCCCAATCCTAGTAGTGGTGACGACTTGCTCACCTGTAACCGGATTATATTGGGCAGTATTCCAAGGGTTAATTCAAACTACCATGCCATGTGCTTCACGTTTATGTAGAAATTAAACTGTTCTATGTAAAATTTATGAAGGATTTTTACGAACCAAAATGATCCGAATCGTGTGGGGACTTGACCTAGGTTTGCCATAGACGCACGTATACATTAACCAAGATTGTTCACAGCTAAGCACAAGGCAACTATTGTACACGTTCTTTTGATTCCTCCGTTCATGGAATACCATAGTATACTAAGATGGAAGGGATTCTCTAAGAGGGGAAGTTGTATACTTGTATTGTCTGCCATCGGTAGTGTAGTGTAGTGTATTGTCTGCCATCGGTAGTGTAGTTGGATTCTCTAAGTTGGGGAAGCCACCTATTTGGGTATTGACATAACTCCGATCTACCATGGATGTAAGATTAGATCTAAACAACTTATTACACCAAGGCCTTCCCATAAATACACTTGTGGATGTACGAAACACTTATATTAGTAACACATAAGTTTACATTTCTTAACTAACTCGAGTGAGAGTAACTAACTCGAGCGAGAGTAACTAACTCGAGTGAGAGTCTCCAACAATTAACCACTACATGTGTGTTTTCTTTTACACCACAAGTTATTTCCACATAGTTTCCACCATCCAACAAATACATGCAACTTTTCTCTCGCACAACAAGTTATATAAATAACTCACCCAATCAAACCATGGTTTTTCGATTTTGTTTTTAAGTAAAATATCAAGGGTGACCACACTGATCCAGCAACATAACCAACATATGTTTTGGAAGTGCAATCAACCAATCGTCTAGTATACTAACAACTATGCATGGCTAAGTGTTAGACCATGTGATGGTTGTGGATTTATTGATGATGAATAATTGACTTTTGGATTACATTGAAATTTACGTTTAGGAAAGTTTTGGTTAGTACTCTTTTACAGAACTAGAATCGGCAGACTACGACCACGGCAGTACAAGCACCATGACTACAGAAGAACGACCACTTCTGGTTTTGATCACATTCGACTTTGATCATGTCCAGTGTCGATCACGGCAGACTTTGACCAATCCGACTTCGACCACGGTAGATAATCGTAGATTTTGACCTCGAACAGTGAACCGATCGAGGTCGTAAGGTCATCTGCTACAGTAAACAATCAATGCTCATAGCTACAATACTTTTCCATGGTTGTAGCTACTTTACTAGTCGATACTTGATAGTTGTAGATTTTACTGGTGGATACTCAATAGTCGTAGACTTTACTGGTTGATACTCGATAGTTGTAGACTTTACTGGTCGATACTCGATAGTCATAGATTTTACTGGTCGATACTCGATATTCGTAGAATTTGCGGTCTATTGTCATTGTCTTAGGCTTTTCGATCATTTGTTGTAGATCTCGCGATCGGTAATCAAGGGCTTTGCGATCGGTTGCCATAGGTTTCACGAACGGTATTCGTAGGCTTTATGGTCGGTTTAAGTGCTTCAATTCTTGCTATCTTCGAGTACTTTGAGTACTCATGTTAGGCTAGTGGTATGACTGGCTGTTGCATGGAGGTCGGTGATCGGTGAACAGTGCTTGGAGGAACAGTACTCGAAAGATAGAAGTACTCGGTGGTTAGATGGTCGTGGTACTCGGTAGTTGGAAGGACTCGGTACTCGATAGTCGTGGTTTTCATAATCATGGTTAGCGATCGGGTGTTTTAGTCGTAGCGATCGAAACACGATAGTCGGTACTCGAAGGTTCTATGGTCGGTAGCGTTGCTTGTTATACTCGAGTGATCTGAGCGATGGTCTTTTCCTAGTACTTGTGTTCAAGTACTCGATGAGCTAGTGACAGGTCTTGCATAGCAGTTGTAACTGGTCATAATGAGTAATCTTAAGTTGATGATTTCTGGTGAGCATGGATATTGTGGTCATGGAAGACTTGGTTGGTATTTGCGGATGATTTGGTTCTTGTCTATAGATAGGTGAGGGTGAGTTATACATATTTGTACTGATGTTGGTCAAGTTGTTGAGAACTTGTGCCAGGAAAACATTCTTTGGTCTTTGATGTACAAGTTGGTGTGGAGACGATCATAGTCAGTGACGAGAAGGACCAGGATTAGGAGGGGAAAATCTGAGATCCAGACGGTCGAGGATATCATGCGAGGTGATCGGGCTCACATTGGAGTACATGGAGATCAAATGTGATAATGCATGGAGAAGATACGCGAGGTGCGGTCCCAGAGGCTTCAACACATGCTGATGATGCGTGGAGAAGATACGGGAGGTGCGGTCCCGGAGACTTTAACACGTGAGGATGATGCGTAGAGAAGATACGGGAGGTGTGGTCCCGGAGGCTTCAACACGTGAGATGGGTGATGCCTGATGAAGATACAGGAGGTGTGGTTCTGGAGGCTTCGTTACATGATGAGTTAGGAGTTGTGGATGGAGTCCATAACTGAGAATGTTTAGAGTTGAGTAAAATCCATGTTTGGAAGGGTTTCAGATCCCTTGATGTTCGAAAAAGATAGGATTACATGTCCAGATTGTTAAGGACACGGTTTGAGATGTCCATGTTTTAGGTGAATACGGTTTAGGGCTCTAACATATAAAAGTCGGTGGCTTTGAGGAGGCTTTTTGTGCTAGAGTTTATGGGTGCCATGAGGGTGCTTTGTAGCTACCAAACATGATCCAGAAATAATAGATTAGATCTATTTCAAGAAAAGTTAGTCGGCATCGGTGACGTGTTTTCTGAGCATCGTTTTTTTGTGTCTTCGGCAACGTGCTAACACATCTTGATCTTGCATGATACGAGCACAGTGTTGTCTTCGGCTTTTTCTTGTTTGAGTAGCTAAAACTTTCGAGCAGAGGGAGATTTTGACTACGTGCAAAGGAGATCAAGTAAGCAGTTGTAGTGAACAGTCGAAGCGAGCGGTTGAACGTTGAGCGATCGAAGTGTTCATTGAGAGCGTGAAAAAGACTCAATAGCAAGCAGTCGAATGATTTTCTGTCAAAATCTACATATGATAATTTAGATTGCTTTTCTTCTAGTTTGATATTTGTTTTCACATATCAAAAAGCGAAGACAATCATTCATCCCCCTCTAAGTGTGCCATACGATCCTACACTAAGCAACCTACCTTATACTTATTCTAAAATTTCATAATTATTCATACCAGCTGTCGATATCATCATTAGGGTAACAACATTAAATATAGCAACTTTTCAAGGAGTGATCAATGCAACAAATTGGTATAACTATCAACCTGACCAATATAGCGATTTTACTAAAACACGCACATGCATAATAGTTTGAGCAAAATAAGATACATTACATTGAATTATGGGATCAATATGGTCAAAGGAGGGTGCTTGTCTTGCTGTTGAACACTTGTGTCTTGCTTTGGATCAATTTCGAAGTATCACCAATACATTGATATCTAGTGTAAAAGCCAAATAACACAAATAAATACAAAATAAAAATCAAATAGAGGCAAAACTAAATTTTTTTTGCATATTATGAAATAGAATGATTTTATAAAAATTTTATAGAGAAAACTATTTCAATTTGGAGTTTAGACGCAAAAGTTATGGGCTTTCGAAGTTTTGCTGGTAGAGAATCCTAGAAAAATGACAGAGAAACAATTGCATACGATTTTTTGGTTTTAATTTCTATTTTTCTTTCTAAATGAAAATCTAGATTTATTGCATCATTAGACTAACAAGTGGGGCCTACTCATTAGAATTTTATTAATCTAAAATGGCTGACATGTGGCGGCACATGTAAATGACTTATTATTTGAGACCGGTTTAAAAACAATTCTTCCTAATTAATCTAACAAAGCCCACTTGTCATACACTCAAGGATTTAAATGAGCTTAATTAGTCATTAATCTAATCTCACCCACGTGGGGCCCATTGGTCAAAGAAAGGAGCAGAGCAGTTCGACAGTAGTGGTGGCTGAGCTTATTGCTAAGCTCACTAGCGGCGAGGGAGTGGTGAAGGGAAACAAGCGAGCTTGAGGATGGGAAGAGGAGGCCACGATGACTCTTTTGGTGGTGGTGCCAGAGCTCAGAGCCCACCGGAACTAGGTCAACAACGGAGCGAAGCAGCGACGCCAAGCATGGCTTCAATGCGAATCTAGGAGAAGCGAAGATAGGCCAAATGGAGTGACACGCTGGCTTCACCAGAGCATCATGATGCTGACGATGCTGGCTCCGGGACCTATGGTCACCTGGACAAAATGAATAATGACAGTGAACGGCAACGCTAGTCATGGCTATGACAGCAACAATGAAAACAATGACAAGAAGCGGCGGCGACCACCGCTCAAGCATCAAGAGCTCACCATGGTCACAACAGTGAGGTCAACGATGGCAAAGGAGGTCTGGAGTGGCCGATCATTGGAGAACAGCGATGGTGGAATGGTGCATACAATGGCAGCTTCCCACGGTGATGTCCAGCTCAAATTGAGGGAGGGAATGAAATGAGGGAGGTGAAAGGATGTTGCAAATAGCCATGGCAAGGGCTAGAGCTCACTAGAGAGGCAGAATTTCAACGGCGATGGCAGCAGCCATAGTTGAAGAGGATTACGCAATCTCGCCAAGGATGCTACAAGAAAGCTGAAATTGAGTTAGGGGATTCCAAATTGGAGGGAAATGGCATGAAGTGACATGGATAGAAGGCTAAGGGCCCACTTGGAAGGGAGGGTGGCACGTCGAAGCACGATGGTGGGTGTGCACTGGAGCCATGAACGGCGAGCGCGTTACGGGTGTTCTAGAGGAAGAAAAACTCGGCCAAGGGGAGAAATGGAGACGGCGAGAGAGGGGGATGGAGATGACGCGGTCAAGCAGAGCTTAAATAGCAAGGCGAGGCCACTAAGATCGTTGAAGTTTCACGAGTCATGGCAGCCATGGCGTCATGTCAGCTCTGTCGAGGATGTGATGGCTCGGGCGGACGTAGCAGAGGATAAGGGCACGACAGCAAGGCGTGCGGTGCAACGACGAAGGTTGTGGTTTTGTCAATGGAGCTCTTGTCATGATGCCCATGGCACAGTCAAACAAGCGACTGTAGTGGCAGACGGAGGTGGAATACGACGCCTAGTGGGTGGGTCCTAGGCCCACTAGTTAGAGAGAGAGGAAGGAGGCATGAGAGAAGGCACAAACGACAGGAAAGCGTCTTTGGGTGAAGAAAGCGAGAAAAGGAAGTGGCATCCAGGAGGATAGCGCACAGGCTGAAGTTGGGCCAAAATAGTGACGGCTAGGCTGAGGGGAGAGAATTAGGCCCACAATGAAGTAGGATTTTGAATTCATTTTCTAATTGTTTTAATTGCATAAATTGAGTTTGAATTTTTAAAATTAGCAAACCAACTTCAAAAATTATGAAATTGTTTGGAGGGGCACTTAATAATATTTATAACCCAATTAAATTATTTATAGACTCTTTTATGGGTTTAATTAATTTTATAAATTCATTTTCATCTGCTAAAAATTTGATAAACCATTTAATAAATGCTAAAATTTTGGAAATTCACCAAAATGGATAATATGATGATTTGAACACAATTTAATTAGTTTCAAAAATTTTGGAATAATATAGTTTGAAAGTTGGCTTGAATATAGCGAGTCTAAAGATAGAGCATATTGCTTTTGTTGTTTTTCATTTAGAGGTCACAACAAGAAAGAAGCTGGATATGATGCATTTGTTACAACTGATTAGTCTATTTGGACCAACAAAATTTAGACTAGAGGAACATGTAGGAGATGCAAATATTGTTCACAACCAAGCAAAGAGAGATTGTGATGCTTTGTTGAAACATGACCAACATGTACACATTGCTTTGAATAACCAAAGTAATACTGAGAAGATTGCTTATTATACTCGACTAAATGCCTCGGTTGATGTCGCTAGTGTGTTATTGAAGCAATGATTGCCATTCTGGGACAATGATGAGTCCAATGAATTCTCCAATAAAGGAAATTTCAAGAAATTTTATGCTAATACAGTAGAGCAGAATCCAACTATAGGCAAGGTTGTGGGCAACAATACTCTAGGTAATAATATGATGGTGTCTCCAAACATTCAAAAGGACATAATACATTGTTTTGCAAAGGAAATACTACATTCTATTCTTGAAGAAACTGGTCATGATGTGTTTTGCTTACTAGTTGATGAGTCCAAGGATGTGACTTGCAAAGAACAAATGACGGTGGTCTTGAGATATGTTGATAAATGTGGGATTGTTAAAGAGAGATTTGTTAGCTTTGTTCATGTGAATGAGACAACTTCTTTGTATCTCAAGTCTTCTATTAATTCTTAAGCAAATTAGAGGCCAAGGATATGATGGTGCTAGCAATATATGAGGTGAGTTCAATAGTTTGCAATCATTGATTATGAGTGATAGTATGTTTGTTTTGTTCACCAACTTCAATTAGTTGTTGTGGTTGTTGTAAGAAAACATAAAGGTATTGGTATTTTTTATATGATTTCTGTCTTGTTGAATGTGTTTGGTGGATCTTCCAAGAGAAGGGACATGATTCAAAATATCAATCAAGAACATGTACTGAAGCCTTAGGTTGTGGATTACTTAAAACTGGGACAGGATTAAATCGAGAGCTATGTCTTCAAAGACTTAGAGATACTCGTTGGACTTCTCACTATAAGACTCTTAAGAGTTTGGTTGATTTGTTCCCAACCATTGTTAAAGTGCTAGAATATGTGGAAGAAGACAAGGATGACAAAAATAAAAGGAAAGCATAAGGTCTTCTAGTTTATTTCCAGTCATTTAATTTTGTGTTTTATTTTCAGCTTATGTTGACTATCTTAATAATCATAAACAACTTATCTTTAACCCTACAACAGAAAGATCAAGACATTGTGAATGCCATTGATTGTTTGAAATCAACCAAAAGTCATTTGGATGAGCTTAGGAGGCATGATGGAAATATGTCCTAGGTGAAGTGTATGCCTTTTGTGAGAAGCATAATATTTTCAAATTGGAAAAGGGAGAAGCATATGTGAATCCAAAGAAGACACACCAAAAACTAGAATTACCAACAAGCATCATTAAGAAGTGGATTATTTTAATGATGTTCTTGATTAGCTCCTTCAAGAACTCGATAACCACTTCAACAAAAAAACCTCTGAATTGCTCATTTGCTCAACCGCTTTGAGTCCAAGAGATCGTTTCATGGTTTAAATTTACAACATTTGATGAGTCTAGCTAAATTTTATCTCAATGATTGTGATGATGGGGAATTGAGGGGCCTTAACCATCATCTTCGCCTCTACATTGTTGTTGTGCGTGTGGATGATAGATTCTCTAACGTAGACTATTAGTGAGCTTTCTCAAAATAGGTGGAGGTAAGGAAACATATTTGCTATCATTTGGTTTATCAACTTTTGAAGCTAGTACTAGTTTTGCCTATTGCAACTGCCACAGTTGAGATATGCTTTTCAGCCATGAAAATTATGAAAACACATTTGTGCAATCGAATTGGTGATGACTTCTTAAGTGATAGTCTTATTAGCTATGTGGAGAAATGTGAAATAGGAAGAGTTACCAACGGTGCTATATTTCATCGTTTCCAAAACTTGAGAGCGCGTCGAAACAAAGTATAAAATGTATGTAATTATCTTTGTTCGATCATTGCATTATTCTTTTACTTCAAATTTTACTATGTATTTTCTTCTCTTTTTGTAGGACATCGAGGTCAAATGTTATATTTTTCCCATGCCAATCGTCTTCTGTGCATGGTTTGGACATTTATCCATCATTTATTCACTTTCCTATAATTGATCAATACTAGTAGTGGAATTCTTTATTTTGGTAAGCACTTTCATCACTACTTCTTTATTTGATCATGTTGAATTGTTGAACACATTAATATTAAATATAGCATTACTTGATAATTAGACTTGTGTGACATGTATAGGACACCTTATCATTTTTGTTGCAGATCCACCCTTGGATCCAATGTACCATAGGGCCACTACAACACCCTTGTTGGTGCATTGTGCTACAATGCTCGATCTGTCAGTTCCATCTCATGCACTGCTTTTTAGCTCGATTCTTCCATCTAACTACTGCAAGGTAGTTTCATTAATCCATAAGATCCTATTTAAAATACAGGAATTTCCCACGTAAAAAATGTTCAATTCCTGATGCTGTAGTCCAATGAGGACAGTGGCGAATCCAGAATAAAAAATAAGGGTGGGCTAAAAAATTATACATTCTTATGCTAGATCATAAGTTTTTTTAGAATTGTTGGTTCTACACCTCGAATGACTAAATTACTTTGTAAGAAACGTAGTTTTGTATTCGTGTGCAATCAAATTCATAGCTTCATACATGAATAAAAGCAAAGTAAAAAGAGAGATACAACGGAGGTACCTCGCTAATAACAGGTGAATCCCAAAAACATGTAAATATGGTTCCAGTAGATAACAATCTGTACATCAAAATAAAAAAATTAGTAATACAATAGCAAATTGTACTTAATTACTTAAATGATCATGAACATTTCAAATAAAAGAACCATACCACTAGCTTGAATCACGACTTTCACGAGGCAAATTCATTCTACGATTTTTCATGCCTTGGAAGGATTTTATGATTGCATCATTGTCAATGGATCTAAATATGTCTCGCTCGGTGTAGCACACCATCAAATCATTCAACCAATCATCTGATACTTTGTTGCGCAAATCTGCTTTGATAATATTCATTGCTGAAAATATTCTCTCAACAGATGTCGTTGCCACTGGAAGGATCAATATCAGTTCAATGAGGCGATACACCAATGGAAAAGTTCTATCTTTTTTTGTTTCAACCATCAATTGAGCAAGTTTGGAAATATTAGGACATCCATGAAATTCCTCACTTCTCCTAATATTTAGAATGAAGGTTTGAAGCTGATTTCTTAACAAGAATCGATCTGCCACCGTAAAATCATCAACATAAATCTCAGCAAATAGAATAAACTTCTGAACATTAAATTTAGAGAATGAGTCGCTTGGATCAAGACAAGACATACATACCAATAACTCCGAGGAAACTTCATTGAAGCGATGATTCATTTCATTCATAGTTGCATCAAGAGCAACATTGAAGATATCAACTTTGTAATAATGATATTGAGTCACTGTATGCTTGCGACGTACAAATTCGCCCATAACTCCAATGACATCATTCATATTTGGTACATCAATCCCATAAGTCTCACAAAAGCTTTTGACTTGGTCGAACAATGGCTCCCACCCATTGTCCCTCATATCTTGCAAGCGTTTTTTCACATCCTGTATTAAGCCCATAGCTTCAATGATGTCTTGATACTTCCTTTGTAAAGCAAATGATAGCTTATTTGTTATGCTCAACAATGTTATCAAAAAATGCATGATGAACACAAATTAAAAGGTTTCCATATTTTTCATCAAACCTGCTGGTTCACCATGACTTGTGTTTTGACAAGCATCTTCACTTATAAGTTCTAGCACATCCACAACTGCCTCCCACATCTGGTATATACGAAGCAAGGTTTTGAAATGTGATCCCCACAGAGTATCTCCAGGTCTTGCTATGCCAGATTGCTGATGCAGCACTGTCCCAGCAGATATCAAACCATTCTCCAACTTCTCCAACAGGATATCATGATGCTTTTTAATCAACACATCTTTTCTCTTACAAGATGCACTAACAGCCGTAACTATCAGGGGAACATAGTTAAAGAAATCAGTAATAGCTCTGCTACAATTTGCAACCGTGACAACCATTAATTATAACTGGTGAGCGAAACAATGGACATAGAAAGCATTTGGATTCTCATCCCGAATAAGTTTTTGCAAGCCATTAAATTCTCCTCTCATATTTGAAGCAACATCATAGCCCTGCCCACGAAGTCTAGAAATAGGTAAACCATGATGATCAAGCAAACCAACCAAAGTTTCCTTCAATGCTATAGATGTACAACTTGTAATATGCTTGATAGTAAGAAATCTTTCCATGACCTTTTCTTCATTGTTCACAAATATGCATGCCACAATTTTTGCAAAGTTAAAACAATATTACAATACAACAATGTAAAAATTGTATGACTAAAATAAAGATGTACAACATATCTCACAATCACCGCCATTTGCTCCTTTATTGATACATATCGAGACTCATCAATAAGCACTGCGAAATTCTTATCTCCAATCTCACCCTTAATCACTTTGGTGACCTCTTGTGCGCAAGCTTTAGAAAGCTCTTTTTAAATATTTGCATGTCATAACTGCATGCCCGGGAGCTGTATCAAATGCATACTTCACTTCCACCTTTTTATCCTTGTGCCAATCCAATAGCTCTTTGAAATTACCTTTGTTGATGGAAGTAAAGGATTCGTCATACCCATGAAAAGCTTCACCTTGTGCTATGAGATATCTTGCACAATCTAAAGATGCAGTCAAACGAATTTTGTATGCAATTTCAGCCTCTTTACAGTAAGTGTTCATTTTATTAGATACACTTGACCGTTGATTCTGAAAGTCGTCACACTCACTCCTTGCAATGTTGTGGAAACTATTTGAACCACCAACATGTTTATTAAAAGCATCTATAGCCGTCTTTCAACGAGAGAACCCAACTGTTGTAAATACATCATTACCAAATGTGTTGGGTTGTGACGGATTCTTGAAAAGAAAACAATAGAAACAAAAGGCATCATAATTTTCGACACTATATTCTAACCAATCAAATTTATTAAACCATGATTCTTGAAAGGATCTCCACACTTTACCATCCAATGTCTTCGGAAAGGTATGGCCAATTACTCGAGTTGGACCATTCGATAAATATGTCCTCACTTTGTCTCTAAATTCATTAGTAAAATCTTCTATTGGTTTGCGATGCGCTAGATCGGCAATAATTTCATCCGGATTAAATTCTAGTCGAGGCTTTTTTGGTAGAGTTGCGCTCTTATCAATTGGAGGAGTACTACTTGAATTGCTTGTGAAATAGTTACGTAAAGTTTGCTTCTTTATTTTTGCAAACCTATGAATTAAATTTTAATTAAGTATATACATTAAGAAATGTCTATATTCTAAAGTTAGATGACTAATTAAGAAATGAATTGTAATTTGCAAACCTAATAAAAAATTTCAGATTCGGAGCAAAACCTCTTCTCAGTTCTCGGTAATGCCTCTTGCCGACTGCGAACTGCCGACTTGTCCGAATTTTTTCTATTTTAGCCCTTTTTTTGAAAAATTTTCACATTTAGACCCCTGGTAGTTTTAATTCCATTTATGGACCCAGAGCTCGGCGCCGTCGGACACGGCGCCGAGGTAACACGTCTCGGCGCCGTGGTCCACGGCGCCGAGATGCCAGGCCCGCACCAGCATGGCGGCCAACGTGGCGCCGACGTGGCAGGACCTCGGCGCCGTGAACCGTGGCGCCGAGGATTGAAACATCTGAAAGTATTGCTTTTGCATCAATAGCGCTATTGGTGTTTTTGAAGTGCATGGACGGCAAATACGAGATTTTAGGTACTCAAATTGTTGACCTTATACATTTTAGCAATGAAAAGAGTCTCACACGCCGCTTTGATCAGATGCTATACAAAAAACTATATTTCATATCCATTTTGCTCTAGTATGTGTAATTACCAATTAGACAAGCATCATCTGTGGTAGCCCTGAATTATATGCTTTGTGCGACCTCTATTGTTTAAACTAGCAAATAGTATGTGTAATTACCAATTCAGGTTGGAGATGCTTTGTGCTTTTAGAATTAAGACATAATGTAGAAAGCATGATTGACCTTGATATTCAAGTAATGTGATACTAATCGATAAGCCATTGCAGTCGTTTGCTGGAAACATAAATTCATTGCAGGAATTATAGAACCACCAAGTACAGACTACAGATTCGAACACAAATATCACATGAATATAACATATACACATATATACAACAAGTAGCTCATTACAACGTGCCTCCTAGCTCATTACAACATATATACAACGACTTTTGAGCCCAACCACAAGCCTACACATATGTATCACTGCCTCCTAGCCTTACCCTTACCCTTACCAAGGGCGTCGGTGCCTGGAGTGTAACGGCTAGGATCGCGGCGGCGTCTGCGTGGTAATGTCGGCTGTGAAGGCTGAGTCGAAGGAGCGTCTACGAGCTGAGACGGGCCTATCTCATCGTAAGACTGCTCCACCTCGTCCTCGTCGTCGTCCTCACCGCCCTGGGACGGGAAAGTGTCGCTCCTCGTGGGGGACGAGCTCTGTCCCGTGTACGACCCTCGCCGCGTCGGGTCTGCAAGTCGTGTCGAAGGCACGTCTACGTCCCTCAACGCGTCTGTGCTGCAACCACAATGACCACCGCACGATGTAGCCGACCTGCTAGCCTCTGCCATCCAACATTTTGTTAACCAACAAGATACGAAGATATTAGTTACTAATTTTGTGAGTGTCTTTGTCGAAGCTTACCTCTAGGAAGCTACGCGTCCTGTCGTCGCCGACTGTCCTGGAGAAACGCTCTATGTCCTGTACGGACTGCTTCAGAGTGTTGCCCTGTAAACAAGCAAAAGAATGGATATTTTGCTATATGTAGTGGTATTTATGTCTATTGGAAAATAAGCAATGAGATAGGACATTACCACACGGTCCAGGACTGGTGCCGTCTCCACCTGCGTCCCAAGGCGAGTAGCCTGGTCGTACGGCGTGTCTTCGTCGGCGGAGGACTCAATGTCGGCATAGTCATCTTGAGTCCATTGTCCCTTAAGTATGGACCGCATCGCACGCTGCTACCAAACTTGGTACCGCCGGAAGTGCTCGTTGCTGTGCGGCTCATCATTGTCGTCCACGTGGTCCTGAAAGTGTCCCCACTCCTCAACGTACACGTGGTGGTGCTGCTCGAAGTCTGTGACCTTCTTCTGTCGCTGACGATCAAATCTGCATGTCACGTAAACCAATAGTTACAATTAGTATAAACTCTGTGCAATTGGAATCTAAGGTTAGAATTGAAATTGCATGGCACTTACTTGTGCAAGGCCACAGACGTGGAGAACGGCGCTACTGGCCATAGCTGCCTCATACCAAACTGGCGTGCAACTCTATGTGGCAGGTGAAACTCAACAGCATAGAAACAGATGAGAGGGCACCTCATCCTGTAGAGGGCCTCGTCTATGCTGCACAGTGCGCTGAACTGAATGGCCACCACCTCTTGCTCGGCATACGGCTCCCACTTAACCTGCATAGCAACAATTTACTTGTAAGGTACTATACTAACAAATGAAAATCACGATACCAAATGAATTAACTTACACTGGAGGCCGTGAGCGCATCTAGCTCGTTCGTATACTCTAGGTAGGCCCTCTTCGTCCTGACGTAGGGAACTGAGACCTGGTCCCAAAGATATGCAAGTGTCGGACGTCGACGAAGAGGAACCTCTGCGAACCACGGACGAGGAGGCGAAACCATGGGACGACCAACTGGTAGACGACACCACATCCACAGCTGGAGGAGGTACAGGCAACCACCTACTGTCGAGTTCGCCGAACACTGACGACACGCCTCGCAGAGGTGGCGGTAAAGGAACGCCAACACCCCGGAAGCCCAGCTGTACTGCCCCGCCGTGTCCCAGTCAGTGAGGCAGTGGATGTACATCCACGACGCGATGTCCCCCGTTCCGTCGGGGAAGAGAACGCAGCCAAACAAGTGTAGGATCCATGCCCTGCAATTATATGTAAAATGATATTAAATCAAACTATGTCAATTTTAGAAAAAAGCTTGATTAGACGACGAGTTGCCTCGATATCCACCCGTACCTGCAGTAGTAGGCAACTGTCTGCTCGTCCGCGTCTGCAGGACACTCTACGAAAGTCTGCCGGAGCCATGTGATCGGAACTCCAGAAGTACGATGGCCTGCCTCAGGAGGAAGCTCTCTCCCGAGGAAGGCCTCTACTCGGGCTCTCCAACCAGCAGGCACGCACGGTCCGATCACTGGACGGCCGTGAATGGTGACACCAAGTATCTTCTGAGTGTCCTGGAGCGTAATAGTCATCTCCCCGAAAGGGAGGTGGAAGCTGTGAGTCTCCGGCCTCCACCTACATGATACAAAAAAGAGGACTACATGTCAGAGAATTTGAGGTGCACATAGCCGATAAACAATGAACATGCAAGTGGAGCAATGGTTTAGGAGAATACCTGTCAACCAGTGCAGTGATGGCCGGGGGGTTGAAGGTGGGCAACCCACGGCGAACCTGGTAAGAGATGGCGTCTAGGCCAGCCCTCTCCGGGAAGGGAGTGTACCTCTCGTCGTACCGCATGTCCAGGAACCCGTCATGGGTTCGAGGACGAAAGATGGGCAGCTCCTGTATAGAATACACCAAGTTTTTTTAGTTAATGCATCAACATAAATAATTAATTGTACAAGTAGTGATGAAGGAAGTACCCTCCCCTCCGCGGTGAGACGTCCTCGGTGGTTCTCCTCGTAGTACGGGTCTAGCAGGTGCAATTGCGCCATCCTACAAAAAAATTGAATTTGTCAGTCCAACATAGAAGTAAACAAAAATTTGAACATGCATAAAATATGGAAATAATAAGAAATTAAACAAGAAACATAGCAAATTGCATATGGGAAAACAAAGGGGGTTGCTCTCCCTCGCCTCGTTCTTCCTGGAAGTTGATCCATAACCATTATATTTATTCTCAGTTTTATTCGCAGAGACTACCAGTACAAAAGAGCCATTTATCTACGATGTGCCAACAAGAAAGGAACAACATTTGATTACTTATTCAAATGAAAACTACATTGACATGATAACATTGACATGCAGAAAAAAAGTTATACCATTGCCTTCAGCCTCACATTCAAACCCACCATGTCCCTATACACATGCTAGAGACTCTACCATTTTACAGTTTACCGCATACATCTCCGTAACAGTATCCTCGACACTACCACAGTGGTTCAATACACCAAGATCGTATGCACAATCTATCCACATTGTCCAAGACAAGAGCCAGACCAGCATGTTCTCACCTCAACCAGGGGGCGGCGGCAGGGAGGCGGGAGGCCGGGGAGGCGGCGGCACCAGGGAGGCCAGGGACGCGGGAGGCCGCGGAGGCAGCGGCACCAGGGGCGGCGGTGGCACCAGGAGGCCGGGACGCGGAGGCGGAGGCCGGGAGGGGCGGCACCAGGAGGCCGGGACGCGGAGGCGGAGACCGGGAGGGGCGGCACCAGGCGCGCGCGGCACCAAGACGGCCGGGACACGGAGGCGGAGACCGGGAGGCGGCGGCACCAGACGCGGCGAGCTCGGGCGCCGCGGCGGGACGGAGGCGTCACCGAGACGCGGAGGCGGCCAGCGCAGACGCGGCAGCCGCGCGGGAGGCGACGAGGCGGACGAGGCAAAGGCGACGACGCGGAGGGCGGAGGCGACGAGGCGGCGGACGAGGCGAAGGAGAGGAGGCGGCGGTCGGCGGTTTGCGTGCTTTGGACGAGCGCGTCAACCAGCGGCTCGGACCGAGGGAAAAGGCCGCGAACTCAGCGCCAAGGTCCATGGCGCCGAGGTCGGCACCACGAACCACGGTGCCGAGGTGCTGCCACGTCGGCGCCACGCAGGCCGCCACGCTGGAGCACGCCTGCAAGCTCGGCGCCGTGGACCACGGCGCCGAGACGTGTTACCTCGGAGCCGTGACCCACGGCGCCGACCCCCTGGGTCCAAAAACGGAATTAAAACTACCAGGGGTCTAAATGTGAAAATTTTTCAAAAAAAAAGGCTAAAATAGAAAAATTTGGCTTGTCCTCTTCTTTTCAGTGTTTTCCCTCCAGTCCACTGTCCACAGAACTCCACTCGGTGTCTCGGACTGAGGACCTAAACAGGGGCCCAAGCTACCGTTTGTTTTCTTTCAATGTTCACCTACCTGTGAGTTCAATCACCAAAAGGAGGTTGGGTCTCTGGTCGTTTGACTCCGCGAGGGGCTTGGGCGACTCAGAGCGGGAGTCCAAACCCTAGCATCCCAGCTAGGGTTTCGGTTGGTTTTTCTTCCTCAAATCCCCACTAAATCAGTCACAAATCGGAGTGTTCTTCTTTGCCGGTCCACTTCTCCAAGGTCTGGAAGGCGGGGAAGGGCTCCCGCGAGGCCGTGCGGGAGTGAAGTCAGGCGGAGGCAGAAGCTAGGGGGGCGGTGACGTGCGCCCTGTTGGAGTGCGGCTTTGGAAGCGGAATCCGAGTCCGGAGTCGTCTGGTGGCCGGGGCGGTGAAGGACGGCGAGGTGAGGCGGAATCCCTAGCCCTTCTCCTCGGAGGCCGAGGCGGGGTGTTTGTTCGGGTCCGCCCCTGGAGTGTTCTGGTGGCGGGCCGGGGATGAACAGCTCGAAGGGTGGCGCTGGGAAGATCTCGGCGGTCTTCTCGGGGTTGAAGCTGACGGAGCGGGAGAAGAGAGGGGTTCGCGGCGCCTGGAGGGCGGAGGTGGTGGAGCAAACAACTCTCCCGCAGGCGGTGGGGAAGCTATTCGCCTCAAGACCGGGCTTCGCCGACGGCCTGGTGCAAACGGTGGGCAGAATTTGGTGCCCCCAGAAAGGGATCCGATGCAAGGAGCTGGGCATCAACCGGTTCCTCTTCACCTTCTTGCAACCAGGAGGTAAGCGCAGGGCGATTCAGGAGGGGCCTTGGGAATTTGGGGGTGATTTGTTAGTGGTAGTGGATTTTGATGATACAAAAAGATTGAAGGACCTGGAGTTCACTCAAATTCCGGTTTGGATTCGGGTCTTCGATCTGCCGCTGGGGTTGATGAACGCTGAAACGGGCCGCCGGATTGGCAATGTAGTGGGCAAAATACTGGAGGTGGACAAGGACGAAGATGAACTGGCGGTTGGGGAATACCTCAGAGTTAAGGTCTTGATTGATATTCGGAAGCCTTTAGCTCGGGGGATCATAATGGAGAAGGGGGAAGGAGGGGGGAATTTTGGTGTGGTTTCAAGTATGAATTTCTGCCCAATTTCTGTTACTCTTGCGGCCTTTTAGGCCATGTGGAAAAGGATTGCGACGATAGCAGCTGGAGACAGGAAGAAAAGCAGTTCGGAGACTGGTTGCGTGTAAATCCAGTGAGGAGGAAGAACGGCAGGGGGAGGTGGCCGGATGGTGGAAGCTCTGGAGGGAGTCAACAGCAGCCCAAAGAGACGAGCTGGGGAAAGAACCCGGGGAGTAAAAAGATTGCTAGTAGTGATGGCTCCCAGAAAGCCACTCGGGTGAGCGACGGGGAGCTGAAGGACGACGGCGAAAGCCCACTTAAATGCTTAGCAGTTGAGGAGAGAGGTGGCTTACCGAGGAGGTTGGAGTTTGAAAATCAAGTTTTAACAGAGCGGACTGGGGGTGGGGAGATACTACCAATCTCCGAGGACAGTGCTAAAGGTGCATACACCAGTGAGTTGGAAATATGTCTCCCCGGGGCGGAGGCGAGTCCAAGTCTGGTTCCCAATCACAGCACAAATCAGGTGGAGCCGAAGGGGGTAGGGGAGGACCAAACAGTTGTCCAGGCTTTGGTGGGGGTGCAACTGGATGGCAAAATTAGCATGGAAGTTGATGGAAATGGGTATGAAAGGGTGGTAGAGGAAAGAGTGCATGTTGGGGGAACTAAAGAGACAAAGAGGGTGGAGTTGCACGGGGAGATGGAGGAAGACAGGAGGGTGATGGCTGTGGGCTTTTCAGAAGTGTTAAAGAGGGCGACGTTTAGGCGGCACCCCCGAACTGCTGTGGGGAAGGGGAAGTCCGACACTGTCCTGGGGGATGAGCACAAGAAGAGACCAGCACCAGAGGAAGGCGAGGAGGGCGTGGAAAGGAAGAAAAAGCAGTGTTTGGAGGAGGGAGTGAGTCAAGGGAGGGAGGAGCAGTACAATGTTGTTGAGGCGGGATTGCTCGGTCAATCCCGCCGGACCAAATGAAGATAATTGCTTGGAACTGCCGGGGTTTGGGGAGTGGCTCGGCAGTTCGTGGTCTTCTGGATGTCCAGAAGAAGGAGGCCCCGGATGTGCTGTTTTTGTCTGAAACAAAACACAACAGTACATGGTTGGAGATGTTTCGGTGGAAATTAAACATGCCAAATATGTGTGTTAAGGATAGCGTGGGTGCTAGAGGTGGTCTAGTTTTGTTCTGGAGAAAAGGGGTGGAGTTAACGGTGGAGAGTATGTCACGATATCACATTGAAGCTACGGTGCAGGAGGAGGACGGTTTAAAATGGCGCTTCACTGGTATTTATGGTGAATCTAGAAGTGAAGAAAAGGAGAAATCGTGGAAGCTGTTGAGATTGCTGAGAGATAGGAGTGACTTGCCATGGCTGTGTTGTGGTGATTTTAATGAAATTATGTTCAACTGTGAGAAGGAGGGAGGACCCCCCAGAGCGGAAAGGTGCATGGAATCTTTCCGTGAAGCTCTTGCAGACTGTGATTTGCATGACTTGGGTTTTGTTGGGGATGTGTTCACTTGGAGGAACCATCATCATAATGCGAAGAGTTATGTGAAGGAAAGATTGGACAGGGCGGTGGCGAATAGCTCTTGGAGGACAAAGTTCCCCCTCGTTCGGGTTGTCAACGGTGATCCTAGACACTCTGACCATAGGCCTGTCATACTGGATACGGGAGGGAGGGAGAAGCAGGTTTGGAACAAACCGATGGATATCATGAAAAAATTTGAAGCAAGGTGGATAGAGGAGGAGTGTGAGACTAGGGTGGGGGAAGCTTGGAGTAAAGCACTTGAGAAGGGGGAATCCAGCCTAATGGAAATCCAAAAACACCTGTTGGTGGAGTTGTGGGAGTGGGACCGCAGTGTCCTGGGTGAGTTAGAAAAGAGGATCAAAAAAGCCAAGACCGAGCTTGAAAGATGTCGAAGGGGGAGGATCAGCCAAGACCAAGTAAACAAGGAACACGTGCTGCGGTATAGGTTGGAGAGGCTGCTAGATCAACAACATGTTTATTGGAAACAAAGAACCCACTCGTCATGGCTAACCTAGGGAGATCGTAATACAAAGTTCTTTCATGCCAAAGCTTCGGAGCGGAGTCGGAAAAATCGTGTGGGAAAGTTGGTAGAGGATGGTGGCGCTGTGGTGGCGGGGAAACATCTAAAAACTTTTATCGCTAACCAGTACCAACAACTTTTCATGTCAAATGCAGGAGATCATGCGGAAGAGGTGCTCGAGTGTGTGCAAAGACGAGTCTCTCATGTCATGAATGAGGGTCTGATTGCGCCATTCACGGATGCGGAGGTATGGAAGGCTTTACAAAGTATGGGGGACTTGAAAGCTCCTGATTCTGACGGAATCCCTGCAATCTTCTATAAAAGATTCTGGTCATTGGTTGGGGCCCAAGTGAAAAAAGAGGTGCTGGATGTTCTGAATGGAGGAGCTATGCCAACAGGGTGGAATGATACAGTAATTGTGTTGATTCCCAAAACCAGTAAACCTGAGAAACTAAAGGACCTTAGGCCCATTAGTCTGTGCAATGTGGCGTACAAGCTCATCTCAAAAGCTTTAGCAAACCGGCTTAAAGGTATTTTGCCAGAGATCATCTCGCCTTCACAGAGTGCCTTTGTCCCTAGCCGTTTGATCACGGACAATGTGCTACTGGCCTACGAGTTCACCCACTATTTGTATCAGCGTAAACGGGGAAGTAGGGGTGTTGCAGCCATAAAACTTGATATGAGCAAGGCATATGACCGAGTTGAGTGGGTGTTTCTGAGACGAGTGATGCAGAAGTTGGGATTCCATGAGAGTTGGGTCGAACGCATCATGCTATGCGTTACTACTGTGTCTTATCGGATCAAAGTGAATGATGACTACACAAGCAGAGTGATCCCACAGAGGGGGCTACGTCAAGGTGACCCGTTGAGTCCCTACCTCTTCATTCTCTGTGCAGAAGCGTTGTCGGCCATGCTTCAGAGAGCGGAGGAAGAAGGAAAAATTGAGGGGATAAAAGTCTGTAGGGAGGCGCCTCGCATAAATCATTTGTTCTTTGCAGATGATTCCCTTATCTTGATGCGGCACGTAGGATGGCGCTTCTGAATTACAAAGGATCCTTGATGTGTATGAGAAAGCGTCAGGGCAAGTGATTAATAGGGACAAGTCTTCTGTCTTGTTCAGTCCTAACACAAACCAAGCAGACCGAGATCAAATTCGCAATGAGCTCCGCATTTCAATGGAAGCAAAAAATGAGAAATACCTGGGGCTTCCTGTGTCCATTGGCAAATCACGCAAGAAAGCATTTGGGTATATAAAGAGGAAGATCTGGATGCGGATACAGGGGTGGCAAGAAAAGCTGTTATCAAAGGCAGGGAAAGAGATTCTAATCAAGACAGTCGCCCAAGCAATCCCGTCATATGCCATGTCGTGCTTTGATCTGACGAAAGGGCTCTGTGATGAACTAAACTCCATGATAGGTAGGTGGTGGTGGAGCCAGACTGACAAAGAAAATAAAATCCACTGGTTGAGTTGGGACAAGCTGACATTACCCAAGAAGGAGGGGGGTCTGGGATTTCGTGATCTGCACCTCTTTAACCTAGCCATGCTTGCACGACAGGCGTGGAGAATCCTAACAAACCCGGAAACTCTATGCAGTCAAGTGCTAAAGGCTAAATATTTTCCAAACAGTAACATTCTGCAGTGCGGTACAAGAGAGGGCATATCTTATACCTAGAGGAGTATTCTGCAAGGAGCCCAATTGCTTAGAGAGGGTGTGGTGTGGCGGGTTGGCAATGGTAACTCGCTCAATATTTGGACTGACCTGTGGATACCGTTTGGAATGACTCGCAGAATAGTAACCCCTAGAGGTGCTTATGTGCTGTCTCGGGTGTCCGAACTCATGAACCCGGCTACTGGCTCTTGGGATGAGGACTTAGTGAAAGACATTTTTTGGGAGTCGGATGCAAACACCATTCTAGCTTTACAAACGGATGCAGATATGGAGGACTGGCCAGCTTGGCAGTTTGACTCAAAAGGAGCCTTCTCGGTGAAATCACCACAAGGTGGCGATAAGGAAAGGGATCATGAACAAGCAAGAGACGCCTGGGGTGGAGATGGGAATGAGAGACGACGCGGTTTCGATGGAAGAGAATATGGCAGCTCGAAGCACCGAATAAGGCCAGGATGTTTGTGTGGAGGTTTGCTCATAACAGCTTGGCAGTTAGGAGGAATTTAGCACGGAGGGGCATTAAGCGTGACACAATTTGCCCGATGTGCAATAGAGCTGATGAGGACGGCGGCCATCTGTTTTTAAAATGCAAAGGTGTAAAGGAATGCTGGAGATTAATGAACCTGGAGGACGTGCGAGTTAGGTTGGTGAGCTGCAACACGGCGAAGGAAACAGTGAAGGCAATCTGGGGACTGGATGCTGGGATCCAGATGCAGGTCTGGGTGCTATTTTGGAGATGGTGGTCAGCAAGAAATAAAGTCAATGCAGGGGAAAGAAAAGCTTCGGGCCCAGAAATTTGTTCATCAGTTGACTATCATGTGAAGGAGTTTGAAAAGCTCAAAACCAAAGGGCCGAGAAGGAGCTAAGGAAATTTTGAAGTGGGATCCTCCACCAATGGACATGTACAAGATCAACGTAGACGCTTCTTTTAGAGCCAATACACAAGATGGTGGGTGGGGATTTGTTGCTCGAAATAACAATGGTGAATTTTTGGAGGGGGGTTGTGGGAGGCTGGAGAGAGTTTTGAACCCTTTGCAGGCCGAAGCACAAGCTGCTCTGATGAGTCTTCGCCGAGTTGCTGAGTTGGGGATGAGCCGAATTTTACTCGAAACAGATGCAACAAACCTGCAGAAAGGTCTGACCTCAACGGAGTTGGATAGAAGCACTGAGGGGTGTTTGTTTCGTCAGATTAGAAGCTTCATTTCGATGTCGTTTGTGCAATGTGTGATCCGGGCTTGTCCGAGATCATGCAACAAGGTGGCTGATAGCCTAGCTTGGTATGGGGCGAGCATTGTTCGCTCGGGTTCAAAGCTGTTCATGAACCAAGTCCCCGCCTTTGTTACTGATCTGGTCTCTGGCGATTCGCCTAGAGCCAATGGTTAATGGAAGACTTTGTTTTCCTTCTCAAAAAAAAAAATCACCAAAAGGAGCGCAGATTTGGCGAAATGATACTGCTGGAAATGTAGCCTTTCGGGGTGCCAGTTCCCGTGCATGGGTCAAAATTTTCGTTCAAGCAGTAGCTAAGTTCCTTAACCTTACATAGCTTAAATAACGAGAACGCCACAGCCGGGCACGCGTTTCTGCTAGCTTAAGATTCAAGCACTTGTCAAGATAAAATGGTGTAAAGGACGGCTACCAATCAGGCGAGCAGAAACAAAGGCTTCAAATATAGCACACCGCAAGCTGCACCAAACCATGTACACCGCGCGCTCTGTCTACGAACACGACAACCGAATGATCGAACCCACAATTAAAGCTTGTTCCACACACGGACACGGTTCATCGTCACAACCAAACAGCAGACAAAATTGTTCAACGGCTCCCACACTAGCACCAGGCGTGTGATAGTGGTTTCCTGTCTCCGGCTTTATTCTCAGTTTGTTTATTTATACGATGAACAAAGGACCTCCGATCCCAAGCAAACTCGACGATGCAGGCCACCCACCCGGGGGAAGAAGAGCCTGCAACGCTGTCGCCGAGGTCGAAATGGCATGCGCTTTCGCCTAGTTATGCGCTCCTGCCAGGTTGCGGATGACGTAAGGGAGGATGCCTCCGTGAGTGAAGTACGCCAGCTCCACCTGAAGCACAACGAAGAGCTCATGATTTGTATGCAAACCGATTGTGAAGCACTTTAACTGTAGTCCAACACAGTACAGAATGGCAGGACTGGTAGTAAGATCCAACAGCTCTTTCAAATGCATGTACCTCTGTGTCGAAGCGAACAGTGCAGGTGAAGGATTTCCCATTGTCGGTCATGACAGTCACATCCTGGCCAGGACGGATCTCACTAATGTTGGTCGGGAGATCGATGGTGTACCGCTCATGTCCGGTAAGGCCGAGTGAATCAGCGTCCTCACCAGCTTTGAAGCAGAGGGGAATGATTCCCATCCCCACCAGGTTGCTTCGGTGGATACGCTCGAAGCTCTTAGCAATCACAGCTTTAACACCCTGAAAACAGCACAAACTTAATGCTGCATTTTCCCAAACAAGAAGATAATAACAAGGCATTAAATCCGTAGAGATGAACTTACTAGGAGCATCGGGCCCTTGGCAGCCCAGTCACGAGAGCTGCCACTTCCGTACTCAGCGCCAGCAAGAACAATAGTGTCATGACCCTCGGACTTGTATCTCTGTATTAAGGCAACAGACAAAACCAAGGGTATAAATAGGTAATATTAATAGCAATGAAGAGATAAATACCACAATATTTACATACAAGCAACATACCATGGCCGCATCAAAAACATAAAGCTTCTCCCCAGTAGGAACATGAATGGTCTTGGGCCCAACCTCTCCATTCAAAAACTTGTTAACGATCCTGATGTTTGCAAATGTTCCTCTTGCCATTACTTCGTCATTACCACGACGGCTGCCATACGAGTTGAAGTCCTTCCGGTCCACACCACGCTCAAGCAAATACTTAGCTGCAGGACTGTCTTTGTGTATGCTGCCTGCCGGTGAGATATGATCTGTTGTAATGCTGTCCCCAAAATTCAGCAAGCAGTAAGCGTTCTTCACTGCATGGGGACCGGGTGGGGACATGGTCATGTCCTTAAAGTATGGGGGCTCATGAATGTAAGTGGAGTTAGGATCCCATGAATAGAGCGTTGCTTCTGGAACAGTAAGCTGATTCCACATCGGGTTGCCTTTTGTGATAGCCTCATAAGTGTTCTTGAACATGTCAGGCAACACACTAGATTGGACAACCTGTTGAGTAGCATTTTAGTCACTATTCTAATTACAAAATAATTAAGTGGAGATAACATCTTTGATATAAGCAATGACATGATAGCAACACATCACAATTACATCTATATAGCTGAAAGATATTAAAGGTACAGTATAGTATATACCTGTGCAATTTCTTCAGTTGTGGGCCATATATCCTTGAAGTAGACTTCCTGGCCATCCTTTCCAACTCCAATGGGCTCTTTCTCAAAATCAATGTCAACCTGAAAAATACAATTTTTACTGTTAACAACCCCCATGCAACAAAAGCGCAAATAGATGACATATAATTGACCATGCTAGCCCTTCCTACAGAAACAAGTTATGAAGCATCAAGCGGAAAAAATGCCATGGACTTACAGTGCCAGCAAGTGCATATGCAACGACAAGAGGTGGCGAAGCAAGGTAGTTAGCTCGTGTCAAAGGGTGCACCCGACCCTCGAAGTTACGGTTGCCCGACAGGACAGCAGCAGCGACGACATCTACGAAAAAAATAAACCACAAATTAATCATGCAGACTCATTGCAGCAAAATATTCAATGTGCATCTAGATATACCATTTTCTGCTATTGCAGCTGATACAGATTCATCAAGATCGCCAGAGTTGCCAATGCAAGTGGTACAGCCATACCCAACAAGATGGAATCCTTGCTGGCTCAAATATTCATGAAGACCACTGCGCAGATATCACCGGATTGGATTCAAAGATACATTGGATACAACACACTGTAATTCCATGTTTTACTAAAATTACTGAATAACAAGATACCTCTTTTGCAAGTATTTAGTAACAACCCCAGATCCAGGGGCAAGGCTTGTCTTCACCCATGGTTTCACCTGAAAAGTACCGTTCCACGGTCAACAGAAAGCAGAGAAAAGCAGGCAATACAACAGTATGCAGACACACTATAAAAGAACAAACCTCAAGACCCAATTCACAGGCTTTCTTTGCTACAAGACCAGCACCAAGCATAACGCTTGGATTTGATGTGTTTGTGCAGCTAGTTATTGCTGCTATAACAACACTGCCGTGCTTCATTTCAGCAGGTTGTCCATGAAAGTCAAATTTCACAACTTTATCCTGCTGCTCCTTGGGTACTGCAAAACCCTGGAATTTTGTACATGTATTTGGTTAGTAGCGTCAGATACGGCACTGTAATGCAAAAATCATATGCTACAAAACCACGAGCTTACCTTGAAACCAGCTTTGTTGTCCAGGCAAGCATGCCAATCTGATTTCATTTCCTTCAAAGGGACACGGTCATGAGGCCTACAGGTTGATAAATCAAACAGTACGCATAATGTACCTCCCCATTAGCAGAACATTTGTCCAATGAGAAGAACGTTGTCAAGATCATACCTCTTTGGGCCCGAAATGCAAGGCTCCACTTCAGTAAGGTCCAGCTCAAGATATGAAGAGTAAACCCGTTCTGTTTGCGGCTGCCATCATGAATGCAAATATGTCTATATTATGATCAAAACTTCTAATTCAAGTGCTGTAACACTGAAAAAAGGCATACCTCATTGTAGTCCACGAACATATTGTTAGCTCGCAGATATGCTTCAATCATTGACACCTAAATCACAATGCAAGATTTAGCTTACAAAATGATGCAGGTAGAACTCATCAGACATGCTATATTTTACAAACAAAACTAAGTAATTATGTTCATAAGATTGTGTTTAGTTCAAGCAATATAACAATAAAAAATGCCACACACTGAATTCATACAACTTATAGCTAAAAAGAAACAATATAACCATATAGCTAAAAAATTCGCGTTTAAACAGAAGGACAGCCACATGCCACACTCTGAATTCATCTCACTTATGCACAACCTTATATTCTTTGAGGTTCAGCAAGTCCCTGGGTGGAAGATGTGCAGGGATAAAGCCTCATCACTGTTAGACCGACCATGGAGGCATGGATCCATGGGGAGTAAAAAAATACCATACCACCCCACACCCCAATGGAGAAAACACCATGGGGATTTTTACCATCGCTGAACATCGGCAATATGATGCAGAACTGTTATGATTTGCTAACTGTTTCAGTTTGACCACTTATTTCAAGCTTATTTTGGCTATCAAAATATCAGTGATGGCATGAATAAAGGAGTTTGGACATAGTAAACATACAGTTTCATTGCTTCGGCCTGTCAATTTGAGATAATCTAATGTCACATGGTCTACAGGGAAGAAGCCCATGGTAGCTCCATATTCTGGTGACATGTTTGCGATTGTGGCCCTGTCAGCTAAAGACAGCTTACCCATACCTTCACCTGAATAGATCAGAGAAAATGGGGAAAAAATAAATAAGGTACGACTATATTATATCAAGACAGCATGTTCCCTCTACTAATATGAATACTTACCATAAAATTCAACAAATTTTCCAACAACACCATGCTTCCTTAGCATTTGGGTCACAGTAAGAACAAGGTCGGTAGCAGTGACACCACTCCGTAAGTTTCCAGTCAGCTTGAACCCAACCACACCAGGCAAAACCATGCTCATTGGCTGTGTAAGGTAATAACATATGGGTCAAATGGAGTACATCAAAAGGTGCTAAAATAATAGTCAACACCATGGTTGTCACGGCGTAATTGGTGACTACGGCACCAGGACGCCACGGTGAGGCAGGTACTTAAATGCTCGCTCTACATGCATACAGCCATACACATACAAGCCGGTCCCCCTCATATACTCTCCCGACTCCTCTCTCAAACTCACCTCCTCTCTCTCCCCGGCCTCCCCCCCCCGGGCGCCTCCCCTCCCCGCTGCCTGGTGCCTCCTCTCCCCGCCGCCTCCCACCCCGTCTCCGCCGAATCCAAATACGGTCGTTCCGGCCGGCCAAAACCGAGGAAGACGGGGGCATTATCACGGCAAAGCTCCATGGCATCCACCCTGGACCACCACAATGCCTAGATGTCGTGACAACCATGGTCAACATTTATCAGACTATGTTACTGAATTACAACCCCAGCATATTCAATGTGCCAATAGGACATAACAGCCAATTAGTCATTTCAAGACAAATTCCACAAATTAGAAACTTATAGTAAAGTGAACTAAATTGAGGAAATGGCACTGGATTTGGGGGCATGGGGAAAGATGTTGGGAAATAGTTATGTCCCAAAGAGGTCCTCATTAGTGCATTTTTTCCTATCAGCACAATAAATATCATTACATTAAATAAGGTGGGGAACCACTTGAGAGATTTACCTGCCCAAGCATTGTAGCCTCTGCTTCAATACCACCAACTCCCCAACCAGCAACACCCAAACCATCAATCATAGTGGTGTGTGAATCAGTGCCAACCACGCTGTCAGGATACATAACGCCATCTGTGTTGAAAACAACTCGGCCAAGATACTCAAGATTGACCTAAGTTTGTATACAAGTCAAAAATAAAAAATAAAGAGTTGTTCAGATAGAAGACATATTAGCAATGCAGAAAATTTTCCTTCAATCCTAACTCCAGAGCATTTACCTGGTGCACAATACCAGAACCAGGGGGGACAACCAGCATATTGTGGAAAGCAGTAGAGCCCCATTTAAGGAAACCAAATCTTTCTTTGTTGCGGCTAAACTCCAGCTCCATGTTTGCTTGTAATGCATTGGGCGACCTTGCTACATCCACCTGCACCGAGTGGTCAATAACAAGATCCACCGGAACCTGCACTCCAAATGAAAATATGTACCTCAAAATAGAGTTTAAGAACAAGATGTCAAGAGGGTCAATAAGTTCATCAGAAATATAGGATCTAACTTCTGGGCTACTTGAAATGGTTTTTCTGTAAAAACTAAGATGGTCCAGAACAAACTGATGGAACTTTTCAGATAACAACGAGAAAAGATCTATATACCAATGGATTGATCTTGTTGGCGTCACTGCCCAACTTGGCCATCGCATCACGCATAGCAGCAAGATCTACAACCGCTGGAACTCCAGTGAAGTCCTAGAGAGTAATGTCAATCATAAGCAAAAGGCATTTAAAAACAGGGGGAATTGTGTGTGATGTGTCAGTTCAAACCTGAAGAAGAACACGTGCTGGCTTGAAAGGTATCTCAGCCAGCTTTGGAGAAGTGTTCTCCCAATCAATTATTTTCTCTACATCATCCTTGGTAACTTGGAAGTTATCACAGTTGCGGATAGCTGACTCCAGAAGAATACGGATAGAGTAGGGCAGCTTATCTGATAGGCAGAAAAGAAAATATTTGTTAGATAACAACAATAACAACGTTAATATACAAACATAATGTTACACAAGTTTAATGCCCGTGCATTGCTAAGGGGCTCAGGCTACACATAGATGTTGACATATTCTCATGCAAAATATATCCATATGTTTAATGTGAAAATCATAGCTTTCTCAAGTAAGAAGAGACATTAGAATACTTTGTTTTTGAAAACCTGGATAACAGTTACAAAAGCTGGCAAGCCAACCCCCTTGTGAAAGAAAGTGAGGAAACGCAGAGTTGACTTACACAATCAGTGTGTGTTATAGTTTTTCTTTTCCTAGCTTTACGATATGCAAGAATAAGACTCAAACACACAAACACAAATATGAAGGTAAATTGTAATGGTCAAAGTGAGGGGGGAGAAAATTCAAAATTCCAAAAGCAAGCAGAGCAATTACCGATTCTTGGATCATTTAGTGCAGGAAGGCTGTAGAACTTCCCATATTCACCACCCCCAGGCTTAGGGAGGCTGGTCAAAATATTCTTGAAGGCATGCTCAGTAGCTGCAGGCAAAGACAGGCAACAGTAGCCATAATTAGCATAAGAAAGGCAAATGCATAAACAACATATTAGCAATTTCTGTCCTTTCGTAAATTGACTCTATGCCATCAATCACTAAAGCTGCATTTTTCAGTTTCCATAGCGTGAGGCACTAAAAAGTATAGGAGAATTAATATTTGAACAGAAACGGCTTCAAAGTCAACTGGGTAAGTCATCACCTTGGCAGCTTGTCGAAGATTAGACACATTTTGGGAACTATTAACATATTCCGAGAAGATTACGGAAAACAAGATTCCTATTATAATTAGTTTCATGTGAGCATGTAGAAGATGGCATAAGTGCATGATCGTCCGATACATATAACATAACAATCCTCGACAGCTCAACATGCTCCAACTAATACACTAAAACTCGTATCGGCGGCCCTTCCGTACTAATGATTCCACTCGAGGCATCTAAGAATTCGTATCAGAGCTTCAAAAAGTAACAATTCAAATCTGCAGCTTACCAAAACACACAGCCAGGGAGCCAAAACAAACATACCATCACCACCAAACTACACAACTCCTATTATAATTAACATCTTTCAGAACGAAAAAAACAGTGGCGACAAACCAAACGTCAGCACTGGTACGAGTATTTCCAACTCCTAATCAGTCATCACAAACCATGAGATCTGGAGCTCGAGCTCTATTTCGAGATCGCAGCACGGCGATTTAAGCTGACGACCAACCGGGAGGCCATCGGGTGTACTTCAAACCAAACCAAAACAAACAACCCAAAGAAAGGTAATAGCAAACGTCCACCCATCTCGAATCTCTAGAGAAAGGGAGCCTAATACTAGGAATCTATGATTCTATTCCCACGGATCCCTAAACCCCGCTCGCCCACGAGGGCCCCGACCGAATCCAGCACATGTAGATCTCTTCCTCTAGAAGAGAGAGACCCTTTGCGCTCCAGCTCGAGCTCGCTTGAATCCATCCGAATCTGCTCGCCGATGCGAACGCGTGTGGAACAATCAAATCCGCGCACCAGCACAAGAAACGAGGGAGTTGCCGATGGATCGATTCCCAATCGCCCCCCGAAAACATCGTACCATCACATCACGCGCTTAAACCTCACAAAACCCATGTAAATCACGAAACCAATATACTCATCAGCCGCACCAAATCGACACGAAACGAGCACCGCATCTCCATCTTAGAATTCGAAATTCCAACTAGTAGATGGCGCCTCCGCAAGCCACTAAAATTCCAATTCGGAATCTCTCCAAAAGTTCTCAAACCCGCGCGCGCACACGCACGCAGAGAGAGAGAGAGAGAGAGAGAGAGAGAGAGCACTAGACGACAGCGCGAGCGTGAGGCAAACGAGGCGTCACTCAAATCTCCCGTGACAGCCACCACCCCCAACCAGACGGCAAGGCCAGACGCACGCAGTAACGCACCTGCGGTGGCCATCCTGCGCTGGAACCGCTCGACGGCCGGCGCGGCTGCCCCGATCTGCGCCCGGACGCTGGTCGCTGGCGAGCTCCTCCCGGACCACCCGGCGGCGCGCAGCACTCCTCCGCGGGCGGCCCACGCGCCGCACGGCCGCGAGAGCGAGAGGCACCTGGAGGCGAGGAGCCGCGACGCGGGCGACGAGCACGGGGCGGAGGAGGAAGACGAGGAGAGAGATCTGCGGAGGAGGAGGCGGGCGGAGGAGGCAGCTTTATACATGGGGCGCACGGGGAGGCGACTGGGGGCGGAGGTGGAGCGGGTGGTTGGTGAGGCAGTGTGGTCTGCGGTTGGAACTGGGAAATTGCGGAAATTATTATTGTGTTGTACGTACCCTGGAATGGAGTGGCTCGGGTCGGGCTGGGGTTGGGATCTAACCATGGTTAGGTTTCGGTTCGGGGCCGCGGTCGTGGCGGTGGCGGCCACGCGGTGTGGGTGGCTGGCAGGTGGGGCCGGAGGGGGTTGGTCTGACCTGCTCGACCCAGAAAGGTCACTCAAAAGGTCAGCAGGTCCGGTGCGCTTTGGGTTCGAGTCTGCTGAGAATGATACTATTCAACAGGGTTGCAAGGGCCACTTGTGATGTGAGATTTGCTAGCGTGTCAGCGTGGCTTTATCTTGTATTGGCTGACCTTAACAACAGAAAAGGGTCAATACGTTCATAGCTCTAAAAGACGAACCAAAACAATGGTATAGCAAGAACTTGAAAGAACCCATTATTAACATACACGGGCTGAGAGAGGTGATGCTTCATTCCGTAAAAGCCATTGTGGGCCTGTTTGGCAACGGCTGCGGCTTATGACTTTTAGTGGTTGTTTGGATCTCTAAAATATAAATACATTTTAGCTAAACGAGTTTTAAATAGGTTATTAGGAAAACCAGTTTTGAGTTAGTTAGTCCGTTAGCGCGAGTTTTATTAAAAATCTGTTTGGATGACTTTGGGCTGGAAATGAGCTAGGGTAAAACCATGTTTGGTTAAAACATATTTTTATTTATCAGTATATTCTCTTGGTCCCTCCGCAGTCTTCACTTTCCCCATTTCATACTCCCTCACTTTCCGGCTATCACCAGCGACGAAAAATAGAGTGCCGTGCCCTACTAGCCTCCGCGGCCATCGAGGCCGAGATTGGGATAAGGCTGCGCCGCGCGCTCTCTTCTCCGTCATTCTCACCACCGCCTGCCCGCCATGAGTTCCTTGCTGCCGTTGCAGGCGACCGCCTCGGCGTATGGGTGCTGCCACCATCTCCTGCTCACATCGACCTAGCATCGAGCGGGCACATGCGCGATCTTCTGCTGCAGCGAGAAGCGGCGCAAGGAGCCGGAGGCGGAGGATGCTGCGGGAAGGGGGAGTACGGCGCTGTGCCCGTGGCCTCTGTTAGATCCAACGTCGACCCTAATGCGTGCGATGAGCATTTTCCTTTTCCCTTCGTTTCGTCAGATTGGGGACTCATTGAGTGTGCTGCTAATCTTTTGACCATAAAATACTTAGTTGAAGGTCGATCTGCTAAATTTTGTAGAGAATCTCACTTTGGTTTGCCGATCCGTCAAATTAGAGGGTATGATGTTCTAGGGAAAAGATGCTCTCCTAATTTTTCATCTGGAAAGAATCTGTAATTTCTTGAATGATGAGGATCTGATGGAAACATGATTTGGTTCACAACCCAATAAGGTCTGTCGAGTGCCTCTTGGCTCGAACAGGTTTACGAGTCCCTATAATTCTAGGCCCTTTCAACACATTTTAACTCCTACCATTTCTGATATAACCAATAGTTGTGCCTTATGTTGCACCTGAACTTCACATTTTTCACATAAGCCTATTGGACTCACTGTTCTTGAAAAGGTACCAGTACATGAACCGCCACCCTACCTTTGAGCAACTATACGGCGGAACCTACCGATTTTGGGAACAGTAATTTGACTGTAAGATCTCATGTTTCTTGCTAGTGAACATGGTTTGTTTATCCAGCCAAGGATTGTTGAGGGCCATGCCAAAGCACATACTACTAAAGTACTTCCTAGCTCTTGTTCGTAGATGATGTCGTACTTGGAAGCATAAAACAGAAGGTGTTAACTGATGGCTGCCAGCTTTTGAGTAGGGCAATGATTTATTGAACTTTTATGCACGAAATAGCAATAGCATGTTCATCTTCCTGCTTGAACAATTGTTATGCACTTCAGAATTGTGTCCTCATAGAGGCTTAAGAGGTTGATGCACACATTGCCATGTTATTTTCTGTATCTACATGAAAACTACAGTTTTAAGACTGATGGAAGGTCCATGTAGACATTATCATGGTGCAGAAGGTCAAATCAACAACAGTCGGGTTGAATAATGTGATGGAAAATAATTATGTAAAACAGGGCCTTAAGTTAACATTCCATGTGGCAGCCTCTACTATCATATAACTGACAAAGGGGCTTAATTAGATATTTACATAGGTTCAAATCAACATAGTTTGGATCAACAAATGCATGGTGAAGGTGCCTCTATTGTGATTTCTCGTATGCATGAGCTATGGCACAACCTTGATGTTTTATATTTATATTTACTGATTTCCTTTGAAATACAGGGTTCAATGTTGAAACTGTTGAGTACAAGAACATTAGCTTCACTGTCTGGGATGTCGGGGGTCAGGACAAGGTATGAGCTACTGCATGTTTCGTATTTAGTATCATGCACTGTTGTGTAATCAATTGATGCACTAAGCCTATAGCTAACATCTGTTTTACCCCTAAACTCTCTACAGACTGTTCTCTCACACTTTGGCTGATTTTTTTTCATGCGTGTGAAACACAGATCAGACCTCTCTGGAGGCATTACTTCCAGAATACGCAGGGTCTTATCTTCGTTGTGGACAGCAATGATAGGGACCGTGTTGTTGAAGCCAGAGATGAGCTCCACAGGATGCTGAATGAGGTAGATTATTTTCCTGGTTTACTCTATCATGCCATTCATGTGCTATAACAATTAATTGATGAACCGTGCCATTGTATTGAAATTGACATGATACACCAATTGATTAACTAAACAAGTTATTGACCAATGAAGCAATCGATTTGACATCCTTATGACACGCAACATATTTTGCATTGCTTTCAACTCTTTTAGTCTTTCTATTTCCTTTTTCGGGAAATTTCTATATATAATAAGAGGGCTGGCCCTTTCTTTCAGAATAGTGTTCTTTTGTTAGTGTCTAGTAGTTTTTCGGGAAATTTTGCTTTAGGATGGGAAAGTGGTATTTTTACTGTAAAAATTCTCTTGGAGAAACATCACAGAAACATTTGTCTGAAAAGTTGTCAATTTTGTGCAACTATAATTAATGAAATTAACTTGAAATTGTGGACAGGATGAGTTACGTGACGCTATGTAAAAATACCTTAGCAAAAATAAAGAGAGAGTCCAAGTAAAATAACTTGAACAAGATGACTGCCATTGTATTGAGCACATTCCGTGAAACTGCAGAGCCCTAGCAAACTTGAAAATTACAGAATAACAGTACAAATAATAATCCATTTGAAAACGTGATAAAGAAATAATCCATTTTTGCTGATAACAAAAGTTTAAGATGATGAAAGAGTGACTACTAATCCTGACACGGATGTGCAGTACGCTGTTGATGATTACTCCACAGCTGCCGAGCAATGTTTCCACGGACACGCTCACCAGCAGCCCGTTCATCTTCTCTCATATTTGATTGACTTCTTACTTGTTGATGACCATGGTCATCATTCTCTTGCATGCCCAAATTCTCATAAACCCCAAACAACTCGTCATCCTGTGCAGCCTTCCTTATGAAGTTATGGATTATGCAGCAAGCCATTACAATTTTTACTTGAGTCTCATATGGATAAGGCATTCCTCCTTTAACTTTCAAAATTGGAAAACGGGCTTTCAAAACACCAAAAGTGCGTTCTACCACATTACGTGAATCTGTGCATGTCGATGGTTGAATAAATCTTTTCATCTTTGTAGCGCGGGTTACTTCCACGGAAAGTACCAATATGATACCGATCCCAGATAGGTGCAACAAATTGTGGTGTATTTGCATATCCCGAGTCGACTAGATAGTATTTACTGCAAGGTCATTTGTCATTCAACCACTACTACATTACAAAAGATGGAAGCTCTTGGCGCTTCACAAAATTTTCCATTTACCTTCGGAATAATAAAACCTCCGCTAGTAATGACCCATCTAAGCACGACTTGATCGATCTTGAACCTTCCCATCCAAAGAACCACATATGTAAATGTCATGTCAAATGACACTACTGCCATAACATTTTGAGATGGAAAACCATGTCTATTTCTATATGGAGTTTGCTCTTCAAAATTGATTTTTGCCTCAATGTGTGTGCCGTCGATTGCTCCAAGGCAGTTCTTCAAAGATATGGTTCATTAATAAAAAAAATAGTAAAATAGATAGGAACTGTTGTAAACGAGAGAGAAATTTTACCTTAAAATATGGGTAATACTTTGGATTGGCTCGAATTCGCTGGGGCACTTCGTTGGGTGGGTCTTTTATGTAAATATCACGCAAACCATTTATTGCATCTAAAACATTGTTGAAGTGCCGGCTAATTGTTTCTCCTGAATGCTGAAATCTATCCTGGATGACACGATTCCTAACACTGTGACCGATAGTATGCAAGAACATCACTAGTTGTTCATCCACCGTCATTCTTAGTGTATCACGAAGCAAATTTCTGTCACACAGTTCGTCCCTTAGCAAGTTGAAAGTGTGCTTATCAACACGTAGTTGATCAAAAAATCTTATAGGATGCCCTTCAAGTAGTTGTCGTGTCCGTTCAACACCACTTACTTCGGAAGTGTTACGGCTACTTTTGAAAAGTCTAGTGAAGAACACATCACGAAATAATGACACAGCTGCTATGTTATTAATAATCAACTGCTCTGAATCAGAATTATCATCATCGACTCGTGATGAGCTCATGGTACCCTGCATAATGTATAACAATCAGTGGGTTGAAACAAAACAAATGTACATAGTGAATTGATTAAGAAACTCCAGCAAATCTCAATAACTTGGAAACCATATTTAATATGGGGGATTGGATCATATGCCCTCCCCTTAGTTGGGAAATTCAGGATTTACCCTCCCACCTCAATGACATGTGGGGTCATCATAAGTCACTGACGCGTGGGCCAGGAGGGTAAATCCTGAATTTCCATCTAAGGGGAGGGTATATGATCAATAAAACCTATTTAATACATATTGTTCCAACATCAAACGAAACTAAAATGCATAGAGTCTACGTTGATAAACTATCTTAAAATAAGCTTCTAATTGATAAATCTAAAGTCCATGTATCCATAAAGTGCGCATCTCCTCATCCATCTCAACAAATACTCCCCTTTGTTCAGCATTTGTAAATGTGGCTGCAGCCTTTACTTTCTGTCTTGGATCAACATCACTCATATTCTTCAGTATTTCCATGCACACTTTCACTGAGTATGCTTCCTCCTGTAGGGCTGCTCTTTTCTTCATTTCGGCTATTTTGGAAGTTGCATTTGCAAGGCTATCTATTGCATTTACAACATCATCAGCTGTGCGCTTTTGTCCTCTGGGATTATCTTGTGGTTTACTTCCATTTACATTAGACTTCATCTTTTTCTCTGGCGCTTTTGGATTTTGAGTGCAATTGCTTGGACAAACCACTTGACTAACATGTTTCTCAATGGATTCATTTTCCTGCACTTCAACCTCCTCATTCAGATCAATAATTGTAGCCTTGCCAGATAGCATTGCACCTTTCCCTTTGCTTGATGTAGCACAAAACCCTTGTGCAGTTGAAGTCGCACATATCTCTTGAAGATCTGTCCAGCTAGGCCACACTTTATCACGATATTCTTGAACTGTATTGTCTTTCTGCAATGTGTTAGTGTTTTTATTAAATTAGTGCTAAACTTTGGAATCTAATAAAACACCATAATAGAAAAGCTTATATTATAACATACCAAAATAAGCTCCTCCCATTTTTCATTGGAAGCTTTTATCATTTTGTCATCGTCATCCCAACCAAATCCAGTGTGCTTAAGAAGTTTATTCATGGTAGCATAGCAGGTCCTGAAGTACTTGTGCCTATTTTTCAGCTGCTGCAATTCAAGTTTCTCAATTCTTTCAGCATTGAAGGAAGCTAAGATTTCACGCCATGCTGCCTTTGTGTAGGTGGTTCCTTCTTTTCCACCATTGAGGGCTTGATCCTTCAAGATGTTGAGCAGGGATTTGTCTTCGCTGGATTTCCATGTGTGCCTCTTTATTCAAGTTTTATCCGTGTTTTCTTGCTTAATTTTTTTGTCCACATGTCTCTCCATATTTTTCTAAAAGGAACCGTTAGACCATGGTGATCAATTGTGCACATCCTATTAATCATACACACTAATATCTGTATGAGGACAATGCAATCTAGGAATCACAAATAAATATCACTGACATGTTATTAACCACCACACATGTACAGATACAACAAGGCATTGCTAGTTCATAGGCACATCTAGGTTAATATGCTGAAAATGGCGTTCTGTATATAGCATCAGCAAAGTTAAGTAATGCGTTCTGTATAGGTCGCCTGCACCTAGTACATGGCCTAACAAGTAAATGCTTGTTTGATCTTTGTGCAGGACACATGTATGATGTGCTTCTCTATCAAAGATGGTCTTATTCGATGGCTTTGAATTATTGAATTGAGGCTGTAAGAAGCGAATTTTACCTCAGATCAATGTTTCTCCTGGGCGAAGAACTGGAGTGAAGACCGATTGATGAAGGGGCACAGGGCATGCAACACAGACTCGACGGCCTTTCCGCAGGAGACTCGACGGCCAGCCGGCAGGAGACGGGCTCGGGACAACGGATGGAGACTCGCTAACCAGGAAGCGGCGGCGCACAACCTTCTCCAATCTGAGTTATTAATCACGCAATCCTTATATTGTGCTTAGGCGGCCAAACTTGTTTAGGCGGCAAAAAGCGGGATTGTGAACAAAATTTCCCGCGTTGTGGTGGCTCAACCAGATCGTGGTTATTGAAAACCAGTTCTACTAAAAACGATGTGGACCCGTTTTTACTAATACGCAGTTTTCTCGTTTTGTGGAAATTGAGTTTACCTTGTACGAGAGTTTGTTGGGAGATCCAAACACAATTTTAGAGGTAGTTACGGTAAAGCTAGTTTTATGGATGCTAGTTTTGGTAAAACGCTAGATCCAAACAACCCTAGCTGAAATTTTTGAATTTTGGTTGTTTACGGTACAAATTACGGAGAGACAGATAATCGCTTGCGATTTTGGCTGGTATAAATGTTGGGCTTTTAACGTGTAGATCGTTTAACTTGTAGACCCCGTCTTGAGAAAATACTCCATTTGAAAGTTAGGTACTGTAGCAAAAGCCAAAAGCCGCCAGCTTCGGAGGAAAAAATAGACCCGTGTCTTATGCCCTACTCTAAGGGTGTGTTTGGTTCTAGGGATAATAGGGGATGGGACGGGGCAATCCCAGATTTGGACCTGTTTGGATTGGAGTCAGCAGGGACAGAGTCCATCCCCTTTGGGGAATATCCCGGGAATATTCCCCTAAATCGAGGATGCCCCCGTCCTCTCAAAAATGAGGGGATGGGCTCGTCTATCTTCCTCGCCTCTCAAAAACAAGAGGATGACAAAAGGGCCCCACACGTCGGATGACTCATCCCATATTTTGATGTCCCACAACCAAACAAAAAACGGGGACAGTTCTATCTCTTACAACCAAACAAAGAACGGGGACAGTCCCGTCCTTAAAAACAGGGATGGAGCCATTCTATCCCTACTGCCTCCAAACCAAACACATGCTAATTGGTTTTAGTTTCTAGCTATAGCTATTAGTTTTTAGTTAAAATTACACTATAGTGACGGTTACCTTTTTATAAACCATTCAACTAAAAATAAGAAAAAAATAAAAAAACGTTGTTATATTTTTCAGACCAATGCAAAGAATAAAGAAACAAGCAAAAGAAAACCAAAAGACCAAAAAACCAAAATAAAAAATAATAAGACAACATATTTTAAATGATTTCTAGCTTCTAAAAGTCAAAACCCAACTCTAGCTTTTTTTATCTACTGTATCACACAAATCAATATTAAGAGATTAGACTGTCAGGACTACTTATTGTGTTCCTTTACTTTTGTTCGTGCGTTAGATTGATGGTCCGCAATGCGCCCCTGTGCAGTTGTGCTCTAGCACTAGCAGCAAGCACCTTGGATCTCCAGTAGCAACACCATTCATACAACCGTGTAGGAGCATATATAAAAAATAATGCACATATTAGATTAACATAAAAAGAGCATAGAATATATGTCACATCGCTTGATGAGAAAAAAATCATATGGGACGGGCCTCCCATGAGCCCCCACTTCTCTACCATTGGATCAAGATGATGATTTTTGATCGAACGGCTGAGGGAGAGGGGTCTCACGAGACGCCCTCCCCCATACAAAGAACCAAGTTAGAACATTGCTACTAATCATACACGCATGGCGTCGGCTCGAGCCGTAACAAATCTGAAAGCTTCCTACTAGTGCTATTCCGTTACACCTGATAGTAGACCGTGTGCGGGGCACGGTTGCTGTCACCATTGTTACTTGCATTCTGGATAAGGACATATACAGTGGTACATATAGCTGTTGTCTGTAGTACCCTTTCATATCATCTGTAAATAATATTAAAGATATCTTCTATAACTGGTTGTCTGTATGTTATCTATAATTGGTTGTTTGTAAAATATAGACAATATTGGTACAATGGCATACAAACCGTTTATAGCAGGCTATTTATAGACAACATTGATACAAATAGCATGAAAACTGTCTATAGCAGGCTATTTTCTCGCATTTCCATTGTCTATAGAATTACACTCGAAATTCTTCTCTCTCCTCTTTCTCTTTCATCCACCTCAGCAAAATTCCTATGTGACGTCTCTTATAGATAACTTATGTCACCCTATTGCATATACCCTAAAGGCATGAACCGGTGAGTTATTTAGTCCTCGAGCATGTACAATAGAAGTATAGAACAACATCAACCATTTGGCAAGTAATAGACGGTCTATAAAATTTTATAGATAGCAAAAAAAACGCTATTATATGTATTGTTGTTTATAATAAAATTTTTTATAAAAGAATTGAAAATATTGTGGGTTTTAGATAGATAACTCAATAACCAATTTAATATAGCTATTATATGTATTGTTGTTTATAATAAAATTTTTTATAAAAGAATTGAAAATATTGTGGGTTTTAGATAGATAACTCAATAACCAATTTAATATAGAAGTTATCTTTAACGAAACATCTGAATTTGCAAAGAAATGGGTTCCTTTCGCAAAAATTATAGCATTGAACCGCGTGCTCAGTGGTACTTCCAAGAAGATAGACTACGAAAGATAAGGTGGCACCAAACTTTTTGGGGAGAGAAGAGCAATGAAGGTGCATTATTTGGTCTTTTCTTTAATGCTTTGATGCGGTCCTTTATTTGAATATTTGATAATCATGCTAATTAGGCCAAGCTTGAATTTTCCGGAGAGTATGAGAAATTCAAGGTTAGAATCAATGCGTTGGTTGCTAAAGCCCGAGAAAGTTCCTGAGGAGGGTGGACAATGCAGGATGGAACTCCTTGGCCCGAAACAACGTTCGCGATCATCCCGGAATGATTCTGTATGTTTCCACAATTTTGGTGGTACATAAATGTCTTGTCTTGTTATGATGGACCTCTATTTTCCTTCTCTCTTTTTATGATAATAAAGTTCAATTTTCCCTACAAATAGGTCTTCCTTGGCCAAAGTGGTGGCCATGATGTGGAAGGAAATGAGTGCCTCGATTGGTTTATGTTTCAAGAGAAAAAGGCCAGCTATAACCATCATAAGAAGGTGGTGCTATGAATGCTTTGGTAAAGAAATGCGTTTGATGCTTTTTCATCAGGTCTTCTAACTTGTAGTAACATATAATGGATTTTTAATTTTTTTGTTTGTTCATTTCACGAGTTCGAGTCTCTCTGCATCGACTAATGCTCCATATTTCTTGAACTTGGATTGTGATCATTACATTAACAACAGCAAGGCTATAAAGGAAGCGATGTGTTTTATGATGGACCCTTTGGTAGGAAAGAAAGTTTGCTATGTGCGCTTCTCAAAGATTTGATGGGATTGGTCATCATGATCGATATGCCAACAGAATGTCGTCTTTTTGATGTAAGATTTTGTATCCATATTTCGAGATGTTCTCACATAGACAAATCATTTGACTAAGTTGCAATGTCCCTAATATTTGCTTCTTACAGATCAATATTATCTGTAGATAATATAAAGGATGATATAGCCCGGACTTGTGGCGACCGTTATACGCATGAGAAGTGGAAACAGCTCCATCTTCATTGTAAAACGGAAGCACAGGTGGTGCCTATTTTTGTTGCATCTACACTTCTTGCTCTATTCCATGCACGCGGATGCAGCGGGCTCTCGATGCGTGTGGGAAACAAACGCACTGGCTGGAATTATCTGGACGAGCACGGAATAGGATAGAGTAGTTGTGCGACCGATTCTCACCACCTGCCCCAGCTCACGCCGAACTCAGCTGGTCGTGCTCAGATGGTGATGGTGCGTCCATAAAGGGCAAAAAAAAAGATGGAGAGATTGGCAAGTGTGATGTGGAGGCGTGGTGCGCCCGGCGTGATGGCCACATGTCCCCGACCGTTGTTGGTTTGCTCGTCTTTGGATAGGTTGTTTTTTATTTACAGCTTTCTTCAGATAAACAAATAAAATAATTTTTTGTTATCTTTTTAAAATAGTTTATCAATTTATTAACATTTAATTTATTCACACGAGTACTCACGTTAGGATCAAAAGTCATCAACAGTAGCCATAAGCTATTAACCGTAATAAAAAAGAATATGTGTGCAATATTCATTTCTGCTTTCAGAACTAGATCAGATCTTTCTTGGCAGACAGGGGCACTAGTATCTTTCTAGCCTTTCTTTATCCTAGAATAGATACTAATATAAAACACAAACTAGAAAAGATACTAATATAAAAATACAATAATCTGTTCTCTCCTCTCTCTGTGTGAGTTTCTTCCTTCACCCCCACCCAGCGCATAGCTGTAAGATCGAGGAGGCCGACTAGAGGGGGGGTGAATAGGAGGTTTTAAAATTTTCGTCTAATTCTAATTAGCAATCTTAAACTTGATGGATTGATAGAGCAAGATAACACTAACACTAGCACAAGTAATCGACTAAGAGCAATAACGAAAGGCAGAGAACAACAATTGCTACTCTAACTAAGCAAGCAATCAAATGATATGAATAAAGAGCGTTGCTTGGAAGAATATGATCACAAGAGAGCAAACCACAATTTGACACGATTACTTTTTACCGTGGTGATCGGAGACTTGCCGGTCTCCCCTAGTCCACGTTGAGGTAAGCCCGAACGAATCGGACCGGCTCCACGAATGAGCCTAAACACCTCGATCACTATTGGATGCCCTTTCCCTCTCCGGGTAGGCGAGCTCCAAGCCTTCACAATCTTCCGGGCCTTCTCACAATCTTCTTGAGAAGATCACCGAAGATCCGCCAAGCCGTCTAGGTGCCGGCAAGCACCAAGAGAATGGACCACTGCGGCTTGATCTCACTCAAGTGCTCAATGGATCAACTAGAATGCAATGCACTTGAATTTTGGGTCAACTACCTCAAATGAATGCACAAGAGAGTGAATGAGGTGTGAGAGGTTGCTCTAGGCTCAAATGTATTCAATGGATGTTCAACCACACGTCCTAGTTCTGGTGGGGGTGTATTTATACCCTCACCCACCTTAAATAGCCGTTACAATAAATAATCCTGAAAAATCAGAAATCCGGTACTACCGCAGCAAAACCGCGGTACTACGGACCTAGTGACCGGTCGAACGGCTATGTCGAGAGTCGAAGTAACCGTTGGTCAATGAGTGCGGTACTACCGCCGTTAAAACCGCGGTACTTCGGACGTCCGGAAGTTCCGCCCCAAGCCCGGATTTCGATCTCAACGAGACTAAGTCTTAGTCTCGGCGCTCTCTGAAAAAACGTTCGCTCGGGTGTCCGAACTTCGACATGCGGTAGTTCCGCAGTAAACCGCGTACTTCCGTTTCCGAGAGGCTAAGTTAAAGTCCGGCGCTCTCGGAAATAAAGTTCCGCTCGAGTGCGGTACTACGGCGATCCGGTAGTTCCGCAGTCAAACCGCGGTACTACCGTTTCCGAGACTAAGTCTTAGTCCGGCGCTCTCTGAAAAAACGTTCGCCCGGCGCCGGTACTACGGACCTGCGGTAGTTCCGCCCAATACACGCCGGAACTACCGGATTTTCTGACAATGCACAGATTTGATTTAATTTTAATTTCTAAGTGCATGCATGATCCTAAATTGATCCAAAGGGCACATTTGAACATGATCAAGCAATCACCATGATCCCTCTTAATAGTACGGTGTCTATCCTATAATCCGGTCTTCCAACCTAACTCCAAGACCGGTAAAACAAAATAGATACCTAAACTATTTACCTTGTCGCCCTAGAGATCTTGAATCTTCATGGGATATTTTGTGAGCATCTTTCTTTGCTATTTGAACATATCCTTTCAAACACTTAATGCACACATTAGTCCCATATTCACATAAATTCATTAATTACCAAAACTAACATTTTTAGGGGCCTAGATGCTTTCAATCTCCCCTTTTGGTAATTGATGACAACAAGACAATTTATGAGAAGAATTTAAGATTTGGATATACTTCTAATTTGCAAGATATATATCACAAGGACTTTGAAATTTTAGCAATTTTAGAACATGGGAATTTTTGCATTTTAGGAACTAATAAGAAAGAGCTCCCTAAATATGTGCATCAAATTTTGCAGAAATTAATAGGCATGATTTCATCATAGTATTCATATTCACCAAATTCAAGGATACGCAAAAGACAAGTAAAACAAGCATTGCATTAAGGACAGGACATAGTTCATTACAAAGCATCAGAAAATAAAATACTAAACAACCACAGAGTTTAAACCACACACTAAGCATTACATGGTTCATTTCACCATACTTTATTACAACGATAGATAAGACTTAAAACTAACTTCTTCTCCTAACAAATTTCTCCCCCTTTGGCATCGAAGTACCAAAAAGAGGAGCTAGTCCTGAGCTGCACTGGGAGAAGGAGGACCACGGCGACGAGTGCGACGACCATAGCGAACTGGAGAAGGCGGATGAACTGCACTCTCCAAGGCTGATACGCGATCACCAAGGGAAGACACAGTGGAGATCAAGACATCCTGGCGCTCCTCCAGCCTAAGTATGGCAGAGTAAATCTGGGAAAGCGACACGTCGCCCTCGCCTCGGGAGGAGGATCGCAGTTGCTCGATGCCGAGGCCGAGGCCGAGGCCGAGGCCGAGCACGAGCACGGTGCGAGCAGAGCAGAGCAGGAGGCTCGCGACGCGGCTTGTATGGCTTGTGCGGGTGCGAGTGCTCCTCGGTATCCGGTCTTCCTAATGATCACCGCCATTATGAATGGTGCAAAGTTAATCCTTTTCTGTTTGTCATTCTTATTGGCGTCGATCCCCCTGATGATAAGATCCACTACATCAAACTTTTGTCCGCGCATAATGTAATCAATTACATTCCACGCATGGCCACGAATAGCATCATAATTCCCACTCTTGGGAAGAATGGTGTGGTTGATGATCCTGTTGACAAGGCTGGGAATAGGAAGTAAGTCATTTGTCGTCCCCAGTGTCCGTTCAGCAGTTTGGTCATAGTACTCTGAATATGCAGCAATAGGAAGAGCTCGCTTGCTGAACACCTTCTCATATGCACTGGTTTCCGTCCCAAGTGCTAGCTCAAACTCGTGCCTGGTGCACTCAATGAACTGGGTCCCTGTCATCCAACTCAGATGCTCAAAGTTGGGAGAGACGTACAGGGTAGCATAGAACTGTCTGATCATGTTGTCCATATAGTTGCATTTGAATGCAACAAGTTGATGGATATCGGCTCGCTGGAAGAGCTGATAAGCACCACTGAACTTGTCGATCTGCGACAAGTGATCCCAGTCTACATACTTATGTGCAGCAAATTTTCGGGCTGGACCATACATCTCCTGGTACACCTTCTCTTGAAACTTTGAATGAAATTGGGGGTTCATTGAGTCTCGAGGGCGTACATACTGACTTCGGCGACGAAGAATGGCATAATCTTCATTAGTGATCTTGTCGAGGTCCACTTCGTGGTCTGCAGTTACCTCAGGCATCTCCTCATCTGGGACTGCATATTCCTCGCTCTCATGCGAGGCCTCAGATTCGCTCTCATGCGAATCCTCTGAGTCACTCTCAGGGTCGGAGGCGGGACCCTTGCCCTTGTGCGCCGCTGACTGAGATGCAGGAGTCGAGGAGGATTGACCAGCTGTGCCCCCATAGGACTTGTGCGAGACATTCTTCATCCTCGGCATCTTCAATGACACAGTAGGATAATCAAGGTAAGAAGTAGAGCAAGCGAAAGAAGGTTTGAAATTGAAAGCAATGAATTTCTGTTGTTTCAAGAAAAACGAAGTACCGGCGGCAAAATCGCGGTACTTCGGAAATCCGTAGTTCGGCATTAAACATGCGGTACTACCAGGACCCGAAGTTCCGCCACTTCGACCGGTAGTTCCGGTTTTTCTGGACATTTCTAGGGCATGACAAAAATTGAATCTTTTGGGGTATTTCTGGGATTGAATCCAGTGCATGTTTGTATAAACATTCTAATACCCCAAATAAACTACTTTGCCCAAGAAAATTTCAGCAAAAATCATCACATTTCAATTTTAACCTAAACTCTACCTAGGGTTCTAAGAACAAGATAAAAAGTGGATTTTGATCCGATTTACCTTGTGAAGATGAAGGAGGAGAACCCTGGGAGTTCAAGGAATCACCCAAAAACGAAGAACTCTCCTCGGATTCAAAGATCGGAAGAGGAGGTAGGTTCTTGGGAGAGAGAGAGGTTGGAGGAGAGGAGTGGGCGGCTGCGGTTTGGGAGGAGTGAAGATGAGAGAGAGAGGAGTTAAAGGGGTAAGGAGTAACGGTTGGAGGAGTTGGCGATTTTTGGAAACCGCATTGAATCCTGCGAGAACGGTAGTACCGCGCGTAACACGCCGGTAGTACCGTGGTCACGAAATTCGGAAGTTCCGCGGATTACACTGCGGTAGTTCCGTTTTTCACAAAGTGAAGTACCGCACAATGAACTGCGGTAGTTCCGGATTTTCTGGAACTTTTCAGAATTTTAGATTTAGAACTTGAAATTTTGCAAATGATCCCTAGTTTTGCATCCAACTAAAGTCATTCAGGATCATTATGCATCAATTTAGCTAATGCTATATTTTGAAACTAATTTTTATGAAATTAAACGAATTTTTGACCAAAATAGGGGAAAAACCAACAAAAGTCCATATGAGCACAACAAATGAGCAGAAATAGATGAAGTGAGATTTCAAGCTACATTTGAGTAGTCTATGACATTTAATTCATTCCTCAATTTGCAAAAGCGGCTTTCATCTAATGGTTTGGTGAAAATATCCGCTAGTTGATTTTCGGTTCGGATGTGGCTAATCTCAATATCTCCCTTGCTCACATGATCTCTCAAGAAATGGTGGCGTATATCTATATGCTTGGTTCTTGAGTGTTGAACGGGATTATTGGATATTTTGATAGCACTATCATTATCACATAAAAGAGGCATTTTATCAAAATTGATCCCATAATCCAACAATGTTTGCCTCATCCAAAGTAATTGAGCACAACAACTTCCCGCTGAAATATATTCGGCTTCGGCGGTTGAAAGTGCTACGGAATTTTGTTTCTTGGATGACCAACACATTAGAGATCTTCCTAGAAATTGGCAACTACCCGAGGTGCTTTTTCTATCCACTTTGCATCCCGCATAATCAGAATCCGAATATCCAATTAATTCAAATTTTGCACCTTTGGGATACCAAAGCCCTATGCTTGAGGAATGCTTTAAATATCTTAGAATCCTCTTTACGGCCACTAGATGGCACTCTTTTGGAGAAGCTTGAAAACGTGCACACATGCATACACTAAACATAATGTCGGGCCTAGATGCGGTAAGATAAAGCAAACTACCAATCATGGATCTATAAAGCTTTAAATCTACCGACTTACCTTCTTCGTTGAGGTCTAGATGCCCGTTTGTTGCCATGGGTGTTTTGATGGGTTTGGCTTCTTCCATTCCGAATCTTTTGAGTAGATCCTTCACATACTTTGTTTGGCTTATAAACGTCCCATCTTTAAGTTGTTTGATTTGAAGTCCAAGGAAGTAGCTTAGCTCACCAATCATCGACATCTCGAATTCCTAGACATCATCTCACCAAATTCTTTGCAAAAGTCTTGATTAGTAGAACCAAATATAATATCATCAACATATATTTGACATACAAAGAAATCATCTCCAATAATTTTTGTGAATAGAGTTGTATCTACTTTACCAATTTTAAAGCCTTTTGATACTAGAAAGTTACGAAGGCGCTCATACCAAGCTCTAGGAGCTTGCTTTAAACCATATAGTGCCTTTGACAATCTATACACATGATTAGAGTATTTTGCATCTTCAAATCCCGGGGGTTGTTCCACATATACTAATTCGGAAATTGTACCATTAAGAAATGCACTTTTTGACATCCATTTGAAATAATTTAATGTCAAAGCATGATGCAAAAGCAAGCAAGATTCTAATTGATTCAAGTCTAGCAACGGGCGCAAAAGTCTCATCATAATCTAAGCCCTCGACTTGAGTATAACCTTGAGCTACTAACCTTGCTTTATTTCTTACCACAATTCCGTTCTCATCTTGTTTGTTCCGGAAGACCCATTTTGTGCCAATGACATTGTGCTCCTTGGGTCTCTCCACCAAAGTCCAAACATCGTTTTGGGCAAAGTTATTCATCTCTTCATGCATAGCATTTATCCAATCCGGGTCATCTAATGCTTCTTCTACACGCTTAGGTTCAAGTGAAGATACAAAAGAATAGTGTTCACAAAATGAAGCTACTCTAGAGCGAGTTTGAACACCCTTACTTACGTCACCCAATATTTGGTCAATTGGGTGATCCTTGGCTATTGCATTGTGAATCTTGAACATATTTTGCGGTTGATCCTTTTCTTCATCTTCAATAACTTGAACATCGTTTATTGTGGAAGAAGAGGGTGGTTCCACTTGTTTAGATGAGCTTGGTGATGTTGGATCCTCTTTTGGCTTGATGTCTCCGATTTGCATGTTCTCCATTGCCTTGCGAAGACTTTCATCTCCTACATCATCCAAGTTCTCATGCTCTTCTTGAGAGCCGTTAGTTTCATCAAATTGAACATCACATGATTCTTCCACTAAACCCGAATTTTTATTAAAGACCCTATAGGCTTTACTATTTGAGGAATACCCTAAAAGGAAGCCTTCATCACATCGACTTTGAAATTTTGAGAGCCGAACACCTTTTCTTAGAATATAGCATTTGCAACCAAATACTCTAAAGTAAGAGATGTTCGGTCTCCTTCCAACAAGAAGCTCATAGGAAGTCTTTTTCAAGAGTCGATGTAAGTAGAGGCGATTTATGGCATGACATGCGGTGTTAATAGCTTCCGCCCAAAACTTGTCGGAAGTATCATATTCATCAAGCATTGTCCTAGCCATTTCAATCAATGTTCGATTTTCCTCTCTACAACTCCATTTTGCTCCGAGTGTAGGTTGTGGAAAGTTCGTGCTTTATTCCAAGTTCATCACAAAAGTCTTCAACTTTTGTATTTTTGAACTCGGAACCATTGTCACTCCTAATTTTCTTTATTTTAAAATCAAATTCATTTTGAGCCCTTTTTGAAAAGCTTTTGAAAATCCGGAGGTTTCACTTTTGTCATTTAGGAAGAAGATCCATGTATATCTAGAGTAATCATCCACAATGACTAAACAATAGCTATTACCTCCAATGCTCTTATAGGTTGTTGGCCGAACAAATCCATATGTAAGAGCGCTAATGGCCTAGAGGTTGATATGATACTTTTGGAAGGATGAGAATTAGCGACTTGTTTTCCGGCTTGACAAGCACTACAAAGTCGATTTTTCTCAAACTTTACATCCTTCAAGCCAACCACTAGGTCATGCTTAAAAAGCTTTTTAAGTTGAATCATTCCCACATGACCTAGCCTTCTATGCCACAACCAACCCAAAGAAGTTTTTGCAATTAAACAAGTTTTCAAACAAGACTCATTTGAAGAAAAATCTACCAAGTAGAGATTCCCAAATCTAAAGCCTTTGAAGACTAGTTCATTATTATTATCTTTTGAGATTATAACATTTTCTTTTGAGAATGAGCATGTTAAGCCAAGATCACATATTTGAGCAATGGATAGCAAGTTGAAATTTAATGATTCAACTAAAGATACATTAGAAATTGAAAGGTCGTTTGAGATAGCGATTTTACCCAATCCTAATACCTTTCCTTTGCTATTGTCTCCAAATGTGATTTTGTCATTGCTTCCATTCTCAAATGTGGTGAACATCTTCCGGTCTCCGGTCATATGTTGAGTGCAACCGCTATCCAACACCCAATGCCTTCCACCGGTTTTGTAGTTCACCTACAAAACAAGATCAAGTTCTTTTAGGTACCCAAATTTGTTTGGGTCCTTGGAGGTTAGTGACCAAGGTCTTGGGTACCCAAATAGATTTCTTTTTAGCACCCAAAATTGAGGTGCCAATGAAATGAGCAATAACATTTCTATTTGTGGATTTTCTAAGCATATAACAAGAATCATATAAACCAATGGAATGCATGTTATTCTTAGAGCAATCACTTGGCATATATCCAATACACCGGCATTTTGTGCAATACTTACCATTTTCCTTTACAAACCTTGGAGGCTTGTATACCGGCTTTTTACCCTTTTGGGGGACATATCCAAGTCGCTCTTTGTTGAAAGAGCATCTTTGATCGCTTAGTAACTTATCAAGGGTTTCCTTTCCTTGTAAGCTCTCTCTAAGCTTTTGTTTAATTTTAGCACTTGTTCTTTTAAATTTTTGTTTTCATTAGCAATGATATCATCATGAACAAGATTTAGAGCATCTCTAGAATCTACACTTGATGAACAAGGTATGGCAAGTAGATCATCACAACAAGTAGATACGCTAGACTTTGGAATTTCTATACTAGACATTTCATTCAAGATATTGCAAGTAACTCCAATGCTAGTACTAGATTTGTGATTTTCTTGGAGAAGCAAATCATGAGCTTCCTTTAGCTCCTCATAAGAGTCTTTGAGAGAGGTGTGTTCTCTCTTTAAGACCTTAAACTTTGATTTTTCTTTTCCAAGAAATTCATTCAATTCAACTAGCATATTCATCAAGTCATCATATGAAGGCTCATCATCATCAAGCAAGTTTACCTTTTCTCCTTTAGCCATAAGGCATGTAGGAGTGGAGAATAGTGATGGAGCCTCCTTGATTGCAATGCCCACAAGCCCTTTCTTCTTGGGAGATTCGTCCTCGCTTGAGTCGGAGTCCGAATACTCCTCTTCGGAGTTCCACTCACCAATATGGGCTTCATTTTTGCCATCCTTGTGAAGCTTCTTGAAAAGCTTCTTCTTGCCGTTGTAGTTCTTCTTCTTTGATGACTTCTCCTTGTCATCCTTCTTTGTTGGACATTGAGAGGCAATGTGCCCCTTCTCATCACATTCATAGTAACGAATGTTGCTAAACTTCTTGTTGGAGGAAGAATGCCATTTCTTGGTCTTCTCATGGCTTGTACTCCGAAATGGGCGTCTTCTCATGAACTTCTTCATTCTTCTTACTAGAAGCGCAAATTCTTCTTCGAAGTCCTCCTCATCATCTTCTTCGGATTCTTCACTCATTACCGCTTTAGCTTTGAAAGCGGTGATCTTCTTATTCTTGGAAGAGGATTGCTCCAAGAGCTCTTCCTTGTCTTTCTTGTATAGCTCGTTGGTGATGAGGTTGCCCAACAATTGCGTTGGTGTCATTCTTGCCAACTCCGGTGAGTTGAGGAAGAGAGTCACCAACACTTCATATTTCTCCGGCAAGGCCCTAAGCATCTTTCGAACAATATCAAGATCGGAAAGATTAGTTCCAAGGTCCTTAAGCTCATTCACAATGTTGTTGAGCCTTGAGTACATCTCATTAATGTCTTCATGGGGCAACATTGTGAATGTCTCATATTTGATCCTAAGCGATGCAATTTGGCCTCCTTGACCGTGGATGTCCTTCGTGTATTTCCGAAAGGGTAGTCCAAATAGCATGAGCCGTCTCAAGATTGCTCACCCTATTGAACTCATCCGCGTTCAAGGCTCCAAATAGAGCATTCATAGCTTGGGCGTCTAAATGAGCATTACGCCTGCCTTGATCCGTTGGGTGATCCGGATCAAGAGCCATAACGTAACCCTCATTTACGACTTTCCAAATTTGAGGACTCATGGCCTTTAAATAAATAGACATTCTAATTTTCCAATAAGCATAATTTGAGCCATCAAATAGAGGTGTCTTTCCTATTGCTATACCCTCACTAGCCATCCTTTTCTCTCTAGACGGTTAAGTCCAAATTTGAGAGACCAAGCTCTGATACCACTTGTAAGATCGAGGAGGCCGACTAGAGGGGGGTGAATAGGAGGTTTTAAAATTTTTGTCTAATTCTAATTAGCAATTTTAAACTTGATGGATTGATAGAGCAAGATAACACTAACACTAGCACAAGTAATTGACTAAGAGCAATAACGAAAGGTAGAGAACAACAATTGCTACTCTAACTAAGCAAGCAATCAAATGATATGAATAAAGAGCGTTGCTTGGAAGAATATGATCACAAGAGAGCAAACCACAATTTGACATGATTACTTTTTACCGTGGTGATCGGAGACTTGCCGGTCTCCCCTAATCCACGTTGAGGTAAGCCCGAACGAATCGGACCGGCTCCACGAATGAGCCTAAACACCTCGATCACTATTGGATGCCCTTTCCCTCTCCGGGTAGGCGAGCTCCAAGCCTTCACAATCTTCCGGGCCTTCTCACAATCTTCTTGAGAAGATCACCGAAGCTCCGCCAAGCCGTCTAGGTGCCGGCAAGCACCAAGAGAATGGACCACTGCGGCTTGATCTCACTCAAGTGCTCAATGGATCAACTAGAATGCAATGCACTTGAATTTTGGTTAACTACCTCAAATGAATGCACAAGAGAGTGAATGAGGTGTGAGAGGTTGCTCTAGGCTCAAATGTATTCAATGGATGTTCAACCACACGTCCTAGTTCTGGTGGGGGTGTATTTATACCCTCACCCACCTCAAATAGCCGTTACAATAAACAATCCTGAAAAATCAGGAAATCCGGTACTACCGCAGGCAAAACCGCGGTACTACCGGACCCTAGCTGACCGGTCAGAACGGCTATGTCGAGAGTCGGCAACCGTTGGTCAATGAGTGCGGTACTACCGCCGTTAAAACCGCGGTACTTCCGGACGTCCGGAAGTTCCGCCCCAAGCCCGGTACTTCCGATCTCAACGAGACTAAGTCTTAGTCTCGGCGCTCTCTGGAAAAAACGTTCCGCTCGGGTGTCCGGAACTTCCGCACATGCGGTAGTTCCGCAGGTAAAACCGCGGTACTTCCGTTTTCCGAGAGGCTAAGTTAAAGTCCGGGCGCTCTCTGGAAATAAAGTTCCGCTCGAGTGCCCGGTACTACCGGCAGTCCGGTAGTTCCGCAGGTCAAACCGCGGTACTACCGTTTTCCGAGATACTAAGTCTTAGTCCGGGCGCTCTCTAAAAATGTTCGCCGCGCCGGTACTACGGACTGCGGTAGTTCCGCCCAATACACGCCGGAACTACCGGATTTTCTAACAATGCATAGATTTGATTTAATTTTAATTTCTAAGTGCATGCATGATCCTAAATTGATCCAAAGGGCACATTTGAACATGATCAAGCAATCACCATGATCCCTCTTAATAGTACGGTGTCTATCCTATAATCCGGTCTTCCAACCTAACTCCAAGACCGGTAAAACAAAATAGATACCTAAACTATTTACCTTGTCGCCCTAGAGATCTTGAATCTTCATGGGATATTTTGTGAGCCTCTTTCTTTGCTATTTGAACATATCCTTTCAAACACTTAATGCAACATTAGTCCCATATTAACATAAATTCATTAATTACCAAAACTAACATTTTTAGGGGCCTAGATGCTTTCAGTAGCCCTCTCCTCTTCTTTTACACACACTTACATGTGGACCCCGTGGTGACACCATCCTTAGGATTCCTTCATCATCCGTCTCTACCTCCAAATAGGAGTGCAAATGGAGCGGATAATTTTCGTCTGACCGACCGACCGAAGGTTCATAGAGTGAATACGGAAGGGGTAAATGGGTATGCGGCACTATCCGTGTCCGACTCGGACTCCAAAGAAAAATATGGAATATGATATGGGATGAATGATATCTGTCCATATATATCCGTATGTTAAGTGATATGAGGAAGTATGTCATGACTCCACTTAGAAATAAGATAACATATATGCGGATTGGTATATCTAAACAGGTAGGGAATACTGAGTGCTCTTCCTTCGACATCTCAGCGATTAGTCTCTCTGTGTTCACTCCCTATTGTCTAATACCCTATGTAGGGGTGCCAAAGATGTGGATAATTTTTGTTCGACTGACCATCCGAAGGCTATGAAATGAATACAGAATGGAGAAATAGGTATCTGGCATTATCCTGTCCGACTCTGACTTTGAGAAAAAAAATACAGAATAGGATATAGGATAAATGATGTCTGTCCATACCTGCTCCGATTACACCCCTACCTCCAAACCACTTAGTGGCGGAACCAGGATTTAGCTACGCCCTGGGCAGCTGGGCTAAACTCTAACAAGCTAAAACTAACGCCAATTTGTACCCATACCACGATATAACAACAATATATCATAATTGGCTAATTGCATTACTGATATGAAACTTAGTTCAATACTAAACAAGTAAACATAAAAGCATAATAAGAAAAAATGGCATAATATCAAAATATAAAAAATGTAACATGACATAGATACAATTTGAGTATCTAAATTACGAAGATTTGCTCTCTATCCTATCATGTCATTTCTTCATTGATAGTTGGACATGAACCAGAACCTGTAAAGACAACACATGAGAGTAAATCAAACATGTGTATAAATAAATACGAACAACATGAAGTTTACATTTATAAGAAGGTAACTTACCACTAACACGAGATAATTGTTTCTTACATGACCTCATCCCTTGAAAACGCTCTAAAATCTTATCATCATTAATGTTTGCAAATATGTCTCGTTCAATATATCATATCATAGTATGATTCATTCACTCATCATTCATCTTATTCCGTAAATCAGTCTTAATAATCTTCATAGCCGAAAAAGGCTCTTTCTACGGTTGCTGTTGTCACCGGTAAAATCAAAGCCAATTCAATGAGACGATATACCAATGGAAAAACTGTGTGTTTATTAGTCTGAACCATCTTCACAACAAGATTTCCTAAGTCAATACAATTTGCAAAATCTAGATCACCTCTCACATCAGCAATAAATGTACCAAGCTGATCTTTAAGAACTACACAATCATATTTGGAGAAGTCATCACCATACATCCTTGCAAGTTTAATTAATTTGTCTTCATCAAAGTTGGCAAAAGAATTCTTTGGATCAAGACAAGCAATGCACTTCAATAACTGGGTCGATCTTTCAGTAAAGCGATTATTCATCTCAACAATAATTTGGTCATGCACCACAATAAATATATCATGATGAAAATGATCATAGTAAGTTACCATTTGGCTACCATGACCCCTTGAACGGCCCCTAACTGGCATTGTATCATTCATATTTTGCAGAATGATCTTATGTTGGAGACAAAAGGCATTTTCTCTCTGCGAGAAGCTCATCCCAACCTTCATTTCTTATTATCTCAATTGTCTTCAATGTGGTCCTAATGAGCCCTATTGCACGAATAATGTTTTGATCTTTCTTTTGCAAGCATTGTGATAGATCATTGGTCTTGCCCAAGAGTCTGATCATAAGATGCAATATAAGTACAAATTCAAAGCTCTCTATTTTTTCCAACAAACCGGAAGCTGTGGTTTTCTGTGTTGCACTAGTAGCATCATCACTTAAATTCTCTAATACCTCTAGTACCGAATCCCACATGAGAAGAAAGCGACACAAGGTTTTATGATGTGAGCCCCAATGGGTATCGCCGGCCCTTGCAAGATTAGTCTATTGGTTTTTTTCTCTTACTTGAAAATATTCACCGGACTCTAATTTGTTCACAATTTTATCATGGTGATCTTGAGACAATTGATCTCTTCTGATGCAAGAAGTATTAACAGTGTTGACAATCATGGTAGTGTAATTAAAGAAATCTAAGACTGAAGAACAACACTTGGCAATAGAAATAACCACTAACTGCAACTGGTGAGCAAAGCAATTGACGTAAAATGCATATGGATTTTCATCCAATATGCGTCTTTGCAATCCATGAAATTGCCCTCTCATGTTTGATGCTCCATCATATCTTTGCCCTCGCAATCTAGAGATTGATAAACCATGAAGCTGTAACATACCATCCAATGCTAGCTTTAACGAAGACGATGTCGTGTCAGAAACATGCTGAACCCCGAGAAACCTCTCTATCACCTCGCCTTTATTATTGACGTACCTGCATAGGGTAAGAAAGCATAGTTAATATATATTAGACTTACTAAGATATAAAAATACTAACAAACTAACCTCAAAACCACAGCCTTTTGCTCTTTGATAGATGCATCACGGGCCTCGTTAACAAGTATGACAAACTGTCTATCCCCAATATCATCAACAATAACTTTAATGGTCTCCTCTGCACAAGCTTTGCACAACTGTTTTTGTATTTGTGGTGAAGTCAATAAATGGTTAGCAGGAGTGTTGTCAAGCAATTTTGCAACATTCTTATCCTTCTCTTTATACCATTTCACTATTTCTAGAAAGTTCTCCCCATTGTTTGAGCTAGGGGACTCATCATGTCCACGAAAAGTAAGAGTTTGCAATAAAAGAAATCTTGCAACGCCTAACATAATAGTAAGACGTGATCTATATTCTTCCTCATCCTTCTTCGTGGCAATGGCCATTACATAATCTACACCTTGTCTTTGATTTTTGAAAGCCTCGCAATGCTTTCTTGATTTGTTGTGATAACTACTGACTTTACCAACATGTTCATCAAAACATTTAATTGCATTCTTCCAATTAGCAAACCCTACCCTTGTGAATGATTCAATACCATAATTCTCAGCTCTAGGCTGCTTAAAGAGGAAACAATAAAAATAAAATGCTGCATCTTTAGCAACACTATATTCCAACCAATTATACCTTGCGAACCATGATTGTTGAAAGCTCCTCCTCTGGTTCCCATATTCTTTATGTGGAAATTTATAACCAATTGGTTGGTATGAGCCTATTTGTAAATACTCTCTTCTAGCAGCATCTCTGATATCCACATCCAAATCCTCAATTGGTTTCCGAAGCCCAGGATCAGCAACAATGTCATCCGGGCTAAGTACAACATGAGGATTATTTTGATGCGTGTTACTAGCTCCTGTTTCTGGTGTTTCATGGGATTGTGCTTCTGTTGAAAAATAAGATGACAATGTCTTCGCCCGCTCCATTTTGTATTGACTAATAACTCCTAGTTTCAATCATCACATTTCAGTATTTTAGCTAGAATCAATCAACATATTTCAGTAAATCACATTTAAATGACTAGAGACCAAGAAGTTCCAAACAAACCATACAATTCGACATTCTATTGTGCAAAAACTTGCATATATAGTTATAAGCTATTCTGACTGCAAATTGCAAAATATCTACTTCTGAGTTCTGATAATCAAATATGAGCTTGCATTTATTATTTCATTTTGACCGGAAGTAGATATGACATATGAGCATGCATTTATCTCATATGCAGACATGCAATCAGAATCATAGGATTACATAATGAGCAAACTTTTATGGGTCGCCAGTGCATCAGACTAGATTAACTTCAGAGACATCTCATTATTTTTTCACGCTCTCTTTGCTACTACACATCAGATCAAGAACTACAACCTGCAGCTTTTACATAGTGCATCTCAGAAGTAGATAATTTCTCCGGTCATCCAGTACTCCAGTAGTAAATACTCATCTATCATCTATGCATAGCCAGCCTAATCCCATAATCAAATCAAATCAGATTATCAGAGTTTCAGTTGATTCTTGATTGTTACAGACTTACGGGGCGGCAAGCCGGCAACGGGAGGCGGGACGGCGCCGGGAAGATCCGAAGAGGGGCGACGCCGGGAGGCAGGCGGGCCGGGAAGATCCGGCGGGCCAGGAAGAGGGGTGGTGCCAGGAGGCGGGGCATGCTAGGAAGATGGGCGGCGCCGGGAGGCGGGGCGGGCTGGCAAGATTCGAAGAGGGGCGGCGCCGGGAGGCGGGGCAGGTCGGGAAGAGGGGCGGCGCCAGGAGGCGGGGCGGGCCAGGAAGATCGAAGACGCCGGAACGAGGCGACGAGCGGCGGCGTCGGCGAGCCGGCGAGGTGACGAACGGCAGTGTCGGCGTCGCGTTTTTTTGGCTTCAGCCTTTGCCCTTCCACGCCTTTGCGGCGTTTTGCTTCGGGAGGTTAGGGTTCTGAGCAGCGCAGGCGAGGGCGAGGCGCAATGAAGTGATGGGCCGAGCGCGTGATGGGCCGGCGCAGAGACAGTAATAGGCTGACGGCCTGGCGAGATGCTATGGGCTATTGGGCTACCTGGGCTGAATGCTAATAATACTATCCCAGGCTAGGCTACAAATACCTAGGCTATACACTGTAATTTTTTCACGCCCCGAGCTAGAGCCCATGTTGTCATGGGCCCAATTCCGCCCCTGAAACCACTACACACACAGTCGGCCCCAAACCGCCTGCTCCTCTCCCCATCCCCACGTGGCCACGCCCTGAAATGCCCCAACTACCCACTACTCTTTCATGCCCCTTCCTAATCCACGCTACCCTTCTCCATCCATCCCTTGCACCAGTGCACTACCGGTTTTGCTGGTGAAGGGACATTACCTTGGTTGGATTCGCTGCCTTCCTTTCGCATTGGTAGTGGTTCGTTCTCCCCTCCCCTCACGCACCAACACGTGGGTCTCTTGTGATGGACAAGCATTTTTAAGAACTAATTTCTCAACAGAATATAGTTATTAGTTACTATTTCAAAAATTGAAGTTGAACTACATCATCTCTATGTTCAAGATGACAGTGAAGGTGTGAACATGTGATAGGACAGAGCTCGGTCAAGTGCCACGGCGTAGCCAAGTGGGTGGCGTAGACTGAGCCTGATGATAGTGACTTGATCTGGTTAATTTAATATGATTTTTTAGTCTGTAGCAAAGCATGGGCATTGAACTAGTCCAAGAAAAGAAGACAGCTTTATTTCCTTTGCTCTACAGATTAAGCTGGATGTGTAGTGCTGTAGTTTCGTGCCTTGGAAAATTGGGAGATATTTCTATAATGAAAATGGCTCGTTGCTCCACACGATTCCTTAGTCATGTGGTTGAGTAGATCATCATAATAACTTTTCAAAATATCTAGCCTCGTTTTCTCATCTCACCCTATGGGCTAGTCCCACTTGCGGTGGATCCCATACTTTGCACGGGATGTAACCACAGAAACTAGCGCATTTGGACTCCACTCTCCATAACACTAGCACGGCTGAAAACGTCACCCTCCTCTTGGTGTCCCTTTAAGCCTCCCCTTGCCCTTGTAGCTCTTCTTTCCACTACCGGTGAGATGAGTTCCAGGGGTTCGATAGATTTACATAGCTAAGTTGCAATTTGTAGACTTGTGGCTATACTATTATACATGGAGATGTCATCACAGGATTAAGTCCTTAATGCGTCCGGACAGTTCAATCCACAATCCATATATGCTACTTCCACACCCACCACTCTTGCCACCCGCCCAGACAGGTATAGCAAGTTTTGAGGGTTTTGAGAAGCCTAAAATAAGTTGTCACAAAATATCCAGCCACGTACATCCCGTGATTGTCCCAAAACTAAAGTTCAGGTTTTTGAAAGCTATGATCAGGGTAACTGATGCCCTAGATTGGACAGAACGCATATGGCATTTAATTAAGACATAAACCTATTTAGAGTAATAGCAGTAATACCTATGGCGACAAGGTACATGGGCTATCAAATTCCAAGGAGGGTATAGGTATATACATTTCTAAATCCTCAAGTGGGAGGTATCTACCTTATAGTTCACATACTTTGTACATGAAATAACGCATGAAGTTTAGCTAATTTTAAACAAAGAAAATTCGCAAGAAACATAGGAGTAAAATGATCAAAATGTTGACTCGTCTAGGTCCAAAGGCAGAGGGTCTTGCTGGTCTTGAGGTAGATGGTCTTGCGGCTCAGGTGCGGCTTCAAATTCTACTCAGACGGAGAAAACCGACAAAGCAGAAAACAACATGGAGAACAAATAAGCATATAATAATAAGCAAATGAACCTAAAATTAAACCAAACCGAAACTAACAGAAAGAGCTTGAATTTAGAAAATTTTAGAAACAAGTTTCACTCAAATCGGAGTTACGATGAGAGAGAACGAGCCCTTTGAAGTCTCATTTTCCGGAAAAATCCCCAAAAATGAAAGAGGAGAGAGAGTTCACTCTCTGACAGGTGGGTCCCACGCAGATTTATTTTATTTTCAGAATAAATCTTTATTTCAGAAAATCATAGTGTATGACATGTGGGGTCCACAGCAATTTAAATATTTCTTTTTCTGAAAACAGGCCAGAGACTGACATGTGGGGCCTAGGTACTGTGCAGACAATGCATTAGGGCCCACTTGTCAGTGACTTAAGCTTTTAACCCAGTGTTTAACCGTTTCTTTAATCAAAGTGGGGCCCACGTGTCAGCCTAGCAAATGGTTTAAATCAACTCGAACCCACGGGTCAGTGACATATTAACGTTAACTAACTCCGGCGGTTAGCAGTTAACCGGGAGTTAATAACGCGGGAGCAGAGCTCGGCCGGCCGAGCGACGTTGGGGTCTGCCGACGGCGAGGGAGGCCACGGTCGCGCGGGGAGATGCCCAAAATGGACTGCTCAGTCCCGCGCACACCCGACGGTGGGTCGAATCGGCCGGAGGTGGACCGAGAGGTCGCCGGCGGCGAGCCAAGCGGCGACGGAGACCAGGAATGGTCGCGGCGGTGATTCTCGCCGTAGGGGGCTGATTAGGTGACGGCAAGGCATCTAGGGGTTGCCTGGAGCTCACCTATGCAGAGAGTAGGGCTCGGGGAAGCTCAAGGGAGGCTGGTGTTGGGAGGTTCAATCGGCGGTGGGGGTCGGTCGGCGCCGGAGAAGATGAGTGGATGAAGCTTCGAATTGTTGGCTCGGTCGGCTTCGTGGGGTGGCGAGGGTGCTTCGGCTGTGAGGAATCGACCGGAGACCCTCAGAATTGGTGGTGGCAGGAGGTGGCCGGAGTCGGGGAAGAAACGAGTGTCGGTGGCTGTAAAAAGGGGGGAAAGCCAATTAGGCTCGCTGGGAGCTTCCCGGGGACATGAGGAGGTCAGGAGAAGAGCACTGCCAAACGGGGGTCTTGGGGTGGGCTGGTGATGGTGGTGGTCCGAGGAACTGCCGACGGCGGCGATTTTAGCTCGGAGAGTGGCGAGTAGAGAAGATGAGGTGCACTATGGCGCTTGCTCGGCTTTTATAGCAGTGAAAAGGGGTGTGGAGAGGATGGTGCGAGGTATGGACGGCGGAGCTCTCCTTCCTGTAGCGTACCCGAACAGGAGCGGGGGTGTGACGAGCCTAGCGCCGATTAGGGCAGAGGGGAATGGGCGCCGGGATGGGTCTTCCGAGGAGGACTGGCGCGCGGGATGGAGCAATGCCACTTGGTACTGGCAGCTCAGGTACAGCGACGTGGCGGTGCAGACACGGGGCGGCGCTGACAACGTCAGGGAGGCGGGGAAAGACGCGGCTCCACTGCTACCCATTGAATGCGGTGGGAAAGGCCATGCCATAGCCAGCGAGCAGGGACGTGGATAGGACAGCAAAACCAGGGGTGAGGTTGGAAGCCGACCGCGGCAGCAAATGGGAGAGTGACGCGAAGTAGAGCTACGGCGCGAGGAGGGGGGCCTAGGCCGGGCGAAGGCACCGGGAAGCACGGCGGACCTGCCACGGGGAGGTACGGCATCTGTAAGGCGAGGAAACCACGGGTGACGCTGCGGTTTTGGTCGGGGCGGAGAGCGAGCAGAGCGGGCGAGAGAGAGAGCGGGGCGCCGCGAGGAAGAAGACGTGGAGAGGGGGCGCAGTGCTAGGCCGGGCGTAGCCCAAGAGGGGGAAAAGAAGAAGGGCTGGGGGAAAAAGAAAGGAAGGAGGCCGAGCCAGGGAAAAAAGAGAAAGGGGCCGGGATGGAAATAAGAAAAAGAAGGGGGGAGAGGAGGCTGGCCCACCCGGGAGAGGAGACGTAAAAGAATTTTTCCTTGGGTTGAAAGGAGAAAAAGAAAATTGGGCAAGGCCAAAAGGGATTTTAGGCTGAAAATTTAAACTTATAATTTGGATTTTTAAATTATTTTTAACAAACCACAACAAAAACGAGGCAAAGAAAGAGATTCAAAAATGGGGTGTCACAAGGAGAGACAACGGTTGCGTCACCTTTGTGTCACAACGGTATGTAATACCCTGATCGTCGATACGACGTAAGATTTTAAAACAATCGCAGAGTCGCCGATTTTTCGGCAAAACGCGGGAAGGGAAAAGTAAAAATTGTAGAACAGTATAAAATGAATAAAATAAATTAAAAATTAAATAAAAACCTCTAAGTGGGCTGCCTGGTGAGTGGGCCGACCACCTTGAGGCCGGAGGCCCAAGGGGTGGCCGCACCCCCTCCCACTTAACCCTAGGGCTTCCCCCTCCTCCCCCTTTTCCCCACACCCAGCCTCCACCCCCCTTTCCCACCCTCTTGGGCGCAGCCCCCCTCCCTGGTTGGTGCCCCCACCTCCCCCACAAGTGCTGCTGCCATTGGAGCCAAGAAGGAAGGAGAAGAAGGAGAGGAGAAGGAAGAAGAAGAGAAGAAGAGAAGAGGAGGAGGGAAGAAGAGGGGTGATTCCTCATCTAGGTGATTTTTCCCCATCCCAAACCCTCTGATTTTCGAAATAATTAGGGTTCTTGGCACGGATTTTGAAGGTAGTTAATAGATTAATTGCCCGATTAGGGATTAGTTGTTGTCTGCCTGTAGATTGATTCGCGCAGCGCGTCTGTTCACGAGGTTTTGACCTAGTAAACGAATTTTCCTGCGGACTCTCCCAAAAGGGAAGTTGTAGAGGACTTTCAGACGCATCTCCTATATTTGTTTCGGAATTTTCTGCCATGGGATCTGGGAGTTACAGGGTCGGTAATACTGCTGTTCGTCAGGCGAGCAGATTGATACAGACCGACGGTAATCTGTGAATTTGAGGTAGTAAAAGATTTTTATGGTCATGGCTGTAATTGAGAAAGTTGTATATAATTTAGATATCTAGCTGCTGTATAAAATTCAGAATTCTTAGACCCCTGTACTGTTTCTGGGACGCAATTGAATACCGCTGTCCAATCTGCCAGAACAGAGTTCTTCCTCTGTTTTGGGCATTAAATTACACCTAGCTGTGATCAAAATAAAATATGTGTTCTACATGAAAATGTAGGTTTTAAGTGATGAATCCAGAGAGGTATCGTTTGCTGTATTTGGATCAATATTTTTAAAGTTACAAAATATTAAGCAGCGCTGCTGCAGAGGGTAATTTGCTGAAGTGTTGAGCGGAAAGGAGTTAGTGCGGGTTCGGGGTTCTAGCGACGTCTTTAATTATTTATGTCGTGTTTGTATGCTGTGGCTTTGTGCTGAGAGATGCCTTTTGGACAGGTGGTCTTGTCCCTGAGCGCTCTTGATTTTACTTAACCGTCGGATTGAGGCAAGTAAGCGTGGCGGTGGTTGCTACCGTTTAACTTGTTATTCCTTCTACTTTCAGTTTACATTATTATTATAATTTGATACATTATGCCATGATTTCATGAAATCTTAATTGTGGAGATGGTAGCAAGTATAATGATAGTTTAACTTTTGTAGCATGGATTGTTGATGTTTGTTGGTGTGTAGATGTTTGATCCATGTTATGAGAATTTGTGGTCTTGATGATGTTAATGATATGTTGATATTGTTTATGGTCGATTGCAAGTGAAAGAGTTCATGAGAATTTCTGATGCATAGATGTTGTGAATGCACGTTTTATTTGTTAAGACATTCACATGTGTGCATCATGCTGATTTATTGAAGTCTTGGTCACGAGATGACCAAGCGTCGAGGTCCCCGTCATGTTGATGACGTGACGGGCTAAAGGTCCCCATACTTGAGGAGTATGGGCAATTGGTCCCTGCACCAGAGGGTACAGACATGGGTGTGCATTGACGGATGCACATTTTGCATTATCGGTAAAATGCAGAAGAGAAAGAGATAAAGAGATTTTGACCATCTTGCATAGCATGAAAGCATTCATATGCATTGCATTGTGAAAAGATTCATTTGCATGCATATGCAATATATGGTGGTGAAGTTATTTTGTGGAATATTCAACTTCATAGTTGCAATGTGGAATTGGCTCATGTGAGCTAATTGTGGTATGAGGATTGTGGTTGTGGTCGTGGAATGCGATTCCTTCTTTGTGTATGGTAAGGGTTGTGATGGTGACATGAGATTCTTTTCTCTTGTAGTAATTGATGATATCAATTGTGGATATGAGAAATAATAAAGTATTGAAGTAAGACATGCATATATTTTATTGCTTTTGGTAGTGGTAGTGGTCGAGGATTTAAAGTGGTCAAACAAGATTTATTTGCTAAATGCTTTACCGTCATTGATGGTGATTTGAGGTTGATGATTAATCTATTGTGGATTGTAGAAGACTAAATGTTTTCTCTTGCATCTAATCGTGGATAGAATGATTGTATGCATATGCCAATTAAATCTGGAATTGAAGAGGTATGAATACGGAAGTTGTGGTGGTTTAATAATTGTAGACATGAATTGTGGTTGTAGTTGTATGGAATTATAAATGATGATGTATAATTATTTGTAGTTTGAATAGCCTGTTAAACAGTTTGCTTGCTGAGATTTTATCTCACCCTTGTTTCCCCCTCTCTACAGGTGGACTTTGAGCATGCATGGGAAGGGTAGAGTGGCACCACACTAATGCACTTGGATCCTAGTTTAATGCTGTAATAAAGTTGAAAGGATTCTAGACCTTTGCATAGCTTTGTTTACATTATCTTAATAATGTTAAATTTTGAGAACTATGTTATAGATTGAAATGTTGGAGGATGTTCCAAATATTGAATTGTCATCACTATCCTGTTATTCCTTAGTTGTTTATGCTTCCGCTCATACTATCTGGTTTAGTAATTGTTGCCAGTTTAATTTATCTTGTAAATTGGCTAGTTGTAGAGCAGTTTTAGTAGCATCCCAGGGTAATGTGGATCTTGGGGGTGTTACACGGTGACAGTACACAAGATACTCTTATGACACTTATGACAAGAGTGTCTTATGCAGTGAACCGTGATGTCACAACCGGATATGGAGGAGCTAGCTCATGGCGGTAGTCAGCGTTGTCGAGGGGAGGAAGCAGGAATAAGCTAGGAGTGGATGAACTTGAGAAGGGGAGCAGCCGGTGGAACTCATGCATCTTGGAGTGAAATTGGGGAAAAGGGAGAGGGGGAGTCATTAATAAGGGGCGAGAGGTGGTAGAAACTGGTGCATGTTGTTTGATGTGGAGAGAATGGACGGTTGAGATCGAAATCCTGGGGGAGGTGCTACAGATCGGTGTCGTGGTGCATATATTAGAAATGGTTTATTATACGAACTGTCTGTGATAATGGCACATATCATTGACAGTTTGATATACGAACCGTCTGTAATAATACACATATCAGAGATTGTTTGGTATACAAACCATCTGTGATAACGTTTAAAAATGTGCGGTCTACTCTTGCATGTTCATATTCCGATGCATGCAACCCTTAAACTGTCTTCTCCCTCATCTTCTTCACCAGATTTCTCGATAATGGCAGCTAGTATTCTTTTGATCTCCTTCCTCTCATCTATCCATCATGAGTTGTTCGGCCACAACCTTACACAGGCGGTCAACAACTTACGTCTAGAGCAGCTTCTCCGCTCATGCCATGCTCTCCTTCCTCGAGTCGCTTCCATCCATCAGTTGGATCTCATCATCAGCCATCGACGGAGATGTCTCCTTGCTGCTCAGGAAAGGAAAACCGCCCTCAGCCTTGTTCTTCTCTTCAATGTGTGCAAAGCGGAAGTAACTCTTGCGGCAGTGGAGAGACACATGGATAACCTTGCCAATCAAGCAGAAGCGGTCGATTTTGAGGAACCTTATCATGGCATCCTCTTTGAGATTATGGGCCATACTAATGATTTGCTCAGGCTAGAGGAGGAAGTGGAGAGGGCAAGGACAATCTTCACAACATTTGAGAACTCAGCCACTGATCCTCCAACTCCAAAAGTAGAAGAGGAAGCATATGAAGTCCTGAAGACCAAGATTTGGGAATATGTTTTTTTGGATTTTGTAATAAATTTGACTTGAATTTGTCTTTTGTAAATGTGACTGGTCACACTTATCTGTTCTAGCTGATCAGTAGCTTCTGTACTTCATATGACAAAGGACAAAATATAGACAGTTGTAAATAAAAATCGGCTATGATAGTTTCATAGACGGTTCTAACTAAAAGCCATCTGTGATAAATGCATACATCACAAATGGTTTTTAATAGGGACCGTCTGTGATAATTCACAAACAATTTTTAATAAGAACCATCTATGATATTACATCTTCACAGATAGTTTTTAACGTTGGCAGCAATACAGACGGTCTTTAAACTAAAACGTCTTTGATTGTATTTAACACAGATAGTGACGTTTTTAGGGAACCGTATGTGATATAGCATCTAATATTAGACTTTTTGTACTAGTGCACGGAGAGACTAATCGTTGAGATGTCAAAAGAAGATCACTCAATATTTCCTGCCTGTTTAGATGTGACAATCAATCTATATGTTATCTTGTTCCTAAGTGAAGTCACAACAATCTTACTTATATCACTTGACATATGGATGGATATCATTTATTCCGTATCCTATTTCATATATTTTCTTAGCAGTCAGAATCAGACACAGACTGTACTGGATACTCATTTATCCTTTCCATATTCGCTCCACGAACTTTCGATCGATAAGTCGGACGAAAATTATTTGTTCCATTTGTACCCTACTTCCATCTCCTATGGTTCCTCACTCTTCTATTACTCCCCTCGTCTTAGGTGAAATTCTGAGAATTGCTCCAGCCACCCTTTGGCAAGGCTGCTCCTTACTTTTGAGCTCTGTTGGGTGTAGAGAATCATCTGGATCCGACCATCTACTCTGGCATCGCTCGCCATGGATTCTTCTTTCCCATTACCGGCACATCAACGTCTTCTTCCCCATCACCAGCACTGCCATTTCTTCTTCTTCCTCATCGTTGGGCGTACCTCTTCGCTGCCGCCACTCTCTCAATGTCCAGATCCGGGCCCTATGTGGCTCTCCTCTACATCTCCTTTGATTTCCTCCTCCCCGACAAGGCTCCAACCACCGCTTCAATGACCATCCAGCAGACAGCCTCCCATGGTTATTCTCTCTATCTCCTCCTCCAGGGGCGGAGCCAGGATCCAGACAAGGGGGGACTGACCCGCCAAGGCACCAGCGTCATGGGCCCTAGGTGCCGTGTGTCAGCAAAATTAAACATACACATATATAATTAAACATACGCATATATATTGTCATATAAATTCAATCATAACACATATGGCAAAATAATGTAGCATACGTCTAGTAACACAAAAGAAAGGTACTTTCATTACATCTCCACAAACTTGAATTTGTTACATCTCCACTAACTTGAATTTAGCACGACGATTACCAACTAGATCATAAGATTTGATAATATCATTGGAACTAATCTTGACTGCCAATTCATTTTCAATATAAACTATCATATAGCTTCGCAAAAAGCCATCTCCCATTTTAGTCCTAGTATGTGTCTTGGCAAGTTTCACGGCTGAAAAGACTCTCTCAGTGGTCGCTGTTGATACTGGAAGAGTTATGACTAATCTTAGCAATCTATCGACCATTGGATAAATAGAATTTTTACCTAATCTCACTAGTCCCTTTGTTAGATCAGCAAGTGATGGCAATGTACTTAGCTCTGGATGGTTGCATACATAAGTTGAAAATATGGTAGTTGACACTCCAATTGAGCTTGATCTTGACTTGAAAAATCAGCGGGATAGTACTTTTCCACCAGAGTACTTATCTTTGAAATGTCAAAGCCATCTTTTCTTGGATCTAGTGAGGCACAAAGTGATAGAAGCTCTGTTGCTTGAGAACTGAATAGATCTTCTAACTCAATCAACTGTTGGTCGACCGCAACATTAAACACATCTATTTTATAATGGTGAAGAGTGGTGGTATTATCATTTTTGTTCCGAGATTTGGTCACATCCACATACCTACAAATTGCGACATGTAGTTAAACAAGTTAGATATGTACCATAAGAATAAAAAATATGTATTTATGCTCATATTAACTAATTAACTGTGATTAAGGGTGATTAAGGGGTCCTATTAATGCATCTGGTGGACACCATTGGAGGGCCAGGTCCCTGCCCGCCCCCCTCTCTCTCCTCCTCCTTCCACCTCTCCGGTGAGGCTCCGGCTACCACCCAGCAAGCGGCTGCTCGGGCCACCACCCCCGACGTCCATATACGATCACCATCAAGCTTCCTGATTTGATTTTCCCCAACGTGCCAATTCAATTTCAGGGTTCATCCAAATAGAAATTTAATTGCTTTATGGTTTCATTGGCAACCAAACAAAAAAAGAGTCGTACAAACATTTGCTTACTAGCCAAGTGAATTTTTAGAATTGAAAGAGGTGAATATCGGCTGTGAGTTGCTGGGAAGGAAATATACGACTAATGGAGGGTTCTTTCAAGTTTCAATGCACACCTGAGAATGGGTCTCAATGGAAAGGACTACACTCCATTAAGGTAGTGTTTGGTCTATGGGACGAGGGGTGGATAGGATGATCCATTCAATTTTTGAGGTTGTCTATGTATTTGATTGAATGGATAGGATCAACTCATCTTGGATGGACTTATCCACCTGAGAGGAATATTCGATGAGATCCTGGATGGCGCGATATGGCAAGAAACACCGGATGAGCTTCGTTAGATCCGATTACATCTTGATCCAATAGTCCAAGAGAGAGAATGTATTTGGGGGTATTCTCACTACCTAGTTAGCACAACCAATCCCATCCCATTCTTGCAAACAAACACTAACTTATACCATCCCGGATCATTATGCCCTTCCAACCAAACAAAATTAGGGAACATTTCATCCCCTTAACCAAATAACCTACTTAGACCATTCCATCCTATCCAACCTCAAAAAAAAAAAAGACCATCATATTCCACCCGTCCCTCCAACCAAACATTACCTAAAAGGTGTTCCATCAAGGAACTTGGGGCTTTACTTTTCGCACATGTTTCAATGAAGTGGAATTTCAGAGTTGGCTTGAACTTGAATCTAATCTATCCCATGTAATCAATTGGTATAGCTGTTGGGTAACCATAATCAATTCGATACCAGGTATCTTTATAGAGCTATAACTTTTGGTGGGTAAGAGATGTCAGGATGATGGGTATGTGGAAATCCTGCACATCGCTGAAGATTAAGAACTTCATGTGGCTGGCTTTCCACGACAGAATTCAATCTGTAAGTGAGCTAATAAAAAAGAGTTGGCCGGGGCTCGGTCGGCCTGGGCATGCGCACGCAAGGCGCACACATGGGCACGATAGACCACGCCGAGGGCGGGCCTGACTTGGCGGATGCGACGTGACCGGGTGCTTGCGCCAGGCGCAAGTGACGCGCAGGAAGAACAGGGGAGGGAAAGGAGGAAGGAGGAGGCCAGGGAAAAGAAGAGGCCGGACGGGCCGGGAGAAAGGAAAAGAAACGGACCGGGGCCTAAGAAGATTTTAGAAAATTTTAGGAATTTCAGAATTTGATTTTTTGGCTAAATCAATTAGAGGGAGAATTTTTTAATATCAACTTTGATTTCAATATCCAAATTTCGAAGGACACCTTAAGATTTTAAAATTCTTAATTGTTGTAATTAGATGGAAATTTTAATGTTAGCTGAGATTTAAATTTCTAATATTTGATTTAGCAAATTCTAAATTCTAGTTTTGGACTTGAGAAGGAAATTTGAAAATTTCTTGATTTGATTTTCAGTCTTGGTTCTTGATCAAGATTTACATTTTATTAATCGGATTTTTAGCAAGGACCTGAAATCAAGAAACTCGAATAAACGCCAAAATTTTGAGATACACTGAAAAATAATCAAAAGATTTTTATAATTTTTACAATTATAATAGTTCTCTTTTTAGAATGTTACATTTCTCTTGTCTGCAATACGATATTTTTGGCTTTGTTTTCTTGGCAACTTATTAAGGGGAAAGCCAAACGTGACAACATCTACCTATGCACTTGAAGTCTGGAACCACTCATAGCTTAGCTTGCCTCTCTCTCTCTCTCTGGTTGTTTCTTCCTTTTGGTTAACTGAAAGGCTTGGCCACTTCGCTTGAAACAAACAAACAAACTGACGAGACTAAAACTGAGCTAAGGGGGACGGATCACCACGCAACGGCTTTGCACTTGTTTAGCCTCGTCACGAGCTTCAAGTTAGGATGATTTAACTAACGTACAAGCACTTGCAAAACACAAGTGAGCGAGTCCCTGACAAATCCTAGCTGTATAAGGTTTAAGGCCTTGTTTGAGGCTTCAAAACCGGCTTCTAATTTAGAGAACCGCTTGATTTATGCTTGTACTATATATAGTAGCTAGTTTTTAAACGGTGTATTTTTTAAGACAGGATTAATAGAAAAATTGTAATAAAAAACATACTAAATTCAGCTGTACCAGCCAAAATCGCATGCGACTATTTCCCTTTGCGTACTACCTCTCACGAACAATCAGAATTCAAATATTTAAGCCATAAACCATCAGTCTAAAAGAACCCCTATGCCAAGGTTTAAGAGATTGAAGTACATGTAATTCTGTTGCGTAAAAAATATGGTTTTATAAAATATTATATAAAGAGAACTGTGGTTCCTCAAAGAGTAAAAATTTGTTTGATATCATAACAATCACGCCGATATTGTGAAATACCATCGCAAAGAGGCTTGGCTTACAAATGCCACCCCAAACGCAAAAAAAAAAAGTGAAATGCTATTGCCGTTAGGATTACCATCTGTTTTTGCCGTTAATGTGAGAAAAATTCCAAAATGACCAAGTTGCCGCTGTGTTTTCCTTCTTCTCTTCATGGTTCAAGATCCAATCATGGCAGCAGCCGCCATTTTGCCGACTTGCAGTCCGTGCTCAGTCACGCACTTACGCACCAACGCCTGGCCGACCTATCCGCAGCCATCACTACTCGAGTGCCTCGGCCACAACCGACATATAGGACATTGCAGCTCAAATTTTGGGATTGAAGCACTTGCAAACACATAATTGAAGCACTTGCAAACACATAAAGCCAGTCCCTAACAAACTCTAGCTGTCTAAGGCAACGTTTCGCTCGTTTAAGATTGAGTTTCTAACTTATTTTTCATTATTTATAAATTTCATCTTTTCTGAACTTTTGACTTTTTTGAGCTTTTTTGCCGGTTCTTTTTTTCTGTATTCGTTTGCGTTGTCCGTGATGAGCTAACATATTTTTTCTATTTTTAAATTTTTTAAAATTTAATTACGTCAAATAAGCCACCTTCAGCTACATTGTGATTTCAGTTGGTTACAGTGCAATTTTAACCATAAACCACTATTTTTCAGTCCAATTGGACGAGGCTTTAAGGTCTTGTTTGGGGGGACTTCTCAACCGGCTTCTGCTAATATTTAAGAGATAGAAGTTCTGGTAATTCTATCATGTAAAAAAGCATGATTTTGTGAAATATTATATAAAAATGTGGTTCTTTGAAATTATTGATCAAATGTAGTACAGTTTTATTTTGTGATGGTTTTATCAAATATAGTATGTTTTTATAGAGTTTACTAAAAAAATAAAGGAGAGCAATCTACTTTCAATCGTGATCGATTCCATATCTATGTATGTGTATTGCTTGGATGCGCGCACAATGTTAGAGCAAGTTTAATAGAAGAGGTGGCTGCTACCTCTAGGACTAGCCAAATAAGCAAAAAGAGTATATGTGGCTCATGGTGGAGGTAGCTAATACAATAAGTTGAGTAGAGATTACCTCTACTAAAGCACTCAAACATTTAATACTTGCATAAATATATCGAGGTCACCTCTTGCATGAGGGGCAGCTTGCCTCTCTCTCCTCGTATGATGTGCTAGAGGTTACCTCTTATATAAGGGCGACTTGCCTCTCTCTCCTCTTTTCTCTCTCTTCCACATAGGATTGTGTTGACGTGGATTTCGCTAGAGGCGACCTAGTCAGCATTATTGTACTTGCTCTTAGGACGCGGACAGCTTCCAAGATAGATTTTAATGGTTTTGAAAGGCCCGCTTGTAACACGGGCATGTAAAAAGTTGGAACTGTTTCCGAACAAGACTAGGAGGCGGTAGGATACACTAGGAATGTTCCAGAAGAATTTTTTGTACGGATAATTCATTTTTTATTCGAAATTGCAGAAATATACCCACGGGAAATTTTTTAAAAAATAGGCTCCAGTCGCCTAATGGTTGGGCGACTGGAGCCTTTCGCCCAACCACACTGCGACACAATATCTGTCGCCGCACGCTGGAGCGACTGCATCCAATCGCTCTTCCGTATGGCGACTTGCATGCAGTCGCCATCCCATTAGGCGATTTGCATGCAGTCACCATCCCATTAGGTGACTTCATGAATCCCCCGTGAATTTTGTGAATTTTGTAGTTTTAAACTGGTAAAAAATGTGGTGGAGTTGTAACAAAAGTTTATGTTTATTGTATATTGTAGGTGCGTAAAAAAGTTTTAATAAAAGTTTATGTTTATTGTATATCGATACATACACTGTTAAGTGACATACGATGATAATTCGTGTGCGGAGAACTGGTATGTTAATTTTGTAGATGACTTGATCTATGAATGATTGAATGCGAAAAGAAGAGATGATAGACTTGTTTGAATAAAAATAAACTTCATAATATAACTGTGAGTAACATGCCGCGTATTTTTTCATTACATGCATAACATATAGCATCCGCAGCACCCCTCACTCGCCACCCTGGTGTGCCTCGTCATCGCGCCCGCGTCCTCCCATACGGCCCCGCTTGGCCCTCCTCCGGTGCAACGGGTTACGAGACTCCGAAAAACTAAAACGAGCAGGAGGGTGTCTATCCCGCCCCTGCGCTGATGGAGTCACCGCACTTAGCCGTGTGCCCTCCGTGCACCGGGAGGGCACTTGCCGAGAGAACCTCCGGTGCTGCGTCGAGAACCGCCGAGACACTCATAAAAACTGGTCCACATCGTCCGGGCCCAGGGAGACGTTGTACTGCTGGTAAGTACCTGCAATAGTAATATCGTTAGTTCGTTGCATGTCATCTTGGGATAAAAACGAGATCGGACGATGCGTACCCGTAGCTGGCGCCATCGAGGTAGGAGTAGGGGCATACAACCCCTGCGTGTGGAAGCCGGGGATGTGCGGAGGAGGCGTGAAGCTCGGTGGTGTAGGAGGCCGCGCCTAGGCTGAACCCTCTGGCTGCTCCGGGTGAGGTGGTGTAGGACGTGTCCACATACTACCTCCGGAGTAGTGCCACGCTGGTCGGGGTGGCACTGGTGGACGAACAATCGGAGCGCTGGGCGTGGAGACCGTCGGTAGCCTCATGCAGGACCGCAGGCTAACAATACGTCTACACCCGGCCTCCACAAAGCTGACGCCCTCCTCGTGGGTCAACTCCGTACCAGTGGTGGCCCTCTGCAGTAGTGAGGCGGACTCGGTCCATAGGACAGCACCGACGTCAGCCTGGACACAAAGACATAAAATGGTCGATCATCAAAACGACATTGCCATTTGGGAATCTTTGAAATTACATGTAACGTACCGCGATGTAAGCGTCGCGCGCGAGGTGCGCGGGGTACGTGTCTGTCGGAGCGGCGACGTGTGTGGCAGACGGGTCTACCACATGTACGAGCCTGGTACGTGTCCGCCCATGGTACCAGCTCAGGTACTCAACGTAGTCCCTGCTGTCGTATGGGCGGTCCTCTTCCACGCGGTCGTCGAGCGCACCCTCCCATTGCTCGACCTAGGGCTGCATCTTCGTCGACCAGTCCGTGCCTCTTTTAACTCCCTTGGCGTTGTGCCTGCGTATAGAACCATTACGTAATGTGAGTACTTGCGAACACAGTAGTAAGTATGTACATATTTAGCAGAAACGATCACTCACGCGTGCACGTTCCGCGGAAGCGATGCTCCGACTGGTACAGGAAGCTCTTGCCGTAGCCCAAACTGCCGCATGACTCGCTAGGGTGCGTAGTCCTCCACGTAGATATGGTACACGAGCTTCGCGGTGAGCCGAAGCCCGATCACGCCAAAGAAAGTGCGATGCCCCGTCGAGCGCGGGCCCGCATCGCCAGATATCTGCGTAAGGCTCCCAGCGCACGTCATCGGCTGTGAGGCGGTCGAACTACTCCACAAAGGGCTGGTACGCCCGCGTGACCTGCACATGCGCGAACTGTACCTGCAAGAAAGACAAGTTGTTTAGTATGACGATCGTCAATAAGAAAGAAATAGTTGACTGTGATAATACTTACTCGTCGACGGCACCAGAGAGAACCCATCGTCGGTCGGTCGACGTCTCCCCCTGGATACATCTCGGGCCTGTACGAACCCATGTCGTCTAGCACAGGTCGTCCGAGGTTGAAGCGCTCGAACGACCACAACTGCAGCAGCAGGGGACAGCCCGTGAGGATCGAGTTTGCCTTGATCCTCGTGCACGCATCGCACAGGGCGCGGTACATCGCGACAAGTACGGTCAATCCCCAGCTGACCTGGGGGGCCTTGCCGTCAACGATCGCCCTCGCATAAGCGATAAGGCGCGCATCCACCGAGTTGCCGTGGCTGTTGGTGAAAAGCACCCAACCAAACAGCCACAGCACGTACGCCTCCAAGTGACGCGGACCTGGTAATCGTCTGCCTGCAGATCCGTGCGCTCCACCTGAATGCAAACAAGTTGTTATTAGTACGTAATACCACACATAAGAGCTTCGAAGACACGATCGTTTGTAAATACCACGTACACGGTACTGTGCGAGCCACCTCAGCGTCGGCCCATGGGTCTGATCCTCCTCGAAGATGTGGTGGTGATCGACCGGTGGAACGACCCCCTCGAATCTGCCGAGCAGGTCAGCGCGCCAGTCGGTCGGGGCCTCCGGTAGGAAGGCAGCGTCTCCCGCGATTGGAAGGCCAAGGAGTAGGGACACATCCTGTAGGGTCGGCGTTATCTCCCCAAATGGGAGGTGGAAAGTGTGCGTCTCGGGCAGCCAACGGTCCACCAAAGCCGTCAGCAGGGAACGGTCGAACGGGAAGTGTCGTGATCGCTCCCTGCCCGCCTCGTCCCTGCCCGCGGCCAAGGGGGCTCCATCCTCCTCCGTGGCCTGCACCATCCGGGCAAGAGGGAGTAGCCCGGCATCCCGCAGCCTGCAAACAAAGTGAAGGTCAGCACGGAACGTTCTTATGGTTGCACTAAACGCTGGCGTAGTGCAAACCTGGCAGTCCAACGGGGTCGAGTCCCCAGGCCACGCGAGGTGTGCGTGTCCGGACCACTCCCAGCTCAGGCGGCTCGTCCATGCTCCTCGGTGGCGGCACACGACAGGAGGCATGATGCACGCGGTCCACGTGCTCGTCCACCAGCGCGAGACATACCTGCAAAATTTGTACAATAATTTCAACATTAAATTTTGTACATCTAAATTTCGACACTAAATTTTCTATAATAATACATCAAAAATACAATACAAAATTTGTAAACTCAATTTTCTACATCTAAATTTGTACACCACATTTTCTACAATAACACATACAAAAAATTTTCTACATCTACATTTCTAAACTATATTTTCTACAATAATGCATTAAAAATGGTATACAAAATTTCTAAACTAAATTTTCTAAACTAAATTTTCTACAATAATACATAAAAATACTATATCTAAATTTCTGAACTACATCTAAATTTCCAAAATATATTTTCTAAACTAAATTTCTAAACTATATTTTCTAAGCTAAATTTGTAAACTAAATTTCTAACCTAAATTTTCTAAACTAATTTTTCTAAACTAAATTTCTAAACTTAATCTATAAACTATATTTTCTAAACAAAATTTTCTACAATAATACATAAAAATACTATATCTAAATTTCTAAACTACATCTAAATTTGTAAACTACATCTAAATTTCTAAAATATATTTTCTAAACTAAATTTGTATACTAAATTTCTAAACTATATTTTCAAAACAAATTTTGAAAACTAAATTTGCTAAACTAATTTTTCTAAACTACCTTTATAAACTACATTTTGTAAACTAAATTTCTAAACAAAATTTTCTAAACTAATTTTCTAAACTACATTTTCTAAACTAAATTTCTAAACTACATTTTCTAAACTAAATTTCTAAACTATATTTTCTAAACTATATTTTATAAACTATATTTTCTAAACTATTTTTCTAACACTAACAAAAAATATAACACAAAAAAATACATGGAAATCACGCTCTACCTCTCCTCCTCTTCTCCTCCTCTCCCTCTCCTTCTCTTCTCCTCTTCTTCCTCTGCGCGGCCCGTCTCCTCGTCTTCCTCTGCGCGGTGAATGAAAACAATGCAACGGCCGCGGCCGAGCGCAATGGGTTTTATATCACCCCGGCCGCTAATCGTTCGCGCGATCGCATTACGATCGCCAACCGTTTAGATTGCGATGCGCCACGGTGGGGCGACTGTAATTAATCGTCGAACGGTTGGTAAATTGCCTAGTTGTCGCAGTCTGGTTGGGCGAAAGGCTCCAGTCGCCCAACCATTAGGCGACTGGAGCCTATTTTTTAAAAAAAAAATTCCGCGGGTATATTTCTGCAATTTTGAATAAAAAATGGATTATCCGTACAAAAAAATTTGTTCCAGAACACCTCAATTGCATAAGCAACACGAGTCCTCGTGTGTATAGCCATAAAAAAACGTGAGACTTGTGAGCTGCTCAAATTTGGCCCACTCACTCGATTCAAGTTTGGTTTAAATTTTAAACGAGCTAAACTTAAGGTCATGAGTTTTAACGAGTCAAGCTTAAATAACTCGTTTGGACTCGATTCGAGCTTGAATATTATTACATGTTAACTTTTACCGAGTTTACTCGAACCGAGCTCGAGTTCTTTTATTGTTAAAATTTAGTGTATATTGAATTATTTTGAATATTATTGATTTTACTTAAGTTGAGCTTGAGTTTTTTTATTGTTAAAATTAGTACATGTCAAATTATTTTGATTTTTATCGAATTTATTCAAGCTACGTTCAAGCCTATGTAAACTTAGGCTAAGCCTAACTCTAAGCTTAGATCTTGGCTTAAATTTTAACACAGATTTGTTCAAGCTCAACTTAATCTTTACTATTATAAAAATGTGAGTTGGTGGTCGTCGATCCATTTTCCCTCCTCTCTTCTCAGCCATTCGATCAAAGATCAGCTGTCCAGATCCGCATGTAGGTAGTTCTTCCGCTCCTTGTAGAAAAGGTCAGGCTGACGTGTGAGCCATGCTCCTCCTCTTCTCTTCCCCCGCATTCTCCGTCTCTCGCAACCACTCCACCTCCCGCAACCGCCACCTCCTTCTCTGCCCCGAACTCTCGTGCTGCGCCTCCTCCTCCTCAGTGCCGCCACCAATTCCTTCCCTGTATTGTCGCAGTCTGGTTGGGCGAAAGGCTCCAGTCGCATCCCCTCGTCGCCGCTTCCGCAACGTATTTGCCCGCCACCTCCTCTCCCCATTTGCCCACCGCCGCCTCCCCACCTCCACCTCCTGCAACCGCCGCCTCCTTCTCCCCCGAACCCTCATGTCGCGCCTACTCCTCCTCCTTGGCACCGCCACCAATTCCTTCCTCGCGCGGCAGCGTCTGGTCGCAGTCCCCAACTTTTCCCAGGGTGTCGCCACCAATTCCATCTCCTATCACCCATCCAGCCAGCAATACAATGCTCGGCGATAGCGGCCGATGAATCAGAGAGAATGGCGCTTCGCGACAGCGACCGGTGGATCAGAGAGAAGGGCACTCGACAATGGCGGCTGCTTTCTCTTACTACGCCCGCCCACGTGGCTCTCCCGCGCCGCCGCTGCCCAGCGGTCGCTCGCCCGGTGAGCCTCTATCTCCTCCCGTTCTTTGCTCAGAGCCCATCACGTTGTCTGGCGATTTTGGTCTTCCAAGCTAGTCGTCGAAGTTGGTGCCGTGGTTGAATAGGGTCGTGGTCGAGGGTCCATAGCCGAAGTTGAGGGGCCATGGTCGAAGTCGAAGCCGTGGTTGAAGGGGGCCATGGCCGAAGTCAAAGATTCATGGTCAAAGGGGTGGTGGTCGAAGTCGAAGGGCCGTGGACAAAGTCAGGTCGTGGTCAAAGTCAAAGGGTCGTGCTCGAAGTCTAAGCCGTGGTCGAAGGGGACAGTAGTCGAAGAGGGCAGTGGTCGAAGTCAAAGGGCCATGGACGAAGTCGGTCCGCGGTCGAAGTCGAAGAGCTGTAGTTGAAATCAGGCCATGGTCGAAGTCGAAGGGGACAGTGGTTGAAGGGGCAGTGGTCGAAGTCAAAGGGCTATGGATGAAGTCGGTTCGTGGTCGAAGTCGAAGGGCTATGGATGAAGTCGGTTCACGGTCGAAGTCGAAGGGTTGTGGCCGAAGTCGAAGGGTCGTGGTCGAAGTCCAAGCCGTGGTCGAAGTCAAAGGGCCGTGGACGAAGTCGGTCTATGGTCGAAGTCGAAGGGTTGTGGTCGACATTGGGGCTGTGGTCAAAGGGGTCGTGGTCAACATCGGGGCGTGGTCGGAGGTGGTTGTGGTTGAGGGGCTGTGACCAAAGTCGAAGATTCGTGGTCGAAGTTGATGCCGTGGTCTAAGGGGAGGTGGTCGAAGGGGGAAGTGGTCGACGTCGAAGGGCCGTGGTCATCGAAGGGGACAATGGATAAAGTCGAAGCCGTGGTCAGCATCGAAGGGTCGTGGTCGAAGGGGACAGTGGTCAACGTCAAAGGGCCATGGTCGAAGGGGACAATGGTCGAAGGGGACGGTGGTCAAAGGGGGAAGTGGTCCACGTCGAAGGGCCATGTTCGTCAAAGGGCTTTGGTGGAAGGGGACAGTGGTCGAAGGGGGCAGTGGTCAAAGTCGAAGATCCGTGGTTGAAGTTGAAGTTGTGATCGAAAGGGGGCATGGTCGAAAGGGAAAGTGGTCGACGTCGAAGGGAATTGGTCAACATCGAAGGGCTGTGGTCGAAGGGGACAGTGGTTGAAGGGGGCTGTGGTCGAAGGGAGAAGTGGTCGATGTCGATGGGCCATGGGTGTCGAAGGGCCGTGGTCGAAGGGGGCAGTGGTCGAAGTCGCAGATCTATGGATAAAGTCGAAGATTCGTGGTCGAAAGGGACTGTGGTCAAAGGGGAAAGTGGTCGACGTCGAAGGGCCGTCGTCGAAGGGGGCAGTGGTCGAAGGGGGCAGTGGTCAAAGTCGAAGATCTGTGGTCAAAGTCGAAGATTCTTGGTCGAAGTCGAAGACGTGGTCGAAGGGGAAAGTGGTTGGCGTCGAAGGGCCGTGGTCGAAGGGGACATGTTTGTATGCATATTCTAAAATTTTTACCACCCGTGAGTTTTAAAACATATAGTATGATAAATTTTCAAAATCTATAGCAACATATAAACATTCAACTAGTCTTCTAAGAAAGTTGAGCTTGAAAGAGCAGACTCAAGTCCAACTGTTTATATCCCTACTCGTGTGCCATGATACCACCGATCCAGCCCACTCTCATGTCTCTCATGAACAGGCAACCCACAGGGCCCACAATATGACCTTTCCATCCTCGCTGCGCGTGCGCACAAAAACCATCTAGGAGGAGAACCAACCAACTTAAAAGGGAAATTGATAATATATACCCTCTAACTAGATAGAAATCTAGTATATACCCTTTTTAGTTTGCAATTGAGAAAATACCTTTTTTAGTTTAGCTTGTTCAGGAAATAGACTTTTATACTCTTTTGTACAAGTGGATTATGATACTTCTGTATTCTACCGTATTTACGTGCTTCGTCGAAAGGGTATAAAAGGGTATTTCCTGAACAAGCTAAACTAAAGAATGACATTTTCTCAATTGCAAATTAAAGAAAGGTATATGCTAGATTTCTATCTAGTTGAAGGGTGTATTATCAATTTCCTCAACTTAAAAGCAAAACCCAAACGAAAAGAAGGATCAGAATTTGTTTGATTAAAAGTTTAAGAAAAAAAGAGAAGGATTTTTCCAAGCAAGAGGTGCTGTGCTGCGCTGTGTTAGAGGGATCAAGGCAGGCCGGCAGGCATTGCTAGGTGGTGGTGGTGGGTTTTGCGGGGTTTTGGCAATGGAGATAGCTCTCCGGCCGCAGAGCCCTCGGAGCAGGCCTGCGCTCGTCGTCCGGCCGGCCGGTAGCCGCGGCGGCCCCAAGCAGGTACGATGATTCTTTTCTTTACGGTTCTTGATTCCTGCTGTTCTTGTGGTTCTTGATTGGTTTCTTGATCCACGAAACGAATGTTCCTGCTTTGCGAGTTTGAGATGCATTTGAATTTTGGAGTGGTGTGCCTGATTATTTTACTTCGTTTCTTGACCCCCGTGTCAGATCCCGAAGGGAATCCGACTCGAGGACTAAGGATCAGAGATTCGCGATGAAATCGCTCGAGAACAGGCAATCGCTCAGAACAGACAAGGCTTAAAGTTAAACTAGGGCTACAGTAGTTTTCGATAATATTGGCATACTTCTCCATTCATTGTATCTGAGCCATATATATATACAGTCCATAGTTAAGCTTAACAGCCATTAAGATGATTACATCTCCAGTTAACAACACATTAAGCTCTAGATAAAGTAAACTAACTCATTAGCATTACTGGACCCAGCTGGACAGACGTGAACCGTGGATGTCTTCAGATCAGCAAAGAGCAATCCTGATCGTCCACGCAACTCAACCCAACGAAACGGTATCCAACCGAGAATAAGAAACATTGCAATTCTTCAGACAATTCAGTAATCTGACATTTCCCCCTCCTTGACCTCATACTTGTCCTCAAGTATCAGAAGTAGGAAACCAAGACTGGATAGTTTGTGCATAAAATTCAGGAAATAAACCTTTGATGAAACTAGCATCTTCCCATGAAGAGTCTTCTGGAGGCAAATTTTCCCATTGAACAAGCCACTGAGTAACCAATTGATCTCTTCTGGGTAGCGCTCGTGTCTCCAGCACTGAGACAGGAGCGGTCTTCAATATTCCATCCTTACCAACCAATGGTAGATCTGGGCTGGGAATTGCTTTTAACCCACAGTGCTTCTTAAGCTGACTGACGTGAAAGACGGGGTGAATACCAACACCTTCAGGTAGATGAAGTTTATATGCTACTTTCCCAATTCTTTGCAGCACTTTAAAGGGTCCATAGAACCGACTAGTGAGCTTTAAAGCTTGACGGATTCCAAAAGCAGCATTGCGGTAGGGTTGCATTTTCAAATACACCATATCCCCTACCTCAAACTGTCTTTCAATGCGATTTTTATCAGCATGTTTCTTCATCCTGGCTTGAGCTTGAGCCAGATTTTCCTTAAGCCTCCTTAGCATGGTTTGTTTTTCTTGAAGAAAATCTCTAACTTCTTCTTCTTGTGGACCTTCAGAGAAGTGTGGAAAGATGTGTTGTACCACCATTCAGCAAATGACAACCAAGCTACCCACCGTTTTGGTTCTTGAAAGGCCATACATCTCAAATAATTCTCAACGCATTGATTAACCCGCTCCGTTTGTCCGTCCGTTTGGGGATGATATGCTGAACTAAATCTCAATTCAACTCTCAATGATTTAAAGAGCTCTTGCCACAATTTGCTTGTAAAGATACGGTCTCTGTCAGACACAATAGCTAAAGGGAATCCATGTAACTTAAAGACATTGTCAATAAAAGCTTGGGCCACAGATTGTACAGAATAAGGATGAGTAAGGGGAATAAAATGTGCATACTTTGTAAATCGATCCACCACAACAAAAATGACTTCATACCCTTAGATTTTGGCATTCCCTCAATGAAATCCATACATATGTGAGTCCAGGCCATATCAGGTAAAGGCAAAGGCTCTAATAGACCAGGGTAATGACAATGTTCGGCTTTGGATCTCTGGCAAACAGGACAACTCTGCACAAAAGAATGCACTTCCTTTTTCATACCTGGCCAATAGAAAAGATGTTTAACCCTTTGATATGTAGCAACCATGCCTGAATGTCCCCCTACGGCGGAAGAATGAAGAGAAGATATGATTTGCTGTCTCAACTCAACATCGTTGCCCACATAAATCCTCCCTTTATAACGCAGCACACCTGAGTGAAGAGTGAAACCCTGATGTTGATCTGGAACCAGAATTAACTGCTCAAGCAACTCCTTGCAGTGTGGGTCATTGGTGTAACTTTGCTCAATAGCTTCTACCCACACAGGAACAGCAATGGAAACTGCCATTACTTCAGAATCTCTTCGGGATAAAGCATCTGCAACTTTGTTTTCCTTTCCTCTTTTGTATTCAATGACATAGTCAAATTCAAGAAGCCTCAGTAAAAGTTTATGCTGTATTCCCTCTCCAATCTTCTGCTCAGTCATAAATTTCAGACTTTGTTGGTCTGTTTTGATCACCAATCTGGTACCAAGGAAGTAATGTCTCCACCTCTTTAGGGATTCAATTATAGCTAGGGCCTCCTTCTCATAAATCGATAGGGCTGCAGTTCTAACTCCTATAGCCTTGCTAAAGAATGCTATTGGCCTACCCTTTTGCATCAAAACTGCTCCAATCCCCTTCGCACTTGCATCGGTCTCCAGTGTAAATGAATCTGAAAAATCTGGAAGAGCTAGGACAGGGGCCGAAGTTAACTTGGTTTTCAGTTTCTCAAAAGCCTCATCTTGAAGATTTCCCCAATTGAATCCTCCCTTCTTAAGCATATCGTGCAGCGGTCTACAGATCAATCCATATCCTTGAATGAAACGCCTGTAGTACCCTGTCATTCCTAAAAAGCTTCTCAGTTGAGATACATCCTGAGGTTTAGGCCATTCCCTTATAGCTGATATCTTCTTAGGGTCAGTGCCAACCCCATGTTCATTAATAATGTGACCAAGGTACTCAACATGTTTGGCAGCAATAACACATTTGTTTATATTTGCAAACAGCCGATGCTGCCTCAAAATTTCCAAAACAAGGGTGAGGTGTTGTCTATGTTCATTTTCATCTTTGCTATACACCAAGATATCATCAAAGAACACTAGGATAAACTTCCTGAGATACTTTGCGAAAATGGTATTCATTAAGGATTGAAAGGTAGCCGGAGCATTCGTAAGACCAAAAGGCATAACCAGGTACTCAAAGTGACCTAAATAAGTACGAAAGGCAGTCTTACCAATGTCCTCACGCCTCATTCGTATTTGATGATAGCCTGACTTAAGGTCCAATTTGCTAAATATGGTTGCCCCATGTAACTCATCCAGTAAATCTTCAATTACGGGGATGGGATACTTGTTTCTAACTGTCTGGGCGTTCAATTTCCTGTAATCAACGCAGAGTCTCCAAGTCCCATCTTTCTTCCTGACCAGAATAGCCGGAGAAGCATACGGGCTGGTGCTCGGCCTGATAATTGAAGACTCCAATAGCTTATGTACTTGCTGTTCCATTTCTTCCTTAAGTTGGTGAGGCACCCGATAAGGTCTGACATTAGGAGGGTCAGCTCCTTCTTTAAGGGGTATAAAATGATCACACTCCCTCTCAGGAGGCAAGTCCTGAGGTTCCTGGAACACATCCCGATAGGATTCCAATAGGGACTGATACAGGGGATTCACCCAAGCTCTTTCATCTTCTGATTTTGGGGGTTGGAAATCAATTACATATCCACAAATGCCCTTTACCGACAACTGGTTCCCTCCTTTTGAACACAGCACCTTAACTAGAGGGGTAGTTTTGGGGTCTTGGAAGGTTACTTTAGCAGCTCCATTCTTCATAATAGTTAGTCTCCTTGTCTTTAGGTCCATACTCACTGGGCTATGCTGGTACAACCAATCACAACCCAAAATCACATCATACCCCTTCAATGGTAACACTTTGAATGAATTGTTGAACTTTTCCCCTCTTACACTATAATCTGCATCAGCAATATATGATCCTGTCCAAAGAATACCCCCGCCAGCTATAGAAACCTTTTGCAAAGGAGTTAAATGAATCTTGCAAGTGGTCTGGGTAGCAAATGTGAGATCTATAAATGTATGAGTACTCCCACTGTCTACTAGAGCCATTCCTATTTTACCCCCAATGTTTACTTCTAATGTATACGCAGATATTCCCATCATTCCCTTAGCTGCTTGTATTGAAATATGCATAAGCTGTTCTGCAGAATCTGAGGGATCTGCTGACTTCTCTTCAGTGTTTAATTGTTCTACCTCCACCTCCGATTCTTCTGGAATTAATGCTTCTCCTTCACCAGCCATTAAGTGAACCTGTTGATATTGCTTACACTTGTGTCCTAAAAACCACTTATCCCCACAATACTTGCAAACTCCTGGAATGAATGGCTTTAATGTTGTTTCCTTCTTGTGCACATTAGTTTCAAGGGGTGGTTTGCTCTTAGCTTGCTGTACATAATTCTTGTTCTGCCCAGTGACGGTGTGATAAACTCCTTTCCTTGCTACTGCATTAGCTCCTCTTTCCATATCCCTTGCCATCCAGTAAGCTTCACATAAGCTTTGAGGTTTTAACGGTTTTAGATAATGTTTAATCTCATTCCTCAATCCATTTATGAAGCACTTGACAAAAAATTGAGGGTTCTGCAGGGGATTCTCACGCTGATAAGCAGCCATAAGCTCTTCAAATTTGTCGATGTAATCAGAAACACTAAGGTTAAACTGCTTCACTGAGTGAAAGTTTTCAAGCACCTCAAACCCGCTGTGCTGAGCAAATCTATCACAGATCCTGGCACAGAATTCCGACCAAGAAGGCCGATTCCAGAGTAGTCCCGAGCTCCTCAACCATCTATCAGCTCGTCCCATCATATACATCTGAGCCAAATCGAATTTAGCTTCTTCCGGAACATTCGCCATGGTGAAGTAAGTCTCGCTTTGCCTAATCCATTCCATGGGATCCCCCCCCATCAAATTTTGGAAAGTCCAGTTTTGGTCCTTTAGCAATGGATGTATAAAAACTTTGAACTCTGTCATTGTTTGGAAATGGGTTCCATTGCCTAGTATAACATTGGTACTGAGGTTGATGCATATACTCTCTAGGATTTGGGGACCCCTGCCTATGTATAGCCTGATCTTGATGTGAGTGTAAATGGTTCAGGGTAGGGGAGGTAAAATGAGGTGGCTGCTGTGATTGGTCCTGTTCCCAACCCGTTGCAATTGCAGAAAAGCCAGTAGAAGGACGGGTATATTTACCTTCTGGAGTGCCCATCAATTGAATCCCATGTGTGCTATTAAGGTTAACACGCCCCATTCCTTCACTTCTTCTTGTCACTTCCCTCTCGATTTCCTCTGACGGAGCTATATCTTGTACTGGTCTCTGCTCTGTAGCTCTGGTCTGGGAACTCATTAGTCCTTGCATCAAAGTCTCCATGCGGTTAATTTGATCTTTGATGCCGGACATCTCCTTTCGCATATCTCCCATCTCTTGTCCCAGTAGATCAACCTTATATTCCATTGCTTCTTGCCGCGCAGCAGTGACTTCCGACGCCTCCAATTCATTCCGCGCCATAGATTTCGTCATCAGCTTCTGGATCGATGCGCAAGCTCAGGGATTTTACTACGGAGCAAGTCCGAAACCCTCACCGCACATCAATCTTGCCGCCGCCGCCGTCGGCTGAAAAGGGATTTTACAGAGAACCGAGTTCTCAACCCAATCGCCGACCTTGCCGCCGAGGATTGAAGCGCTCTGATACCACTGTCAGATCCCGAAGGGAATCCGACTCGACGAGGACTAAGGATCAGAGATTCGCGATGAAATCGCTCGAGAACAGGCAATCGCTCAGAACAGACAAGGCTTAAAGTTAAACTAGGGCTACAGTAGTTTTCGATAATATTGGCATACTTCTCCATTCATTGTATCTGAGCCATATATATATACAGTCCATAGTTGCTTAACAGCCATTAAGATGATTACATCTCCAGTTAACAACACATTAAGCTCTAGATAAAGTAAACTAACTCATTAGCATTACTGGACCCAGCTGGACAGACGTGAACCGTGGATGTCTTCAGATCAGCAAAGAGCAATCCTGATCGTCCACGCAACTCAACCCAACGAAACGGTATCCAACCGAGAATAAGAAACATTGCAATTCTTCAGACAATTCAGTAATCTGACACCCCGCTTCTGTTATGGGCTGTATTTCTTGCGGTTTTGATTGTTTTTCATCTCGGGGACATTTCTCTTTGGGAATCAAGGTGAACTTGGTCCTATGCATTTCTTTCCTGGGTTTTCTTGTGGTTCTTGGGAGGTTTTTGATCTTTGATCAGCATCATTGGGGCAATATTGGTCCTTTTGGTGATATGAAGTGCGCATTGGGTGAAAACGTCGTGCATTTGGGGATCGTAAAGAACGTGAATTCTTCACCGTTTGTTGAATTACAAAAAAGAAGTGAATTTTGGGAGAATTTACTTTGCCTACACCTTTTGGTTGGTTCGTAGCTTCAACTCTTTCTATATATGATGCTAGCATGATCAATTTCCTACTAAAAATTGGAATTTGGCTGCCAACAGAAATGAGTGAAATATACCCTTGCTATGCATTTTCTGAGTGTACATGAATCCGTAGCTATAATTGTGCCAATGTGTTTGCGCCATTTGAAAGGAAAGGGATAGAAGGGATTGCATGCTTTCAGAATCAACAGTGACATCTGTTCTTGCTGAGAAGGGACTGGGGAGTTCAGAAGGAAATTCAATAGAATTCAGTGAAAAAATTTGATATTTAGCATCTGAGAGGCATAAAGAATTTGGTAGCGATTAAATGACCTTCAGATTTCAGTTCCGATTCTTTGTAACTGCAGTTCCGATTCTTTGTAACTGCAGCTCCGATTCGTTGAAGCATTACTTCAAAAGAAGATTCTTTTATGTTGAAACATCTTTAGCTGAACTCACTTTCCATTTTTTTTTCAGTCTTTCTTGATGGCTGGCAGGTTTACTGGAAGCAGGAATGCATGGTAGCAAGTTCAGGTTTGGGGGTAGTTTATGAAAAGATTATTAAGACTGTTAGCTGTTCTGCTAAGCTCATTTTTGTCGAAATTGCATCATGCAGATTGTCCTAATAGAAATCAAGGAGGATAGAATCTCCTCAGATTAAAGTCACTGCCTCTAGCGGATATGCTCCAAGACTCACTTTTGAATCGAGCAGCAAGAAGAGGGAACACAGCAATAGTGATGAGGAAACTCTTGGTACATACAATAGGCTGTTAAGTACTGATGAAGCAGAATGGATAGGTAGTAGAGAAGTAGAAACTGCCAAAGTGGATTTGTCGCAAAATGCTTCAAGCAGTTCAACAATGGGGGAAGTGGATGCAGTGGATGAAGACATATTTGAGGTGGATATGCCAGGAAATGCATTGAGCAGTGTAACAATGGGGAAGTGGACGCAGTGGACGAAGCTGGTCTTGAAGAAGACATATTTGAAGTGGACATGCCAGGAAATGAATTGAGCAGTTTAACAATGGGGGAAGTGGACGTGGTGGACGAAGCTGGGCTTGAACAAGACTTATTTGAGATGGATTTGTCAGGAACTGCCTTGAGCAGTGCGACAATGGACGTGGTGGATGAAGCTGGGGTTGACGAAGACATATTTGAGGTGGATTTATCAGGAATTGCATTGATCAGTGCTGCAATGGTGGAAGTGGTTGCTGTAGATGAAGCTGTGGCTGAAGAAGACATTTGAGGTTGATTTGTTGGGACTTGCATTGAGCAGTGCAACAATGGGGGAAGTGGATGAGATGGATCAAGCTGGGCCTGTACAAGACACATTTGAGGCAGATTTGTTGGGAAATGTTTTAAGCAGCGCAACATATGGGGAAGTGGATGCGGTGGATGAAACTAGGGTGTATTTGTCAGGAAATGCTTCAAGCAGTAAGACTAGGGGAAGTGGATGACGTGGTTGAAGCTAGGGCTGATGAAGAAACATTTGAGATGGATTTGTTAGGCAGTGTTTCAGGCAATGCAAAACATATGGTAGTGAGTTCTTTGTGTGAAACCATAGCTGAAGAAGAGACTTACCAACAGCATCCAGCACTGTCTTCAACATCCATGGAGGGCAAGGCCATTGATGAAACACCTTTAAGTTTGAAGCCTGAGCTGATGCCACTTGTCAGGGTCCAGGAACAAGACATCAGTTTTTAGTGTTCATGAGCAAGAAGGATCAATTGTTAATTTCCATGAACAAAATCAACCAATGGTAGATTTCCATGAACAAGAGCAAACGATTACTGCTTTTGATAAACAAAACCAGCCAATTGCCGGATTCCCCAAACAAGACCAATCTATTGCTGGATTTCCTGAGCAATGTTGGAACTGGCCCAAGATCAAATACTAGAACACAAGGATTTTTGTCAGGCGACGAAATGCCCCGGCGACGTAACGCCAAGTTTTTTTCTTTTTTTCTTGTGTAACGAACGTACAGCGCTTATAGGCTTTTATTAACTCCAACCTGAGCAACTAACTCGCGAAACTCACGCCACGCACGCACGCGAGGACTCCACGCTGCGCAACACACGCGCACCAACTAACACACGCAACGAACGCACTCAACGCGGAGATCACGCCACACACGCACTCAACGCGCACGCGCTTTCGTCGTGGTTTATTCCAACAATCACCCCCTAAACCACGACGTTCCCACGCATTCGATCTACAGAAGAGTTGGCTCGTCGTCGGCTTCGGCGAGCAGTGCTTTCTCCTTCCTCGGCTCACGGCAATCCCTGGAGAGGTGGCCGCGTACGCCACAAGTGTAGCACCTTCCACGCCTGGCGCGGCGCGAACGCCTACTTGCACCCGAGCTCATGCTGCTCACGTCGTCGTCGTCGTCGCTCCGGCCACCGCCCTTAGCACGGCCGCTGTTCTTGACGAAGTCCATGCGCGCTCGCTGCCTCCCGTTGCCTCGGCGCGCGGCGCCTCCCATCGCTCCTCGGTGAGCAAGAAGCGCCCGACGCCGTCCGCATCGCCTCGGCGCGCGCACGATCTTCAGCAACTCGGAGTCGTCCAACGGCTCTTGAGCGACATCGTATTCAAGTCCATGAGCATCTCGATGGACACGGCGACTTGATTGTACCGCGGAACCACGCGGCGGCTTCTTGACGACGCGCACCTCCTCGATGTTCTCCCCGAGCTCGCGCAATTCCGCAACGAGAGAGCCGAGACGCATGGCGAATTCGTCGATGGACTCACCAACGTTGAATGTCACATTCTTGAATTGCTTGAGGAGCTTCTGCGCGTTCGCCTCCTGCACGCGCTTGTCGCCCATCCGCATCGTCTTCACAGCCGCCCATGCCTCCTTGGCACTTTTCTTCACGGCGAGACCCGGCGCATCTCCGTCGGCACCGCGCGAGATGGCGGCCAACGCCAGCCGATCCTCGCGACGCTCGACGTCGCTCGTCTCCACGGCACGCCAGAGCCCGAGCGCCTCCAAGTTCACCTGCATCACCAACGCCCACTCGTGGTAATTTGCTCGCGTCAACACCGGGAACTCCACCGATCCGCTGGACTCCTTGATGACGCGTTCCACCATGACCTCACGTCGTGTGTTGCTACCGCCGGACTTCGGGTCGCCGACACCCTTCGGAGACGATGGCGGCGTACGCTCATCACCGGCCATCAGCTTGCTGTCGAACTTAACCGGCTCTGATACCAAATGTTAGAACTGGCCCAAGATCAAATACTAGAACACGAGGATTTTTGTCAGGCGACGAAACGCCCCGGCGACGTAACGCCAAGTTTTTTTCTTTTTTTCTTGTGTAACGAACGTACATCGCTTATAGGCTTTTATTAACTCCAACCTGAGCAACTAACTCGCGAAACTCACGCCACGCACGCACGCGAGGACTCCACGTTGCGCACACACACGCGCACCAACTAACACACGCAACGAACGCACTCAACGCGGAGATCACGCCACACACGCACTCAACACGCACGCGCTTTCGTCGTGGTTTATTCCAACACCAATCCATTGTTGCTCCCCATAAACAAGACCGATCAATTGGTGATTTCCCTGAACAAAACCAAGCAATCATTGGTTCCCATGAACAAGATAAATCGATTGTTGATGTCCCTGAACAGATCCAATCCATTGTTGGTTCTAGTAAACAACACCAATCACTTCTTGCTTTCCGCAAACAAGACCAATCAATTGCTGATGCCCCTGAACAGACCCTATCCTATGTAGCACGGACACGGATACGTCGACACGACACGACACCGACACGGGAATTCGCCGATTTCCCAAAAAGACCAATACGGCTACACGGCTATATATATTTAAATAATAAATTATATATATATATATATATATATATATATATATATATGTATTATTTTCTATGTTTCCACATGCTTATTAAACTGCGTGTGGGGAAGAAGCCGGCGGCGCTTGGGGAGGAAGCCGACGGGCGGCGCTTGGGGAAGAAGCCGGCGGTGCTTGGCGACGAATCTGGCGGCGCGCGGGGACGAATCCGGCAGCACGCGGGGAAGAAGCTGGTGGCGTGCGGGGAAGAAGCCGACAGCGCTTGGGGAGGAAGCCAACGAGCGGCGACGAGGTGCAAGAGCGGGAGTGGGCGGCGCTTGGGGAGTGGGGAAGAAGCCGACGGCGCTTGGGGAGTGGGGAGGAAGCCGACGACGCTTGGGGAGGAAGCCGACAGGCGGCGGCGAGGTGCGGGAGCGGGAGCGGGCGGCGCTTGGGAGTGGGGAAGAAGCCGGCGACGAGTGGAGAGGAAGCCGACGGGCGGCGGCGAGGTGCGGGAGCGGGAGCGGCGGCGCGCGCGAGCGATGCGGAGCAGCGGGAATAACGCGCTCGGCCGCTCGTGCATGCGATGCGTGCGTTAGGGTTAGGGCACGCTGTGCGTGCGTTATAGGTAATGGGCCGGCCTGGGCCGACCGTGTCTTGGGCCGGCTGTGTCCAGGCCGTGTCCGATTCATGTATTTAGTGTGTCCGACACGTGTCGAAAATTTTACTAATTAAAATTAATTCTAAAATCGGTTGATACGTCTTCGACACGTGTCGAAGACGTGTCCGTGTCGTATCCGTGTCCGACACGGTGTCGGACACGGATACGGCTGTTTTGCCAAGTGTCCGTGCTACATATTGGTTCTAGTAAGCAACTGGAATCAATTGTTGCTTTCCACAAACAAGACCAATCAATTGTTGATGCCCCTGAACAGATCCTATCCATTGTTGGTTCTAGTAAGCAACACCAATCAATTGTTGGTTTCCGCAAACATGACCAATCAATTGTTAATGTCCCTCAACAAAAACAATCCATAGTTGGTTTCCATAAACAAGATCTATCAATTGTTGGTTTCAGTTAACAAAACCTATCAATTGTTGGTACCTCGGGAGAGGGTCAAACAAAGCAAGTGGCTATTGTTGGTAGACATGATGTGTTGCATATGAAGGGAGTGGAATCTAAAGATGGAGATTATGCATCTCAAAAAACAGATGGGGATGCGCTTCATGTAAAGTTTGATGTCGACAACTTGTTGCAGAAACGTAAGGCAGATAGCATGGAAAAGGCAATGGAAATGAAAACTGGCAAGAAAGTTGATGAGGATCATCTTTCAATTACTGAAGATCAGATGAGGATAAGTGCTGCTGAAGAGCAGAGGATGGTTGCTGAGGACGGGATTTCGATGGCTGAAGTTGAAATGGGTATAGGTGATCAACTTCAACATGTGCTTTCTGAAGAAGAGCTTTCGTGGGCTGAAGATGAAGTGGGGTTAATTGAGGATGAAGAACAGTATGAAGTTTATGAGACCTCTACGCCTGCTGAAATAGATATCCATGAGTCACCACAGGACGATGTGGATCCACAAGCATTATGGATGATGCTTCAAGAACTCGCTGACAAAAACTATTTGATGGGAAACAAGCATTTCCTTTTTCCACAGGTCGTGAAAGCTGATTCGGTTATTGATCTTTATTTAAATCGTGACCTATCAGCTTTGGCCAGTGAGCCTCACATCTTCATCAAAGGAGCATTCAACTGTTGGAGATGGAAGCGTTTTACTGAAAGATTGCACAAGAGCAAACTGGGAGGGGATTTGTGGCATTGCAAACTGTACTTTAGACTTCGAGTGCTTGCTCGAAGGCTGCACCTTGGTAATTTCTCGAGTTGTAGTTGTCCAACCAACTCAAGAGACTTGCGGTCGCATGCTAGCACCATTTTCTTATCACAGCGGACTGTGATGATTCCCTTGGGACCTGGTATCTTAAGACATTGATATGCATAGTGATTGACAATCATAAAATGAGCCAGGGTTGGTCATCTGAGTATGGCGTTGTACGTCATGTCGATGTCAACCACATCAAAGGAGATTCTCTTTGTCCTGAAATTGTCTGGAGACCCGAACGTGATAGGCAGAGAGACTTGGCCAATAGGCTTGGTTGAAAATCCTGGTACTATTCCATAAAATGAATATCGTACATACTTTATTCTGGTACGAGGGATTTGCATCTCGTCTAGAGCACTAACAAATAAAATATTCAAAGAACTACTACCATCGATCAACATGCGATTCACTTGACAATTGTTGATGGTGGGCTCAACCATGATTGGAAACCAACTAGGTCGAGTTGAAAGGATTGGACAGTCACTCTTGTCAAAAGAAATAATGACTTCCGACCACTTAGGAAGATAATTGGCAAAGGGAGGGTCAATAGAATTTACCTCTCGCTCGACAGCCTTATATTATCGTTTGGACTTATACGCCGAGGATCCATCATAGATATGCTCGATGGTGTGTTTCGGATTCTGGAAAGGCATGTCATCGTCCTTGTCCAAGTTCTTTTGACCACTCGACTGTCCTAGCTCCTCAACTATTGGAAGTGGGCCTTTGCTAGAATAGTAATCCTCAAGTTTTCGCTGGAAAACTTGGCAATTGAGAAGATCATGTCCCTCTTTTTTGTGAAGAGAACACCATCTAGGCTTGTTGTCTTTTCGCGCGGGTGCTTTGCCTTTGCCCTAGTCGGAGTATTGCTTGGAGTTGCATGGCTCTTTATCACCCACGGCTAAGACTTCCTTGGAACTTCCAGCCAGAGGTTTCTACCCTTTGGCCTTGTTCTTGGACTTCTTGACCTTCTCCTTCCTCCTACTGCCCTCGTCTTGCTCTTTGGAACTTGGGTTGACTTGATTGATGGTCCTGGTCCACTCTACCGCTTCAGCGGCAGTCGCATAATGGTCTGCCATCTCAAAAGCTCGGCGACGATGGCTGGAGGATCAAGGCGATGTCCTCTGTGAACCTCCTGTTGCGTATGCCCTGCTTGAATGCCCTGATGACAGAAGTGTCAGAGACCTCCGGAATCGACTTACAAACCTGACTAGAGCGTCGGATGAACTGCCGTAAGGTCTCGTCGCTGCCTTGGCACATTTGATGCAAGTAGTCCTCCTTCCCAGAGGGTTGTATGTACCCTGGAAGTTGGCCATCAGAAGGTCACAGATGTGTTGCCATGAGTAGATTGACTCAAATGGCTGGTTGATCAACCAAGAACGAGCAGATCCTTCGAGCACAGTCGGAAGATAGTTCATCATGATGTGCTCGTCTCCTCATGCTACCGAACCGTAGTCGTGTAAATATAGAGGAACTCGATGTGATTCTGGGGCCCATGAAATTTCTCCATGTTGACCGGTCGAAACGGCAGTGGCCAGCGTACCGCTCAGAGTTCAGGCACGAATGCCTGGCATTCAGTAATAGTTTCTTGTCATCTCCTTTACTGGAAAGGTTAGTTGACATCGCCAGGTGATGGGACTTGACGATGCCCGGTAGTCGATGGACCCGATCGATAGTAGGTCTGGTCCGTATGAGGGTAGTACCTATGATGCACGGACACGGATACGTCGACACGACACGACACCGACACGGGAATTCGCCGTTTTTCTAAAAATACCAATACGGCGACACAGCTATATATATTTAAATAATAAATAAATAATATATATATATATATATATATTATTTTCTATGTTTCCACATGCTTATTAAACTGAAATAATGTAAATTTGTAATTTGTAAAGTGTAATTTCCTCTCTAGCACTAGAATTAGTGGATTCCATTGTTCTAGAATGATGAAACAAGCAATCAAGCATAAATTTGCTAAATGCCTAAATATATATTGCTGGCTTACTGCAGTCTGCATCTCAACTCAAAATGCTAAAATAGAGAAGCGGGGTGATGATATCTCGGTGGAGTGGAGACACCGGCGGCGCGCGGGAGAAAGCTGACGAGCGGCGGCGAGGTGCGGGCGGCGGGAGAAAGCCGACGGGCGGCGGCGAGGTGCGGGAGCGGGCGGCGGTGCGAGCAGCCTATGCAAAGAAGTGGAGAAGCACGAGCGCGATGGAAATTAGGTGCTCGGTATCCGGGGCGGGAGGTTAGGGTTAAGGCAACGCCTGTGCGTGCGTTATGGGCTAGCCTGGGCCGGCCGTGTCCTAGGCCATTCCTGGTCCGACTATGTCCAGGCTGTGTCCGACTTATATATTTAGTGTGTCCGACACGTGTCGAGAATTTTAATAATTAAAATTAATTCTAAAATCGGCCAATACATCGCCGACACGTGTCCAAGACGTGTCTGTGTCGTATCCGTGTCCGACACGTGTCGGACACGGATACGACAGTTTTGAGGCGTGTCCCTGCTACATAGGGTAGTACTCCTCGTACTCCATATGCTGCTGCAAATTTCTTGCTCAAAACAGGGACTGAGCATCAACTTGTCGTTCTGGAGCCATTCGAGGTACTCTCCTCTGACTTGTATTGTGATCGGGAGTCCAACGTGCCTTGTCATCATGTTGAACCCAACTAGGTGAGTTTCGTGATTGATTAGATGCAGTCATACATTGTTGATTCTTGGAGTCACGTTGGCAAGGGTGCTCAAGTCTAGCCATCAGATCGCGGAGCCTTTGTGCAATCCCTTCAGCGAAGTGGTTATAGCCCGATGCCCGAGCAAGCTCTTGAGTCGGGTTCTCGAGCAAGTCATTGATCCGTTGAAACTCTCGAGCCTCTTCGGACTAGTATTGGACACGCCCAGTCAAAGACCTCTGTGCAGCCAGTCGCCTCCTTCGAGTGGTCTTGGGATCCTCGATCCCTGATGCTGGATGGGGCTGCCTCATAGGAGAGTAATTATTTCTAGGATTTATCCCACGTTCATCAGAGTACTGATCAGGCTCATCATTGGAGGTCTCCTCACCATCCTCACAAGAGGCGGGAGAGTGTGATCAGCGGGGAGCATCCTCAAGCCTTTCTCCGACAGGGTCATAAGGATCTGTGGGTAGGGTAAAGATCTCCTGTCTAGAATCTCCACTTCTAGGGGAGGTACCCTTGTCTGAAGAATCGTCTAGCGAGATTGCCTCATGGCATGGAGTAAACCCCGCTAGATAGGGGAATTCTGGGTTATAATTGTTCCCAGTTGGATCTGTTCCCTATGAAAATACGGGCAAACGCACAGAGTGCCCACCCATTCTCTTTGCAGATTTGACTGGAGAGTCACCACCACCAGTTGGCGATGGATTCCCGGATTGGCAGATTCCAGGTCTCACTGGAACTGCTCGATGTGTCACCGCGGGACTCGAACACTCAGGGGTGGGCCCATTGTTGCATTATGAGTCCTCACCGTGGTCGAGTTGACCCTTGCCACTTAGGGGAAATGAGTCCTTCGTTGGGTGTACTGTTGTGGGGGATTGGATTCCTCACCAGCCTTTCTCGCGGTGTGGTCTTCAGGATCATTGAATGGATCTCCAGTGACCAACTCACCATCGGAAGCAAGCATGGTTTGCTTGTAGTTGTAACAAGCCTCCGTTTGATATTCGCGTAGTCGGCCAAGTTGAACCAGTTCTCCTCGTTCTATTCACCCGCCATGAGGACATTAGGAGGAAGAAGAGAAACTTGCTGACTAGGAAATTACTGGAGTCTTGAAAGAAGAAGATTCCCACAGACGACGCCAATTGTCGGTGTTTTAGTACTGATCTTACGTATGATTTGTTTCGATTCGGGGATTCTCTTAGAAGACTAAGTTATGGTCTTACAGAATAAGGACACGGGAATCTTTATCCAGGTTCGGGTCTTCTGCTAGGAGAATAATAATCCTACGTCCTGTGTGATTACTAATAAAAGGAAATGATTACAAGAGTGTAGTGCGAAAAAGAGTCTGTACTATCTCTTATCTAGCTTGGCCTGGCCTCCCCTTCTTCTCTGGCGCCAACCATTAAATACTTGATGAAACGACGGCCGTTGTCCGGTGCTAGAAGGCGCCTCAACGCTTTGAGCGATAACCGTCTAATGGAGGTTATTGTTAGAGAGACATGATAGCCGTTCGTCGTGCAGCGGTTGTTGTCAGAGAGATCGTGTGCGGTTATTGGATAAGCGTACGTTCTAACTGCCATGTCGGATGCCCCCACGATGTAGTAAGACGTCGCTTGGCAAGTCGATTGGGGATATAAAAACCGCAGAATAGTTTACGATCACAAGGTGATCATAGAGCTGCTTACGACTATGTGGTCATAGAAGAGCCTACGACCATAAAGTAGTCGTAGATGGGCTTATAATCATAGAGTAGTCGAAGGAGAACTTACGACTATGTGGTCATAGAAGAACTTACGATCATGAAGTAGTCGTAGGAGAACTTACGACTATATGGTCATAGAAGAGCCTATGACCATAGAGTAATCGTAGAATGACTTACGATTTTATGGTCATAGAAAAAGCTTATGACCATAGAGTAGTCGAAGAACTTACGATTACCTCGTGAATCTTTTCACTTATCAATAAGGGGTATATTCGGAAGATAAGTGATGTAATAATTTGAGGATTATTCTATCCTCATCAGTTATATTAACTGTAACATCCTAAATTTTCGATGTTTGAAATCTTGAGTAATTTAAAAACTTTTGTTTGCGTCTTACTGGCATTTGAAAATTTTTGGTCAAAATCTTACTTGGGTTTTCTTGAGTTTTGTGCTGAGCCAAATAAATAATTCTCAAGTGCACATAAGAATTATGACGATAAAAGATACAAAGTAATTTAACTATGAGTTTATAATTTTAATAACCAAAATTGACCCAAGAGCTCAAAACTCGAAATTCAATTACAAACTTAAGTCTCAAAAATAATCAAAGTGCCAATTTAAAACTTAAATATTAGATAAAGGAAGTAAAACTTTGAAGTTCAATTTAACTAGGTAGAGAAAAGAAATAGCCCAGAAATGATTAAACTGAAAATCCAAAATTTTAGAATTTATAAAGTTTCCTACTTTTCTCCCTTTTCTCTCCCCCTCTTTCTCCTTCTCCCTGCCAGTGGGCCCTTCCCCGTTTCCTTCTCTGGCCGCTGGCCCAGCCGAGCGCCCCGGTCTCTCTCTCCCCTTCCCCTTTCTTTTTCCCCTTCTTTCTTTTCTCCCCATCCCTCGTGTTGGCTCTTCCTACGCCGCACGTCTTCCCCGTCCTCCCTCGCGTCATCATCCTCCGTCCCTTTGCGCCCGGCGCCCCAGCGTCAGCTGCGCCACCCACCGCGCGTTACCCGGCCCCGCCTCCCTGTGCGCTCGTCACCCCGCGTCAGTCGCACCTGCCCCGGTTGCCATCGCCGCACGGCGCCCACGTCGCGCGCACGTCGCCGTCGCCATGCCGCGAACTGCACCCCGGTCGCCAGCTACAGCGGCGCCACAGCAGCCCTCCCTCGCTATAAATAGCTCCGGATTCCTCGCCACTCCCCTCCCTCCCCTTGCCACCTTCCTCCCACACCCGAGCACCGGCCGTCGCCGGGGCTCCACGCCCTCCCGCTGCGCCGGCTGCTCAATCCCTAAATTAATCACGCCGTGGCGTAACCCCACTCCCCCTCTAACTCCCCTCCGATCCAATTGGAAAACCGTGCGCCGAGCTCACCGGAATCCACTTCTTCCTCACCGCCGGCCGAGTGTGCCTCCACCGCCGCCGTCCCTTCCACAGCCGAGCTCCCTCCGATTCCTCGCTGTGGGAGCGACTCCTCGACGTCCCGGACCTTCGCCGACCGTCGCCGGAGCTTCTCCCCCACCCCAGCTCGCCGGCACCGTGCCCCACCACCGCCCGATTCCGCCACACGCCGCCGGCTCGCCGTGGTCCCCCTCCAGCTAGACTAGCACCATGGTGAGCATCCCCCTACCTTGCTCTTGCTCCTGCGCCCACCAATTCTTCCTCTCCTCCACCACGGCGTGGCGCCCGTTCCACCTCCGCGCGGCGCCAACCTCGCCGCCGTCCCCGCCGTCACCGACTTGACGGTCGCCGCCTCCCGAGCACGCTCACCTCCCGCAATCCGTTTGCCGATCGCGGCGTCTCCCGGCCGCTCCCCACCGGCGGCGCGCCAGCCTGGCGCCGCGCCGCCTCCTCTGTTCGCTTCCCGTCACCCTCTCTTCTTCCTACAATTTGCGAAGGATCGGTCAGCTCGAGCTTTGGTCCACTTGGCTAGCTCATAGCATGAAACAACTAGCACTCTCGGTCCGGGTTCGATCCCACCAGCCGCACCCTTTTCCATTTTATTTTATTTCAAGTTGTGTACCTCATTTTAATTAGTAAAAATTATAGAAAAATTTAGGAATAATCTAGGGAATGTAATAAATTTAATTAGGATATAAAATAAGATTAACAATATTTAATATGTGGTTATTTATTTTATGAGCAATTACCATAGCTTGAGTACTTATTGAGGTCTAATTGTCAACTAAACGCATTGATGAAATATGGATTTGTTTAATGTCCAAATTTAATAAGAATCCTAATTAAAAGTATATCCAAGTTAAAGTTAAGGGAAATAATTAAATAATATGTGAACTATAAAAGTAGAGATGTAAATCAAGATTACCCTTAGCAATAACTAGAACATATGCTCCAACAATTAACATGCCACCATCAGATAAATACCAATGGTAAATTTAATTAAATAGCAAGCCAGGCTATCACCTAAATATAGATGTATGCAATCTGTTCCTTTAAGACTTAATATGTACTAAACAACAACTAAAGATACATAAATTGATAACAACCTTTAATCAAAAGGGTGTCCTTAAGTAGAAATGTCATGTTAGAAAAAAAATATATATATGTGGCAATTGTAATAAAGTAGCCCCTTAGGTCATCGGGTGATTAAAAGTGAGCTACCTAATGTAGTTATCACTAGCATGCCATCGATAAATAAATCTTAGTGTTAGATTTTGATAAATAGCAAATATTGAAATGTAACCTTGTCAAACAAGCCTTGCTAGATAAGCAAATTTAAACTAAAAATAAAGCTAAGTCTAACAATAATAACAAAGGTATAGACAAAATGATAATGGTGCCCCCAATTAAACCTCAACGTTAGAGTTAGTAAATAACAATGTTAAGCATGATTGAGTATCGCAAGCTACAACCCGTATAAATAGATCCTATTTTAGATTAAATCAAGTCTAGTAATAACTGAGGATACATAAAATGTTGAGCCATAAAATGCTATAAAACCGGACTCTAAAATTTAATTGGTAAACCAAAAGCTATATACATCTCTATATATAACGTATGCCCTGAAGATTAACGCTCGACAAAAACAAAGCTCAGCTAAAACTTGTACGCCGAATCATAGGCCTAACCTAGCTCATGGAACTTCCTTGATAAATATAAATAAATTAAAAGAAAGCCATCAAGCAAAAGATCAAACCTCGCCTTTCTCCAATCAGCTATGTTTGGCCACTTCTTTTCCAAAGCCAATAATTCCTGTAGATACTTCCTCACTTTTGATCTCTTATTATCCCAAAATTTTCCCTCACGGTAAAGCTATTCAAATAACTCATTCTCTTGCTCAAATCCAGCTACCACTGTGTTGGCAACACATTAAACCGAATCATCCTTCTATTCTCAAATCGTAATAAATGTATAAATTAAATTAAATCGGGCATTTAAAGTATGCGGATTTATTTGGATATCTTGAGTTATTTGCTTTTATTTGGATTCAGTCGCTTAGCGCATAGTTAGAAAACTGGAGTCCCGAAGAATCAATGGATCAAGTGTGATCAAGAGCAAGGTGAAGATAAGGACCGGAAGCTCAAAACCATCATAGGAGAAAGCTTTGAGTGAACTCAAGACCGCGGTAAACCACGCAAGGCGAGTCAATACTTTGATCATGTTGATCCTACATTTTCTGCAAATTATTTTTGTTTAAATTATCAAATTGCATGCTGTTATTTATATGTAAATACATGCTTAATTTAATATTCTAGTTATAAGCCCATTACTTACCTTGATTAATATTACACCTCCCTTTGGAATATTTGAATTGTGAACCTTGTCGCCCTAGCAAAACTTATAATAGTAACCTTTTGAAAATAAGTCCGTAATTATATGCCATGCTTAGTATTGCTTAGATACTCATGGGCGCGAGAGCGCCCAAGCATCACTTTTAATCCTGAGGAAAAATTGGTTGGACAGTCATGGTGGTAATGACTGGTGTATGTTGGATACAGTTATTTTTCCCAAAAACCTCAAATTGCTTATTTGTCTGGGCGGATGGTTCGGGGGTATGGTGCAGGTGTGCACGAGAGTGTGGTTTGTGGTAGAACCGCCCAAATAATCCTAAGGACTGAATCTTGTCATGACCTCCTGTGTAAAACAGTACAACCACAAGTCTGTAAAGTACAACTTGGCTAAGTAAATTTATTGAAACCCCCGGACTCATCTCACTGGTAGTAGATGGAAGTGGATACACAAGGGCAAGGGGAGGCCTAAAGGGACACCGAGTGGAGGGTGAAGTTTTCCAGTCGTGCTAGCGCTGCGGGGAGTGGAGCCTGAGCTGCGCTAGTATCCGTGGCGAACATCCCGTGCATAGATGGGACCCACAACAAGTGGGCAGTTTCCCATAAGGTGAGATGACAAAGGGGACTAGATACTTTGAAAAGTCACTGTGATGGTCTGCTCAACTACATGACTAAGGAATCGTGTGGGACAACGAGTTGATTGTCTATTGTGGTGAAAGTGTACAAACTCTGCAGAGTCAAAACTATTCGAATAGCCGTGCCCACAGTCAAGGGTGGACATGGGAACTTAACTAGATATAGATCTATTTCAAAAACTTTGTGGGAGGAAATGGGAAAGTGGAGGGCAGTGGAAGGCCCTAACTGGTGTTGTCCTGGGTGTCGTCCCAGCGGTAATGTAAGCGGATATAACGCTGAAAGTATAGCATATGGTTTGGAGGCCATGTAATAGTGGATGGTCTCTAGGTCACTGGTACTATAGCATTCTGATACGCACTTACACTTTGATTAAAAATTGCTAGGTCATAGGGATTTTTAAGTAATTGTATTCAAAAGCACTCTACGCAAAACAAAATAACCCTAGCCTTCTCTTGATGAGCCCTGCATATTACTTAATTGCATTCTGTGTGTTGGCTCGCGGAGCACGGGGTCGGAGTGCTCACGCTCGCTTTTGCGACAAAATTCAGAATCAGGAATCAAATCACCTCGCCTCAGCAACCAGATTGGACAAGCTGGCAGAGAAGATGAAGATGTCAAGGGCTAGGCCGCGAACCTCGATTGTTGCTGTGGGCATGTCCCGAGGTTCACTGTGTGCTTCGTTTCAGCTGCTGCATTTTGTTGATTTCGGCCCAACCGGCCCGTGAGTAAGTTTGCTATTATATTTACGCTTCCGCATGATATGTACTTGATATTCATAACTGTAATCTGTGAGCACTATCTACTGATCCAGGGAATAGTGCGGTGAATCACAGAGGATTCCGGATTGTATAATCTGGGGTCTGACATTAACTAAGAAATCTAATGTGTAGTCAGTATGTTATTTTGTCGACATATGCTGAATTCTGATTGTCTTTTCGTTCACGTAGGGTGGGGTGTCGCATCCAGTGCTGAGATGTATAGGACGTTTGGCGAAGAACACCCAGGCACTGGCCATTCTACCCTTGGTAAGTCGTTTGTCCTTGGTGGCTCAGACCTTTAGTAATTTCTGTCGTCTCAAAAATGATACGCTTTCCGTTACACACAGTAATCTTATGTGCAAAGAAACGATACATTACTTAGTCATATCACTACAGACTCCCGTATTTTAGGTATTTTAGGCTTTTTGATGATATTGGATGCTGATGTGAACAAAAAGGTTTTTGACTTATTATACTCAAGGTTAAATGAAAACTTATACCTGATTAGCACGACCGGATGATGAAGCAGCATTCAGAAAGTACCAAATTAGCTATTGCCCCTACAAAAAGGCAGCACTTTCCATTTTTCAATCGCCATCCCTGATAATAACCATTTCTTTGCATTCTACACAGTTTTTCTCAAGGGATAACTCTGCACATCTCCTGGCTAAGCGCCCAGGAGTAGATGAGATCCTGGATGTTGCTGCCTTTGGAGATCAAGGCCCAATAAAGATGTAGTCCATATTGTCGCCAGACGAACGTGCTCATCTGACTGAACTACTTTGTATGCCCTACCTAACTCCTACGCAAAATAGAAAACTGCTTTGATATGGTCAGCCGTGCTATTCTGTATTTTTGTATGCCCCAGCATATGTAATTGCTGATGTTGGCCAGTGGTCACCTGCATATCATGTTGCATATCTATGCGTTTAAGCGCATTTAACATACACGGTACTATGTACACTGTGCTGGTTCGACCCAACAGAGCAAACCTCTAGCTGCTATCGTCTGTTTTCCATCTCTTTAAACGGCTGCAACTACAGATAAGTATCAATGAAATGAAGTATGACTGATTAATACGATCAAGCCAGTTGACTGTTGGTGCTATTCAATATTTCGTTGCCGGCTGACACACAACCAACGGGTGGTTTTTTTTTTGGTTTATAGCTTATGGCCATGATTGATAGCTTTTGGGTCCATATTAGCTTTTAGCTTATAAATAGTAACAGCTTGTAGAGAAGTTTGTAGAGAGAGACACTCGCGTGCAATTTTGGCCGATATAAATTAAGTCATTATAGTGTATAGTACAATCGACTAGTAGACTTGGTTTTGAAAAAACACTCTGTTTGAAAGTTAATTATTGTAAAAAAAACTATTTATTGTAGAAAAACAGCTTTTAGAATCCAATATGAATAGGGCTTTTAGCTTTAGCGTGATCATTTATGCGTACAACTGAATATTGATAAGCCATTTCGAAAAGACTATCTTGATAAGCTGCTTCGAAAATATGATGAAGAGCTGTTTTATTTGTTTATTTGAAAAAAGTCATAAGTTTATGGGGTGAGTGCACCAGGTTCTTTTTTTGCTCAGCCATAAATACGAAGCTCTCGCAGCTGCTCATCACTCATCTCAGTCGCTCATCACATAAGCTCATCCTCATGCTCATCGTTCAGAATTAAGAGTGCATAGCTCATTCTTTAGAGAAGCCAGTGCATGTTTATCGAGGACACGGTAGTGCTGATTGATTATATCGAAAGATAGATAATTTTTATCGCATGCTTTCGACATTATTCCCATAGTCGTAGTTAAATAGTGTTATTCAGTTAGTTGTAATTAATGTAGCTCGTATTATGAAGTAAGTAGGTCGTAGTACTTTAGCCGTAGTTTTGTACTATTTTTGTTTACGTATGGTACCCATAATTTATTATTGTTTGGTTTTATGTATGTATGGTATCCATAATTCACTAATTAATGAATTATTCCTATGTAGTTACACACATGTAATCACTAACTTGCATGCTGCTTATCATCATTTTTTGTTGTAATGCTTACTGTGGATCTGGTTGTTGTGGCTTTAAGTAATCGTAGACATGGAACACTTGATAGTGTTCCATGGCGATGGTCTTGTATGAGCAGGACCGGATGGGTTCAACCTATCGACATGTCAATACAAGGTGCTCCAAGCTGAGGGGTTCGGCGTGATGAATGTTCACAAGCTTCGAAGCTGCATCTAGAGAGAGTTTGCCACAGAGGCAACTGCGATGAAACTTGCGATTGAGGGGATCAACTGCACGAATGGCATGTGGGAGCTCATGAATGTGAATGTCACTGTAGCATGGAGGCAGTACATGCAAATTGCCTCCCAACTCAAGGCGGCCATTTACGGGAGGTCGATGGTGTACCTGAATTTCAGGCGCCGGGCGTCGAAATAGTTGATGAGCCCGGCCCCTCCACACCCAAGCAAGCACAGGCCGAGCTTCAAGACAATAGCACTGAATGTGCTGTATCGGAGGAAAGATCGGCCCCTGATTTCGTGCAGAATGATGGGGCGGACATGTAGTGGTCAGCTCGCATTGACTGCCACAAGTATCTACTAGAGCAGGCACTCAGGTTGGAGTCTAACTGTCGGACCCTGGAGCAACAGCTCTGAAACCCTCTGTGTAAATCGCACTAGTCCAGGAACAGCTAGTGCACACAATATAACAAAGATACATATCAAGCATAAATAACCAATTATATTAAATAAAAGAGTACAACCTTATGGCCAAGTCTTACATTAAGATTACTTAAATAAAGGAAATAACAGTGAAAACAACTTGATAAATAGTGAAGCCTGACAGCCTGCCCACAAGCAGCCGACTGTAAGACGTGTCCTACTCGTCCAGGTCCTCACCTTAGTCATAATCCTCCTCCTCTGAGATGAGATAGCAAGGTGAGTACAAACTTGTACTCCGCAAGTCACACAGAGAATACAACATAATGATAAAGGTAACAAAGGAAGGCTTATAGGGTTAGTTTGAGCATAAAACAACATTTAAGAAAATACTGTAAATTGATTGAAATTGCTGAATTTAATACAGTAAGTAAAAACAATAATTGTAGATGAAATTAATACCGTTAGTACAGGCTCCGTGAAAAACTTTACTCAGCTTACCCATGACCGTGGGCACGACTATCTAGGATAGATTATACACTCTGCAAAGGCTGTACAACTTTACCCACAAGATATAATTATCTCATAATGTCGCCCATTACACGCTTTCGTAGGCATGCAACTAAGTAATCATAACAAGGCCTTGACAATGTAAAACCTTCAACATGGCCAAGCCAACTCTAAGATTTTACCCCAGTAAGGAATCCACCAGACCGGGACCCCTCTTGAGCCGAGTGAGACTTCTCATGGCTTACACTGTGCTCATTTTCAACCTACACGAGACTCAGGTTGGGACCCACAAATTATTCAGCCAGGACTGTCCCATACCAGTCTTGTGTTAGTACAATAGGGCTTTGTAACAGTAGCTCACAGACTGGTCCTTAATTTGACTTAGACTCAATCACATACCCCCTGTGCCCAACAATCAACATTGTGTTTCCGAACAACAGTGCAAGCCTGCACCCTCCACCTAACCATTAGCTTAAGTCTAAACCAGATTTTATATTTTATTTTAAAATATTTCATAATCCTTGTTGACTCACCGAAGTCAACAATACATTTAAAAAGCTCATCATTTCATGTGAAAAGGGCATCCCAATCTAAAGTTATTTCTATGCATGTCTAAACATTTGCTACAAAAATTCTCTAGCCATACTAATGTACTAACTAGAGTTTTATTCTAGGGTGACAAGGTATCGAGGGATTCAAAGTCAGCGAAGGAATTAACAAGTAGGCAATGATTAAATTTAAAACTAAATTTAAATACATTGAATAAAATTAAGCATGCAACATAATTTAAATCAACATAATTTCATTTGCAAATGGGTTCAATATGATCAAGGAGTGTGACTTTCCTTGCTCCACGAATTGGTGTGAACCGTCGTCGAGGAAATCTTCGAAATCGTCGTAGTCTATACACGAAAATAACCCACCAAACTCAAATAAATTCAAAATAAGTTCAAATAAACTTCAAATATTTAGATTGAAGACAGAAATGGATAGAGGGGTTTTGATGAATTTAGAAATTTGAATGGGTTCAATCGGAGTTAGGATGAAGGAGAACGGGATCTCAGAAGTTTAAAATTAGAGAAAAAAGAATAAATTGGATTTCTGGAATTATTTTTCTAAAGGAAATTTGGAATTATGACATTAGCAGGAAAATATTTTTGGCTGAATTATTTTTCTACTAGAAAATGGAATTATGATGTCATGCTAACGTCAGCCCTGGGGTGGACAGACTGACAGGTGGGCCAGAGGAAAGGCTGAGGTGGCAGGGATGCTAACATGGTGCTGATGTGGCTGGTGACTGGGCTATTTTGCTAACGTGGTAGCTAGGTGGTGCTGATGTGTCTGCCATGTGTCTCGGGACGCTCTTGGTGCTGACGTGGTGTCCACATGTCACTGACGTGGCAACCACGTGGGTCAGGTCTACCGAGGTGGCATCATACACGACTCCACGTGGGCCGAAGGGGAAGGTGGCTCTGGCATGGCTCTCAGGTGCTGAGGTGGGCCACCATGTGGCGTCCATGTCGGCCGGGTGTGCTGATGTGGGCTGCTGGCAAGTGATCTTGCTCGGGGACCGATGGTCACAGGTACTTCGGCGAGCAGCGACAGTCGGTGAGGGTCGCAACAAAGAGAGGAGAGGGAGGGGATTCCGTTTACCCTTGTCTCGAGGCTCGATAGCGAACGGAGGCGGTTGGCGATGACGAAGGGCGACGGCAGCACTGTAAGATCGAGGTGGCCGACTAGAGGGGGGTGAATAGGCGGTTTAAAAATTCTCTTCAAATTAATATTAGCAATTCAAGACCTTTTCTATTTGCCTAAACCAAGTATATAATGCGGAAGCGAAATTCAATTTGGTTTAGCTCAAATAGCCCCTAAGTCAAGCAAGAACGTCTAAGTGCACTAATAATTCTAGCCTATGTCAAAGTTTGTAATTCTAGATATACAAGCAATCAATTTAATTCTATGAATGTAAATTGCTTAAATATAAATAGAGTACAAGAAAACAAACCACAATTGACACAATGATGTTTTACTGTGGTGTTCGGAAACTTGCCGGTTTCCTCTAATCCACGTTGAGGTTAGCCCAAACAAATCGGACCGGCTCCACGAATTAAGCCTTGCACCTCAAATCCACTAGTGGTAGCTCTTTCCCGCTCCGGGTAGGTGAGCTCCGACATTCACAACCTCGCCGGGTCTTCTCACAACCTTCTTGAGAAGATCACCGCGCACGACGCCTCCAACGCCGTCTAGGAGTCGGCAAACTCCAAGAGTAACAAGTAAAGTCTCTCACTTGACTCTCATCACGTGCAACAAATGGACAAGCTCAATCCGGACACAAAATCCTTCTCTAGATGCAACACATGCACTCTAAATCACCTCTCCTCTCTCACAAAGTGCAACACATGCACAATTGAGTGGAGAGCCTCACTCTAGCTCAAGACAACAGAAATGAGTCAAGCAACAACATCTCCAACCAGCCACAGGGGGGTATTTATACCCCACACAAGAAAACTAGCCGTTGGAGCCAAACTCCTGAAAAATCAGGAAAATCGGAAGTACCGCAGTTATAAAACCAGAACTTCCGATTTCCTCGCAACGGTCAGAAAACCAGCCGTTGGACCAAAATCAGAACTACCACAGTACAAATTGCGGAACTTCCGATTTTCCCGAGGCCAAGTCATTCAAAAAATTGCTCTCTGGAAAAAACATTCCGCTCGGAAGTCGGAACTTTCGGAAAATCGGAAGTTCCGATTTTTTTTCCCGGTACTTTCGATTTTTTTGGAACTACCGCAGTACAAATTGCGGTACTTCCATTTCCAGTTTTTCAGCAGAGGCGACACTCGAAAAAATGGTCATAACTTTTGACTCCGATGTCGGAATTGAGTGATCTTGGACTCTACGGAAAGCTTATTCAGAGGGCTACACAACCTATCTATTTGCATGATCTCAAACACATTAAATCAATGCAGAAATCACAAGACATCCAAAAGTCACTACCATGGTTTAAGTCCAAGGAAATAGCAACAAACAATTTTAGACCATGCCAAGGGATAATGCATGATCTCCAACTTTTGCAAAACACATTTGCAAACTTAGATCATACTACAAGGATTAGATACATGAACTTCAACCTTTTGCAAAACACATTTGCAAAGTATAGTCACATGTTACAAGGATTATATGCATGAGCCTCAACTATTTGCAAAACACATTCGCAAATAATGACATCACGTCAAGATGAGCTAGAGCAAGAGAGGTTTGAGCTATCAACACATGATGAGACTCAAACTACTAGACATGACCCCTCTTAATAGTACGGTAAGTTACACTAGCAATCCGGTCTTTCAACCAAACACTAAGACCGGTAAAAGACTAGGAACACAGCCTTAGCCCTAACTAGTCATACCTTTGCCTTGGGTCATTGTCTTGATAAGCATCAACTCATGATGCATTCTTTTCATCAATTCCATCAGCACATGATGGTCTTCACTTGTCTTGATGATCAACACATGATCATCTCCATTTGAACATGCATCAACTCATGACGTATCTTCTTCTCGATGGCCTTCAACACATGAATCCATCTTGTTCTTTGATAGCCTTCAACTCATGAAGCTATCTTCTTCTCAATCTTGACTTGATGATCTTCAACACATGAAGTCATCCTAGGTCGTCCTCATTTGTGGAACCTAACCTATTCATCCAACTTATGGAAAATGTTAGTCCACAAAATAATTGTCATCAATTACTAAACTTTACCATTAATACATAATGGAGGGATTAGATTCAACAATCTTCCTTTTTGGTAATTCATGACAATCTCAACAAATATTGAGATATAAAATTGATTTGCGAGTATACAACTTGTACACAACAAATGTATACTCTAAGATAAGTTTTAAACAAAGCTTACTTATCCTGTTGTCAAAAATCGTTCATCCATTAACACATAATGGGGAAGCTAGATGACAACCCGATTACTCATGAGTATATATGAACTACACAAGTTATATATATACTCAAGAATGTATTTCAAAGTAAAGATCTCAAATGTGCATATTGAAAGAAACATGGATCAATACTCATGAAATCATATATATATATATATATATATATATATATATATATATATATATATATATATATATATATATATATATATATATATATATATATATATATATATATATATATATATATATATATATATATATATATATATATATATATATATATATATATATATATATATATATATATATATATATATATATATATATATATATATATATATATATATATATATATATCCCTAAATGTGTGCATACAAGTGTATATAAAGAAAGACATATGCACATATTCATTTTAGATTAATTGAGGAGTTCAATCTATATTTTAGATCTAAGGAATGTATTTGTAAATGAGAAAGTGATTTTGAAAGCATACCTCTTTGATTTCACCTTTCCATCCAAATGAGACTAAGTATAAATAAATTCAAACAAACGTATTAATCTCATGTATGCATTTGTCATTATCACCAAAACATTATAAAAGTATTTGTCATTAATATCAAGATCTCAAAATGGTATTTGTCATTAACACCAAAACCAATTTAATCGGGTCTTGATCTTTCAATCTCCCCTTTAACCAATTTAATCGGAGCTTGATCTTTCAGGCGCTCGGTTGACGGCCAAAACGGCGCTCCAGCGATGCTCGAGCTCGGAGGAGTGGTGTCCAAGAACGACGACGGCTCGGGAAAGACGAGGGTGCTGGCACCGAGGCTCGGGGGCGGCCAGAGCGGCGAGGGGAACTCGCCGAATTTAGTGGCGAAGCTCAGCACGGTGCTGGGGCGCTCGAGCTCACGGGAAGGGAGGAGGAGGCGGAGTAAGGGTGGTGTGGAGGGAGGAGGGGCTCAGGGGGGTTATATAGGAGCGGAGGGGAGCGTGGGCATGGGGATTTCTCATCGGAGGTTGGCAGAGGCGGGTGGCGGTTGCGGAGGAGATGGGGGAGCGGGCGCGGAGAGAGAGGGGGAGGTGGGCGCGGAGAGTCTAGTGCACGACGGGCGAGGTGGGGTGGCGTACGTGCGGGAGGGAGTGGCGACCGGAAAGGGCGGAGTGGACAACGGGGGATATTACCCGAACTACCCAAACTAATTTCGGGTAATCAGAATTGCTATCCAAATTTGGGATCGGGTACCTCGAGTTCGGGTATTTCGGGTTCGGGTCCGGGTAATTCGGGTACGGGTAACGGGTATTTTGCCCACCCCTACCGGGGAAGAAGGAGGCGGGTGCGTAGGAGGAAGAAGCCGGCTGACAGGTGGGGTAGGGCGCAGAGAGAGAAGAGAGAGGGAAGGAGCGGGTGGAGGGAATGGTGCCACGCGGCCAGGGAAAGATCGGGCGGCTACGGAGGTAAGTGGAAGGGACGGGGAAGATGGGCCAGGGCGGGACTCGACTCAATCCAAGCCGTTCACGTGTCGGCCTAAGGGGAAGGCGGGGCAGGAGCGTGGCGGCGACGTGGGCGGATCCCAGCCGTCCACGCGTCGGCCGGAGGGAGAGGGGTATTTTATTTTATTTTTTATTTTTAGAAATCCCGAGAAAGAGGAATAATGCTTAGAAAATAGCAAAAATCCAAATAAATCCCAGAAAATTCCTAAAATTCTATCAAAATGCAAGGAATCCAAATAAAATTAAATAACCTCATTTTGACCACAATTGCTCCCAAACTTTAATAATCTTTATTCTAAGTACAAAGGAAAGATTTAAATTCCAGAAAAATTCCAAATAAAACTAAATACATTTTTAGAAATTTTGGGATGTCACACTAACGAGGATACCGACCCAAGCTCCAATGATATCAACGACGACGCACAATAGATGGATGGTCCACACGGGGAAATTATATTATCGGAGGTGCCCTATGTGTCCTCTAGACTCGATGATGCTGCGATACGTTCCCTCATACTATTGCAAGAAGAAGGGTCCCAGCGGGGGTTTCAAGCTGATACCCTCCTAGTTGGGCAGCACTTCCCTAGTAAGGCGGCTGTACAACAAGCTATAGCACAATACGCCTTGCTTATCAACCGTGTGTACCGAGTGCACCAGTCCAACCCAACCAATTTCACAGTGAAATGCGTAGTGCAAGGCTACCCAAGAAAGGTCAACGTTCAACGCCAAGATTTTTGGCTCGGTCTTCTCGGTCAAGACAATGATTGACCACACTTGCAAGCTTAGTGAGCCCCTACGCCATCATCGGAACGTGACTTCGGCATATATGGCAAGCATCATCAGCCACCTAGTTGCGGCGAATGTGTCCGTCTCCCCCAAGATGCTCATGTCGGAAGTTGCTAATATGGTTGGCTATCCAATCAACTACAGCAAGGTCCGACGAGGCAAGCAGAAGGTCATCGAGTTCATGTACATGACGTACAAAGAGGCGTACAATCATGTGTCGAGATTGCTTCACCAAATAGCCAAATCAAACCCAGTACGTACATAAACAAGTGAAAAGGGAACTCGGTGCAGACAAGGGAGCAGGCGAGGGGGGACTGACACGGACAAAGTGACAAATGTGCGCGTGAGGGAGTAGGCGAGGGGGGACGGCATAGACAGAGTGACAAATGTGCGCATGAGGGAGTAGGCGAGGAGAGACGGCATGGACCGAGTGACAAATGTGCATGTGAGGGAGCAGGCGAGGGGGACGGCATGGACAAAGTGACAAATATGAGAGCGAGGGAGCGAGCGAGGGAGACAGCACGGACAGAGTGACAAATGTGCGTACGAGGGAGCGGGCGGGGGGACAGCACAGACAGAGTGACAAATGTGCACGCAAGGGAGCAGGCGAGGGGGGATGGCATGGACAGAGTGACAAATGTGCATGCGAGGGAGCTAACACTAAACCAGACAAACTTACACACTGAGAAGACAAAACATGGTAGCTTTGTGCAGTGGTGTGATGGTACGCTAGTCCGCGAATCATCCGACGTGCCCCTGCCTCGTGGACACGAATTTGCCGAAACCCAATTGGACTTGCAAAGCATACGCTACGTGAGCTTAGCCTATAAGTACTACCCCTTCGACACAGTGTTCTCTTTACCACGGCTAAATCACCACATCACTATAATGGAGAAGCAATGGGAGAAGATCACCCGATTAGCAAGGGCTGTAGCAGCACAGGACGAACAAGTAGCCTGTGCCAGAAGGCCACCTCCTAGAAATGAAGCCCTCCGTACCTCCAACCCCAACCCATATCTGAACGTTCCTACGAAGCCGGTTTAATTACCTGCCATCTGGTGGCGGGGGGCAGGGAGGGCGTCGCACGATGGCGGAGCGACAGGCGCAGTCGCACAATGGCCGGGCGGCGGGCGCCGCCGGTGGTCGGGCTTGATGGCCCAGTGTCAATCGCATAGCCACCACGATCACCGGATGGCGATATTATTTTATTATTTTTACGTGTATATGATTATTTTTGTAAATACGAATTGAAAATATGCTAAAAGTATCAAAATTTTCTTTTATTTATTTATTCGATAAGAATTGTAAGTAAAATTATAAACCGAAAAAGAAAGTATCCATTATCGTCCTACATAGACATGACATATCTCGTCCTCGCACTAGTGATAAATAATAAACCAATAAGGAGGGAAGTGGTTCCTTGGTACAAGCAAAAGGCGGACTTGTTTAGGTTTCCCGTGCAATACGTTTCGTGCGGGTAGCAATTTAACTAACCCCAATCCCCACTCTTCCCTACCTTTCCTCCTCGTCCTTATCTCTTCTCCTCTTCCCTCGACAATCTCTTCCTTACCCCGCAATCCCATCCAATCCGATCCCGTAAGAGTCCATACGTCCCTGCTCCCGATCGATTCCATCCCCGATCACCCCAATTCCCGCGTTTTCTTGACCGAATTTGGTGCTTCTTTGTTGGTGTTCTGCAGGACCAAGAAACAAGCGCTTCGTCCGGTTCGATCCAGCACGTGAGGATTCGTTCCAAGGTTTCGGTGGTTCTTGCCCCTGTTGGGTTTTCGATCGGCGAGTTTTGGGCTGATCTTGCGGTGATTTGTTTGTTGTTCGTAGGACGGTCGCGGGGCGTGATGGCGAGGAGTTCGTTCAAGCTGGAGCACCCGCTCGGTTCGTCTCTTATTATTATATTTTTGAGGGTTTCGATGGTAGTAGGTGGTGGCACCCTAATTAACGGATTCTTGGAGGTTTACAAATTGTTTCATAAATTTTGTTATATATGATGTTGTGGAGTTGTGATTATTTAGCTCTGTAATTAGATTACCCCATTACTTTTTGCTAGTATCGAAAACATCGTGCCTGATTGTGTAGCTGGTATTGATCGACCCATTAGAATCTGTAGCTTTTTCGTTATGATAATGAAAACCTATAACTTCCGGCCATAACTAATTACATACTACTTTATAACATGTTTTTTCTGTGGTTGTTGATGCTGTAAGTTTTTCTATTCTAATCAAACTCTGGTGTAAATTTACAAAGAAATTCCTTTTTAATTACATATGAGAATTGGACGTTTGGTGACTCGTAGCTTCTGCATTTACTTAATTGGTTGATGGTACCTCATGACTAGGGTGGTTCAAACCATTACGGATCGATTTGGATTACCCACAATTTGTTGTTGACGTTGGAAGCTGTAGGCTGTAGCTTCTATAATGTCCATTTGTGAAATTTGTAATTTCGTCCTGAACTGTTTGTTGGTTCTAATTATCCAATTTCCATTGTTGTATAATGTACCAATATTTTGGCGTGAGTTTTGTTTCCATAATGTCTTTTCTAGGTAACTGGATTTTTGTACATATGTATGACATGATTGATCAGTATCTAGGGTTATATAACTGGATTATGTGGTTGGCTGATGGATAATTTGTGAAATAATACTGCTAGTGTCAGTTCTTTGTGCACAATGTTTTACCGTGATCTTTCCTATTTTACTAGCTGCCCATCAGATATGGACTACAAACTTTTTTCAGTTTTTCGTTAGAATTACCTGCCTTCAGCATAGAACAAGTGAAATCTTTTTTCTATTTATGCAACGTGTAACAGAGAGGAGGCAGGCTGAGGCCAACCGCATCAGAGAGAAGTATCCTGATAGAATTCCTGTATGTTTCGTTCCTTGCTGTTTATGCAGTTTGCTTCCTTTTTATGATGGTTTGTTTACATTTGAAGCAATTGTTATCTGGTGTAGGTCATTGTTGAGAAGGCTGAGAGGAGTGACATCCCGGACATCGACAAGAAAAAGTCAGTTCTCAACCATTTTGTTAATATATTCAGTAGAATTTAATATCTAGTTCTTCTTGTGCTTCCAAAAATAGCTTAAAGCAATTTATATCATTGAGTTTGTCAGACTTATAATGCAAAACTGTTGGTTGGTGGTTGTACTTTGGGCATTATCCCTTCACCAATCATTTCCTTTATTCTGTTGGTCCAGGGACTCAAAAGTCCTAATTGTTGGAGTATAAGTGAGTTGCCCATCTTTCCTCATTAGCTTAAGCTTTTGGGTGAACTGGTTAGTGTATGAAACTTAATATGGTATCAGAGCCAAGAGGTCTCGAGTTCAAGACCTGGCTGACGCAATTAAAAAAAATTAATTGCAGTCCACTTCTATTCCACGTATTAGGCCTAAGAGAGACTACACGTGAGGGGGGGTATTGGAGTATAAGTGAGTTGACCATCTTTCCTCATCAGCTTAAGCTTAAGTTTTTGGGTGAACTGGTTGATGCATGAAACTTAATACTAATCACGAATTATTTTTTTTCTGCAAGTTGCCATTGAGAGTTGATTGCTTGCTCCACTTGAGGATAGTCTTTGCTTGTACTTCCTTCTGATATTATTGAAGAATGAAGAACCTGTTTAATTTGCCGATGTTAAACAATTGCATCTCTATATTCTCAGCTGTTTATGCTGCATCAAAACCATTGTTGCACCATACCAGCCACAATATGTCCTTGTGTGGTTTTTAATATGTAACTCCATACAGGTACCTTGTTCCTGCTGACCTTACTGTTGGACAGTTCGTTTATGTTGTACGGAAGCGGATCAAGCTCAGTGCTGAGAAGGCAATCTTCATCTTTGTAAAGAACACACTTCCACCAACAGGTATGGAAAAACGAATGCACTAGGAACAATCTTCACGGCACCATCTTAAAAATCATAATCATGTTGTTCCTAAACATATTTTTTTACATTGGTCCTGCAGCTGCTCTGATGTCTGCAATCTACGAGGAGAACAAGGATGAGGACGGCTTCCTCTACATGACCTACAGTGGCGAGAACACCTTCGGGCTGTTCTAAGTGGCACGATCACCATTGGACAATGCCTCCTGTAAATAGGCATCTCAAAAACCTGTGTATATAGTCTGGTCTACGTCGTCGCAAGTCCTTGCATTACACTGTCAAAAACCTATCCGATGATCGAAGCAGACAATGCTCAATACATTTAAGTAACTGTCTGGTCCTGCCACGGAAGCTCCATTACTCCGATGTTCTCTTTGAAGTTGCTGTTCTAACAAAGTGAAACCCAGACTTCTGTGGTTCTGCCCCCATTTAAGCATTTGTTTCTGTTGTGTTCTTAATTCCTTGTCCTGCCGACAACGCTGACGGAGAATGCCACCGGACACGGGACCATGTGTCGCCGGAGCTGTACGGATAAAATGCCACCGGCACGGGCCTTGGTTCGCTGGCAGGTCGGAGAACCTGGACTGGAGGTAGCCTGTGTGCAGTAGTAGGGCCAGGTTCTTGTGGTGGTATTGGCGTCGGTATCACTGGTGTTTCACCTGCACCGCACAGGGGGCAGGGGCCAGTGTGCATCGAATCTTTATCTGATACTGTTGATGGCAATACGTCGGAACCTGAATTCAATGTCCATTTGCATTACAGTGTGAACCAAGCTATAGTAGCATGCACGGCTATCACCTGAATAGTTAGCGTTAAACATTCTTACTCTTTAAGAACCACTCCAAGTAACACACATACTGGGCCAATCTAGCACACTTAACACCTTATGGCCCTATTCTTTATGACTTATGGCTTAATTAAAACAAACAAACAAGATGGTTTTTATCGTCTTTTTGAATCAACTTATCAATATAGATTTTTTAAAATAGTTTATCGGTATTCGGTTTATTTAGTTAAAAAGAACGGGCGCGCAGCTACTGCAGCAGTGCAGCTCCATAAGTCGTAACACAAGGCACTCATTTGAAAAGGGAGCCGGGCAGGCAGCACATTGAGAGGAGGCAAACGTCCCATGCTGTGCCTGCAGACTGTAAATGCAGTGCATTCAAATCACACAAGCATGCACACTGCATGAACACTGCTGACTTCTCTCTCTCTACGTCTCTCACTCGAGGCATCTCATATCACCCTCCTTCCCTCTCACTCTCTCCCTCTCCTTCAATGTTGCCAATAAATATTCCAACCACCTCTTTGTTTGGTCGTTGGCTCGTTCACTCCATCGCCTTGCAATGCATTTGCCTTAGTACTCCTATATGCATTAGCTCTCTCTCTCTCTCTCTCAAAAGCAATTGTCTCCAAGAGGTGCCTATTATGCTTTCACTGCTTCACTCGGTCCTGCTCTCTCCTTTCATCTCCTCCTGCATGATGCAAAAGAGTGGTTGCTCTTTTGTTCTTTGTGTCCTTGTCATGTTTGTAATCCCTAAAGCTTGCGTGTTATGTGTTTTGTTCTGTGTAATGTTGTTTTCAGTGTTGCAGTGGTTGCAGTGTAATATCAAGGTGGTCAATTAGCCTTGTGGTAACGGGATATTGGTGCGGTTCAATCAGAAATTGCTTGTGCTCCGAAGGCGAGGGCTCCACTCTTTGATTGAGCCGTGCCAATATCACGTTCGTATTGCGAGGAAGAATGCTTCTGGTTATTTTTGCCATGTAGATCTTGTCCTTGCTTTGTATTAGTCGTTATTGAGTTGCATACATCAGTCAGTTCATCTAAAAGTCTAAACTGATGAGGAAAAATAGGTAATTCACTTATACTTCAATATTTACCCTCACGTGTAGCCTCTCTCAGGTTTAAGATGTCTAATAGAAGTAAGCTGTAATTTTTTAATTGTATCAGTCGAGTCTTGAACTCATGACCTCTTGGTTCTGATATTATATTAAGCTGTATGCACCAACTAATTCACTCAAAAATATAAATTGATGAGGAAAGACGAGCAATTCACTTATACTTTAATACTCATCTTTCCAAGTTTTTTCTTTTTACCATATGAAGTAGTTGCAAATGCCGACTAATTAAGAGTTAGCTGAATTTGTATACAGAGAGGCTAATCTCTTTTCATTCGGAAGTTTTATTTGCTTCACATCCATACGATGATTAGGAAGCATAAAATTTTAATTCTATTAGCCCACCTACTTTTTTCTTCTTCTGAGAGGATGACTAACACTGTTCTTGACATCATGACTTGAAGTGACATGCATGCATATACATGTTTTCTGAATTTACAAGTTCTGTATTTGCATAAGATTGAATCGACACAACGATATGGGCCTTGAAGTCTGCTTCTCGTCCATTCATTAGTTTGCACTACTAGAATTAATTTGTACACTTTACAATGTAGGATCTGCAAAAGTATGTTTCGTTAGATTCTAATGTGAAGATATGATAGTGCACAATGCAATAGCTGTATTGAGTAATATTTAAGAACAATTGTTGCTATTCATTCATGAAAAACAGATGGTTTTACTACCTGCATGAGAATTATGACACAAGAACTAACTTGCTTCATTCCTTCATGCTTGCCCTCTCCATCCATTTAGTTTGCTTGCAAGATGCAACAGAGTTACTATTCATATAAAGCAGGGAGAAGAGAATGCCAAAAAGAATCCAAGTCAAGATCTGAAACTTCGCTGTCTACAGAAAACGGCTCGTGAGGCGTGACACTATGCAGCGCGTCGCGAGGAGAGCAGAAGAATTGTATAGAGAGATGGACATTGCCAAGCTTTGTGTGTGATTATGATCCTCTCTTGATAGGAGGATTGCAGGGAGAGCATATGCAAAAGGACAATTAGGATAAGCTCTCATGTCCCTACTTTTCCTGGCCTCCATTTTGATGGAAGTGTAGTAATGTGCAATGATAATCTTGGTTCCTGATTATAATGTTTGTTTCTCCCTGTCAGATCTTGCAGTTAAAACAATGTTTGTAATGTTTGCACACTCTTCTTTTATTGATCTTTGATCCATGAAATGTATTACTATACCAGCTCTCTGATCTTGTAATGATGTGCAGTTGTGCACTGCAATCCTTGGCTCATGAGGTGCTAGCTAAATTCTGCAGTAAAAAGTTTTATTGCCCTGTATGCGAATATTTCCTTTTGGGGGACCAAGCAGGATGTGATGGGCAAGAGTATCTGTCAGATAAGTACAGGGACACTGGTCCTTCGTGATCATGGAATGATGCAGAATCTTGCAAAAAATTGGAGCCAACAAAAACAACAGTGTGACATATGATCAAATCATTTGCATTACAGTAACACCTTTGTTGTTTGCTTGTGTTTCAGAGATAATCACCCGGGAGGTTATTGACTGTAATGCCAGAGAAGAGGGAGTTTGGGCTGGCTTGGGCCCAGCCTAGCCCACGCCACCCCCTCACATAAGCGCAAGCCAGGAGGAGGCGGCAAAATCATTCACTCCTCCCACGTGCCGAACACCACAGCACCCTCCCTTGCTGCTGTTGTCGACGACACCACTCCCCTGCTGGCCGCCGTCGCCCAGCCACCAGCGTCGCCGCCCTCCGGCCGCACCTCACCTGCCCCGTGCCCTAGCCACCGACACCGTCGCCCTCCCTTGCTCCATCCCGCGCCCCACCGGTGGAGAGAGAACTGTCGCTACCGCTCCACTTCTTTCCCCTGCTGTCGACGCCATCACCTCAAGCTCCTCCACTGCTCCCATGTGCTGCCATTGCCCCTTTGTGGGCCATCGCTGACGGGCACCGCCAAGGGGAGAGAGGAGCCGATCAGCCGTGAGAGGGGAGGAGTTGGGCCCGCTGAGAGGAAGAAGAGAGGAAGGGGGAGTCGACTGTGAGGGGAAAGAGGACTCGGCTAGGAGGAAGAAAAGAAGAAGAAGGCAGACAAGGAGCCAACCAAGGAAAACAAGAAGAATGAGTTGGTCATGAGGGAATGAAAGAAGAAAGGAAAAGAAAGAAGAGAGAAGAAAAGGATAAGAAGGGAAGGGAAAGAAAAGGAGAACACGGGAAGGGAAAAAGAAGAGGGGGGAGACCGATCCGACACATGATCTACCAGGTCCAACCAAGGAGAGGAAGAAGGAGGCTCGATCCAATTATTCAGGGCTAGGGTAACACCTCGAATCCTTTTCCCCAGCTTGTTTATCGATTTATGTGGAGGTAAAAGTGTCGATTAGTATTAGTGATGCGTATGGAATGGTTAGGACACAGTTAGTAGGTAGATTCCATGTGCTAAGCCCCTACAGAGGTTTTGGGCATGTTAAAGGTATAATATGAGAATATATTAAACTGAAACTTGTAGCTAATGTTATTAGCTTTCTGTAGAATGCTGGAACGCCAATTTTGGCACAATGGTTTGGAAGATAAGCTTTCGAGACGGCTGCTGCCCGGTATGGGACAATACAACCGTCGAGGCTGAAAACAATAGTTTTGCTGATGTAATCTTTAAATTATGATAACTAAGCCTACATGAGTAAGTTTGTGTAGATTACAGAACTCGAATTGCTTTCTATGTTAGGTTTCAAGATTGAAAGCTAAGGTTGTCTAACCACCGGAACAACGGGAAGCTGTCTGATTCAAGAGTGTTGTACATGTCGGGTTTGCACATAGGAACAATGCCGTTTGTATGTGTGTATGTATTGCTATGATGTATTGAGATAGGTTGATGCTTGTTTAGATGGAAATTCAAGATACATGCCATCCACACATCACCCACAAGTTTAATCAGGCAAGTGTATGGTAAAATGGTAAAATTCAGGGTAAGAATTGCTATTAGTTGAGTTTTGATGCACTACCTACCATGCTATCATGAGTTGATTATTTCTGTTTACATAACATATTGATGAATGATAGGTGGTACATGACATAGATACCTGATGCTGATATGTTGCCGAATACTAGTTAATGGAACATGATGTGTCGATATGCTTAAATGAATAAGTTTCATTGCATGCATTCATATCATGAAAATAGATGGTTTTTGTGGTATCTATGGTCTATTTTGTGTGAACACTTCACAGGAGTGGAGAAAGACCTACTTCGGTTGGTAGGCACTTTATAGGAGTGGAGATTAAGATCCCCGTATAAAAAAATGACGGGCTATTGAAATCCCCGCATGATGTGCAAATGCATAAGAAATGATTGATAAAAAATGAAAGGGGTTAAATGATAATGAGTGGTTAAAGAGGCTATTGATGGATACTTAATGATATGGGTAATTGTTGTTTATTGTTTTACTATTATTTATCGAGTCTTTGAACTCATTTTTGCTTATTTGTTATTTATAGATGATTCTTAATGTCGTTATGCATCGAAAAAGGGAAAATAGCCCGTCCACGTCACATGCAAACACTAATGCGATCCATACTGTCTAGATAATCATTTTTGAATGTAGTATATCTAGTTTGGTAAATTAGTTCTTTGTGGTTGAACTTTAGAATGTTTTATGTTATGGTGGACTTATTACTATCTAGTTGTGAGCGTTTCTCAGGCATGGGTGTCCTGAGCAATCTTGGGTGTGGAGCCCTAAGCTTTATTATGTTATGATTATTGTTGTTATAGAATCAGTTGCCTTCAATGCATTTTGTTCAATATTTGTTGATTGCTCTATCGATAGTTGTAGAAACATGAGAGGTGCTACCAAAATTTTTAATGGCAGTGTCAATCTAAAATTGTTAATGTATAGTAGTAGCATTCCGAACTCAAAAAGGATAGGCCGGCGTGTTATATTGACATAACCGACAGCGATTAGAGTGCAACTGTTCCTTCTAAAGAATCCGCAGTGGCAATCAGGACAGGGCAGGAGAGGTCATGTGCACAGGTCTGCATCAGGTATGAAAGCCAAAACCTGAAGAATCAAAAGCTCGCAAAATTTTTCTGTGTGAAATGCAAAGAACAGTTTTCATCATGCCTGAATGATAGGACTTTTGATGGTTGTCAGGCATCCGACAACGGGTTCAAGTGCGAGGAACTGTTCGCTCCGACGAAGAACAGCAAGGCTCCAACTGGGGCAGCAGCATCATGCAACTTTGTGCATAAACAAGACAAGCTGCCAGATATCGGTTTGATAGCGAGTGCGAGGCGTTGTCGTCAACCGTCATCCCAGCTTCGCCAGGGAATCAACGTGATCAAACAGAACCTGCGATGTGAAGGACAGTGTGAGCTGCATCTGGTTAAGTCTGAACATAAGCAGTATGCTGCTTACTAAGCTAAAGATCACAGAAAATGGTCTTCATGTAAGTAAATTTCTGCTTTTAGTTATGGTAATTAATAGCTTCAGATTCCTAGTTCTTCTGAGTTCAGTGTTAAGTGTGAAATTTTCACATATTAAGGCACATTTGTCAAAAGCATCTGGAGCTCTAATGAAGGAGATACTGAACCCCATGCTAATATCATACTTATCTATTCCATTAACCAACACTGTTTGAAAACAATAACTCATGTTCATGCCAGCTAATATCGTGATTGAAAGTTCAAATAATCAAATGGATGTTACACACACTAGAAAATGTTTATGTACGTGTAAAAAAGACAGGAGTTTAAGAATTACCATATGTTAGTTCCAGTGCAGCTGAGCAAGTTCCTCAGCATGTGGCTCTGATCATCCAACTCACATACCAAGGAAGACATTTCCAGTACTTACTTTCAGAGACATATTTTTGTCTCATAAGATTTGCGCCACTTAATTCTGCATAATACATCGAGAGGAAGTTTTTTTCAGATCAGGTAACTGTAAACGATAAATAAACTATAAAGATTGAGGTAGGATGAAAAGGAGGCTTAACCTTGAGATCGAGTAAAAAGGATCATCAATAGTGTATCACCCAAAGTGTTTTTCACAGGTGCAGCAAGGAGCATATATTGCTTTCTTCTGTATGCAAGTGTGACATAGGAAAAGACTATGCGATTTTTATTTAGAACAAGAAGACTATTACTGATAATCTACCTCCAATGCACCTTCAACCGACTCTCTTTATTTTCCATAACTATTTGAATCTCGCAACTACTGTAGTCTGCAGATGACAAATTCGTCAACCGACTCGTCGGTTAACAATTCTCAATTCTGCATTGCCCATGAATGAATCCATGAAGATGCAGGTGTGGGGATTCATTTCCTTTGTCACTCAATTCAGTTCAGATGGTCAAAAACTAAAAATGACCGCTCCGGGGTAATAGTTCTATTGAAGTATTTGTGGATTATCCACATTTTCCTTAACAGCTTTAGCTTTTCGGTGAGCTTGTTGGCGCAAAAAAAACTCAATGAGTTCACAAACGTCGAACGAGAAATTTTGAACAAGCAAAAACGTGCCTACCTATTACCGAATATGGCAGCAGCACTCTAGTTTTCAAGCAAACAGCATCCAAATGACACTTTGGTACCATTTGAACTGGCAATGAAGCAGTGAATTCATCTGGTTCATTTCCAATAAACGTGAAAAATTGGTCCAAAGGTGCATTGCCCCATCTACGGTCCTGTTCTTTTTCAGCTTTTAGCTTCTGCTTTTAACTTTTCTACAGTAACTATTTTTTTAAACGGAGTATCTTTTCAAAATAGAGTCTACTAGTTAATTATAATATATACTATATCGACTTCATTTATATCTGTAAAAACCGTATGTGAATTTCTGTTACTTTGTAATCTCTCGCACGAACAGCCCAAAAGCCATAAGGCTCAACCAAAAAGACCATGCCCTACATCTAAAACAACATAGGCGGTACATTTATCTTCTATCCACAGTAGGGGTGGAAATGGATCGGATACGATCGAATAGTCTCAAATACAAATACGAATCCATATTTTTAAAATGAATACAAATTCAAATATTCTCAAATACGGATACAAATATTCTTGAATATGAATACGGATTTTCTCGGATACGAATATCGGATAAAACAGATTCCTAGCGGTTTTGCCAATTTTTCACCGGTTTTTGACTAGTTACCGGTTTTAAACCGCCTAAATTCAATTTTTGAATCACAAAATTCGTATAGATTTTTCATAGGTTCTAGAAACGGATTGAATACAAATCAAATAGTCTCAAATACAAATACGGATACGAATATTCTCGAATACGAATACAAACATTTTCGAATACGGATTTTACTTACCACATTCGCGTTTTCTCGCATATAAATATCGGATAAAACGAATTATCCATTACCGTTTTCCACCCCTAATCCACAGGCATAGCCGCAGAGCACAAGGCATAATGGCTAGCAACCAAGTGTTTCCTCCAAAATTGCCCGATGGTTGGAACGCAAGAATTTGATAGTAAACAATTCAAATCCTGTAGAAATATTTATAAATTCCCACGCTCCAATCAGGGCCTAAACTTAGTAGTATCAGGATCGCACAAGCCATACAAAATATCATCAAAGAAAAATCAAGCATTGTTGCAAGCAAATGCACAAGCAAACAGCAGGCAATCAGAACAGAACAGGAAACACCACTTCACTGTGCTAACTGATCCATCTCAGTAGTCATGTTGCTGCAGGTCGCACTGCACAGCAGATACAGAACCAATCCCAAAGCAAACTAGCAAAAGCACCACCTCTGTAGCAGTATTTATTTCTGTTCATCGAGCGGAAACCGCTTTTTATTACATCGCAGACCAGCATTACTACATAAGATTTGCCTCCTAGCACAACATCTGCGCCTTCTGATCTTCAGTGGAGTTCATTGAGGGAGTCGGCGTGATCGACTAAAACCTACAATGTGAAGAATAACATTAGTCACATCTTGTAGTTACAACGATATTCCAACAGGGCTCAACTCAATATACCACCTTTAGGAAATTATCTTTAGAAAAAAAATATAAATATATCTGACTAATAAATACATCAGATTGCTTGTTTGGTATGGCATCAATGCTGCATCTCAGAGTTCTAAATTTTCATCTTGTTTTACATTTTTTTAATCACTTCAGAAGAGCAGTGGTTACTATTCTATTGCAACGTATGTATCGTGTGCTCTGCCAATTAAATTGGTGATGCCTCAAGACAACAGAACATTATATTCCAGAGAATGTAGATAGACGATGAGAAAAGAAATGCAGATGGTGAAACTATAGCTTTTAGGCTCCCAATATATACCTCTTGAAGAGGATTCTATTTTACAGGTGCCAACCCTATCAAGAGTAGATTTTTTTCTCGAAAACGTAGGAGATTTACGTTTCATTCATTAAAAAAAAGAACGGTACAGCTTACAAAGACCCAGGAACGAATCAGGCACAAAAAAAAAACTACGATAGCCCACCAAGATGAAAGTCTGTGGCTAACACACCCAACGCCGACCAGGATGCCAACCGTGACTGATAAGCACCACTACTCGACCTAACACGAGTTATCGTTGCCACCCATCGCACCTCGGGACAGCCCAGCCACAACCAAGGAAGGAGAGACGACGCCAAGAGAACAACCACTACTGATGGACAAGCACCGGCCAACAAGCAGCTACACTGAGGGTAGGGTCAGGTTATCCAAGGTAACACCTCTAGGGAGAAAACGGCGCCGAAGGCATCGCCGTCACCCGATCTGGCAAGAATTGGATCTAAGGTTTGCACCCCAAACAAATGTCACAAGACCCTACAGACAAGAGTGAGGTACAGCTCTAAGATGACGCCTCCAAGGAGGGACACGACGCCCAAGGGTGTAGTCATTGTCAGATCATTCTAAGGAGAGTCAGATTTAGGGTTTTCACCCAGAGCTCAGCACCACACCATGTAGGACAAGTCCATCACCCGCCACGATCCAGGCGTGACCGCCTCACATGCCCCCAAGAGCAGCACCGCCCACCGGCCAACGAGCGGCCACGGCCTTGATCCAGCAAAGCACCAACGAACCTGCGTCCTTGAGCGCTACCACATTTAGCCCAGCGTTGACGCCGACCATCATCGTCGTGCTCGTCCACGCCGATGCCTGCGCCCGCCGAAGCCGGCGCCTTTGCGCCATGGCCACCTGCGCGTGACGGAGGTATTCAACGTTATCCGCGAGCCATTGGGCGGCGAGGTTGAAGTAATAGGAAAGAAATCGCAGGGCCTACTCGAGCCGCCCAAGCACGGCGAGGTAGCCAAGGAGGTCCCCCACGGCAGCGCCCCACCCCCGGCGCAAGGAGCGGCGGCTCGGACACCTTGAGCGCAGCCACAGCAGGCCCAACGGCGAGGTCGATGTGCAGCCCTGTCGAGTTGAGCTCGGTCCACGGGGTGAGGCTCGAGCGGGCGGCGGTCGCGAGCGCAGACAGCGCCACCTAGATCTCCTTGAGCCAGGGCCCCGCACGCGCCCGCGTGTGCCCCAGCGCCCGCGACTTCTCCATGCCCGCCCGCAGCTAGCGCCACGCTGCCGCGAGGCTCGACACCATGCAGTCGTCGCCGTGCTAATCTTCTTTAGATCTGGTGGTGCCACAACAAGATCCGGCTGGATTGGAGCCGTCGGAGGGCCCACTCCAGTGGCTGGCGTGCCACGTCACCACGCTCGACATAGATCCAGATTCGACGCCATCGGCGGCAAGAAGACAAAGAGGCCCCATATCTGGAACAGTGAGGAAGGAAATGAAAGGAAAAAACAGAAAGAGCTACAGTTGAGGGGCCTGTTGCCGTTGCCGCCGGGACGTTGGTGGCGAGGGCCTTCGACGGCACGGGCTGGGTCACCCCCTAAGTTGCCCGTGGAAGCGGCTTATGGGGTAGGCGTTTTTGGGACCCAAGTGCTTCTAAAATTCACACTATCAAGAGTAGACTATCTATGGATTAACTGGCAATGCCTAATTCCTAAAAAGGAACCAGGAATTATTTTACATTATAATTTGTGACTTTGTATAAGTGAAATGATTCACCTTCCTTTTTGGTTTTTTGTCTACTCTAAACATTGTGCTTTGTGCAAGCCAAGCGATTTGCTTTCCCATTTGACCAGGTTTTCTTCCTAATTAACTGATAGTAGATCTAGATTTAAAGAAAGCGGTCTCTATAGGCCATTCAATGGTTAACAATACAACATAGATGGAAGGCATATAGCATACCACTTTCTAGCCATCTGGATCAACAAAAGAGGCGATTTTTATGTTGATCCCTGGTAGTGGCTCTGGTTGCTACAAAAATACGAATTTTTTAAGGTTCCTTACATAGTTAATTTAATTGTGTAATTTCTTCAGAGATTTGCATGTTCGAAATTGTCTCAAAAATCAAGTAAAGATCTCGGAAAATTATATATCTGTTTTCAAAATTAGAATTTCATGATTTTATATGGCTTGAAATGTGTGAAGTTTAATACGACATGGATATTAAAAAAAATTCAAGATGGATAAAATTATGAAAAATTATACGATCAAGTATGCTGCATCGGGAGGCTCCATACAAAATTTTGTAATTTTGAACCTCATTTGTTATATCTAAAAAACCGAACAAACAGTGCATCTAAATGAAATCACTAATTAGGATTAATTACTTTACGTGATCACCTCATGCACGGTGCATGAGCCCACCTCATGCATGGTGGCCATGTGGCAGTGCGAAGGCCGCATGGCACCGCACAGTGGCCATGTGGCAGTGCGAAGGCCGCATGGCACCGCACGATGGCCGTGCAGCCCACCACGTTGCCGCACGATGGCCGTGCAGCCCACCACGTTGCCGCACGGTGGTCGTACGACAAAGGTAACCTTCAGCCACCGGACAGTAGAAGTGTTATTTTTGTGACTATAGCCATTCTTATAAATACAGCTTCAAATTATGCTAAAAATACCAAAAAGTGGAGTACGTCCCCTAAACGTATGTGTAAAAATACAAAACTAGAAATAAATTCGTAACCTCTCGTGAGATTCATACCGAGTCATTGCCTTTTAGGAGTGTTATAGTAAACAAATGAATCTACTCGACGACTATATGTATCCTGTAAGGGACTATATGTCTATTTATTTTATTTCTCTAAGACAACATGGTAGTGCATGGTGCGATCCAATTGACTGATGAGAGTGGCGGCACGATGGAATGCCCGCGACGCTGAAGTAGGGCTGTAAGATGCTCGTGGCACTCCTAATGCATGGTTTCTATAGCCATATTAAAAGCATGCACATTATCAATAAATAGCACTATATTAGCCTTCTAACCCTTTGTATCTTAGCACGAATACATAGAGAGCATTAAATAAATATTATACAAGACATAGCAATACGGTTTGATACAACTCTTCTCTTCCCAGTGTATGTTTTTATTGTATCTTCGATGTTAATTTGTATGCTCAAGCTGTTTTTTATGTAATAAATAGTTTCCCTTTCCCTCTTCTTTAATCTCCCCTCCACATGAGCATTAATTTTAGGTGGCATGTTGAAGAAATAGCAACTTTCAACTAGCAAATTTGCTTGATACTTAAGTCTTTGTCATACCACTTTTCGGTGAGGTGAAAGAGAGTGGAGATAGAGAAGATTTGATACTCATGCAAGCTATCAAGCTTTTTTAGCAAACCAAGAAATTAGTGGAGCTATCTCTCATCAAACTAGTCATTCTCTCTCATCTACATATACACTTTAGTAACAAGCTACAGTATCAGTCTATTGGAGTGGTTGTACATAAAATCTTATCTAACAATTGTCTCTCCTCTAATAACAAACTATATGCAGTAACAAGCTATTGGGAATATCCTTAAAAGTTGGAAAGGAAGTTGAGAATCGCGAGATTTAATTTTTGGGACGGTATTAAATGGCACCGGCCTTTTTAAACTGGCATTTCACCTAGAGTCAACTTTGGTTGTCGCATATATCTAGTACGATGCCGAAATGGAACACCATGGTGTCAGGGCACCATGATTTTACATGCACGAATTCAACCCAAATCCATTTTTTTAAATAACAATTTTAGGATACACACACACACACACATCTATAACAATTCAAATGAAATGCATATCTTTGGAAAATATACTCGAATTAAAAGATTTTCTCAATGTCACCCACTGATGATAACCGACTGTATGGTTTCTCTCAGTGTTAGTTGAGCAATGTTAGGGACATTAACCATTTTATGCTAGATGGTTTCAAGTATCTATTGTTACCAAATTTCTGCAGACATAGACGACATAAGCAAATAACAAAATATGACATCTTTTCTCCATAGACAATATTTTGTTACATCTAGGTTCACTTAGGTCAAAGTTGTTCCCAATGGCGAAATACGTTGTCTAGATGTACATGAACTGCTGCATAGTTGAAAGCATAGTAGATCAAAGGCTATTATTAGCAGGTAGGGATTGTGTTAGTGAATTTTGTTTAGAGAATTAATCTTACCTCCTGCAATCACTAAGATCATAATATTGTGTTTTCTTGTTCTCAACTTATGGACTACAACCTGAACTGTTGAACTCTAGGGTTGTTCAACAACTTAAGTTGTCTTATTTGAATTGGTTTGTGTCTGGCACTTGCTTGGGCAGTCTTCTCAATTTACAGTTGTCTTGGTTTTTTTTGGGCCTTTATAGAGAACTTGAACTTCCAGACCTTGTGTGAGCTTGGTTAGAAAAGTGTCGCTCAAACACTTTGTGTAAATTCTAGTTATTAAGTTTTTTCGATATTAATCAGGTTACCTTTGTCTTCTGGCATATGTTGGGTTGTATGTCCAATACCTGAAGCCTTAGTTGGTTTTGTTCTTTTGCAACATATTTGAAAGAGTGAGGCTAGTCCGAGACTTGATTGACCAGTCAACGATGTGTGACTTGTCAGTTACATGTTGACTTATTTCTTCCTCTAAGAAGTTAGTTGATGCGGATCCACCTAGCAAGCTAGCTGAACCCTGTTGCTTTGACCCTGATCTTTCACGATACGCCTTGTTGGATACCCTCTCCAAGATAAGCCTTCTCCCACGCACACCGCAGCACGTGAACGAAGGGTAGAGAAACCAAAGTTTCAGCGAGTAGAATCCAACACCACAATTGGATTCAACACACCAAGAGCAATTCCTTTATGGAAATCTCAAGAACACGCAAACAATGGCCACCAAACCATGGTGATTTTCTGGTTTCTATTTCTCAAATCATAATTTGAGTTACAATGGGGCTAAGGCTCTGGCCTTATATTGGTGCACAATGCACGGCCTTGACTAAAACTCACGCACAACTTGGCCTAAGGCCGAAACAAACTCCAATACGAACTAAAAAGGAAATACCTAAAATGTTACCTCTAAATTCTCTCTTAATTTGCGATCTGACTATAAGGATTTCGTAGCTGGCACCTTATCCATTGTGTGGGGTTTCAAAATAGCTTTCCAACGAGTCCAAGAACGCCCAAATCGGACTCCATTTGTGAAAGTTATGGACATTTTAGTATCGGTCTTCCCAGTTGTCCCAATCCGAGTTTGAATCGGTTTCAAATCTTTATATGTTTTGTTTTCTTGTTCAAGGGGCTTCCAAATCCGTTTGGAACCTGAGTCCTTCTCAACCTTTAGAAAGCCATGGTGTGGTCGGATTTTACCTTTACATGCATTGCAATACTCGAACTCTTTATGTTTGGCAAGTCTCGCGCGTCTCTTCGGACAGCTCGTGCAGCATCCAATGAAATTGCCATAACTTTGTGTAGGAAGCTCCAAATCAAGTGCCGTTTGATTCGTTAGAAAATAGACTTCATTAGCTTGCCAAATATGTCCTTTGTGCACATTAAAAATCTTAGAATTGATATTCAAAGCTTCTTGAACATTGTGCACAGAATTGCAAGCACTAACCAAAGTTGTAGTGCTACTTGGTGCCACATCATTAGTCATCTAGACTTCAGAGTATCAATTGTTTAAAGTTGGTAATTGTCAATCATAAATGCATAATTAATAGACTAATTTAATTAGTCTATTAATAAGGTTTTTGGACACTATATAATAATAATGTGCATCATACCTAGTCTATGATATTCAGTTTGTGTTTTACATACCCCATACTGAAATACAATTTGAATGCTTCATTGATAGCAACTAAGCGAGAGGATGTCTACTTAGCCTTTGGACTCAGTTTTACCGAATACGTATGATGACCAGACCAAAGGAGTAACTAAGTGAAAGGGTCGAGGCATATCAAAAATACTTGAGAGCCAAATGACCATCATGGAGGTTAGTGATAGTTGTTTGTATAGCTAAAAAAAGTTTTCGTTTTGTGTTAGAAATCGTCTGTGATAGTTTTTGCATAGCTAAAAGATATTCTATTTTTTCGCTAGTCTCAGGAAATGCTAACTATGCCCTCTGAAAACAAGTAAACAAAATACAGAAATTACATATAAGTAAATTACAATTCAAAGTGAATTGTGGGGTATGAAAGACTATGTTAGTGTTACCATGAAATATGTGGGCATCCTAAAACGGCTTATCTTTTGACACTGAGATAGTAAACAAGACAACATAAAGTCACAACCCACACCTTACTTGTTCTTGATTTAGATGAATGATGCCCACATATTTTATGGTGACACTAATATTGTCTTGCACACCCCACAATTTAAATGAGCTAGAGATAGTCAGATCCCATATCACACTTGACAGCTAAAACTATGTCAAACGGAGTAGTAGTTGTTTTGAAACACCCTTCCAATGAGATCTTGTAGTAACAATATATTCCAAGATGAGAACAAGAGAACCAATTGTCTACAAATTCTTCTAGAAAGTAGTCAGACTACTCATATTGGTATTTTTCAACAACTACAAGAGGAATATTAAAGCACTGTACACTTGGGTTTTAAAGGGCATAAAACAAATCACACACTCAAGTGTATCAGATTCTATGAAGTAAGGCATGGTTGTTGTCACTTCCTCCTCATCATGTTACGTGTTGGGCTTGGTTGCTGTCTCACGCATACTTCGTCGCCTTCTTCTTGACTATCCATTGGCCTCTTAGAACTAGAGATGAAGAGAAAGTGTTACAAATTTTCTTGATTCTTTGGCTCTCGAATCACGCTCGTGCGTCACCACAAAACAGAGTAGCGCCTCTTGTGCAGTGAACCGTGGTGTCACAACTGGAGGTGGAGGAGCTAGCTTATGGCAGTAGTTGGTGTCGTCGAGGGGAGGAAGCAGGAATAGGCTAGGAGTGGATGAACTTGAGCCGAGGAGCAGCCGTTGGAACCCACGCATCTTGGAGTGAATTGGGGAAAAGGGAGAGGGGGAGTAATTAATAAGGGGCGAGAGGTGGGAGGAACCGGTGCTTATTGTTTGATGTAGAGAGAATGGACAGGTGAGATCGAAATCCTAGGAGAGATGCCACAGATCGGTGTCGTGGCATTATCACAGACGATTTGTTATACGAACCGTCTATGATAATGCGCATATCAAAGACGGTTTGTTATACGAACCGTCTATGATAATGCATATATTAGAGACGGCTTGGTATACAAACTATTTGTGATAACACTTAAAAATGTGCTCTCTACTCCCACCTGTTAATATTCCGATGCATGCGACCCTTAAACGGTCATCTCCCTCATTTTCTTCACCAGATTTCTCAATAATGGTATCTAGTATTATTTTGATCTACTTCATCTCATCTATCCATCATGAGTTGTTCGGCCGCAACCTTACACAGGTGGCCAACAACTTACGTCTGGAGCAGCTCCTTCGCTCACGCCCTGCTCTCCTTCCTCAAGTCGCTTCCATCCGTCAGCTGGACCTCATCATCCTCCATCGACAGAGGTGTCTCCTTGCTGCTCAGGAAAGAGAAACCACCCTTAGCCTTGTTCTTCTCTTCAATGTGCGGCAGCGGAAGAAGCTCTTGCGGCAGTGGAGAGACACATGGATAACCTTGCCGATCAACCAGAAACGGCGGATCCTATGGAAGCTTATCATGACATCCTCTTTGAGATTATGGGCCATACTAATGATTTGCCCGGGCTAGAGGAGGAAGTAGAGAGGGCAAGGATAATCTTTACAGCATTCGAGAACTCAGCTGTTGATCCTCCAACTTCAAAAGTAGAAGAGGAAGCATATGAAGCTCAGAACAAAATCCGGGAATCTCTTTTTTTGACTTTTGTAATAAATTTGACTTGAATTTGTCTTTTGTAAAAGTGACTTGTCACATTGGTCACACTTATCTGTTCCAGCTGATCAGTAACTTCTGTAGTTCATACGACAAAGGACAAAACACAAATGATTGTAAATAAAACTGTCTATGATAATTTCATAGATAGTTCTAACTAAAAATCATCTATGATAATTACATACATCACAGGCAGTTTTTAATATGAACCGTCTGTGATAATTCACAGACGGTTCTTAACAAGAACTGTCTGTAATATTACATCTTCACATACGGTTTTTAGCGCTGGCAGCAACACAGACGGTCTCTAAACTAAAACTGTCTGTGATTATATTTAAAACAGATGGTTTTAGGGAACTGTCTGTGATGTGACATCTAATATTTGGCTTTTTGTAGTAGTGTTCAGGGTGTTGCAGAGGCCTTGATTTAGGGGGAGAGGGTTTGTTCTGATTGTGGTGGAAAGGGATGTGGGTGTGTCGGAGGTGCATTGGTGATAGTGATGAGCCCGATGGTGGTGAGCTCAGTGCTGATGATGGAGTAGGAGTTCTGGTAGCTCTGGTGAAGGTTATGATATAGGTTCTCGAGATGGTGTTACTGGAGAGGTCCAAAGACGTTTTGATAGTTGGCGGAGGTCAATGTGGTCGGGAGTGTGTTAGGAGAGGTGATGGAAGTCAAGATGGTCGGGGCGTGTTGGGAGAGGTGGAGACCAGGGCAGCCAGGGGCTTGAGATGGAATCAGAGGCCAAAGCTTGAGGCATGTGAGAGTATGATGGAGGAGACCAAGACTGACAGTGTGATGGAGAAGGTGGACTTGATGTTAGTTGAGGCTAAGTTGGAGGTGGTCAAGGTGATGATTCCGGATGATACTATGGTCAATGGTGGTGTAGGTGACCACACTCGGATGTTGCGTCTGTGTGACGGTGTTGGACATGGTGTGGGTGGTGTGAACAGCAAGGACAACGGTCTTGAAGGTGCTGTCAATCATGACGTTGGAGGCTGCTTTGGTATATATGGATAGGACTGTGTGTTCGGTTCATTCGGTAAAATCGGTTTGGTATATACGGTATATATGGTAAATACGGTATTGTTAGTTCGGTAGTATACGGTATTTTTGAAAATACGGTTCGGTATCGGTAAATCCCAATTTAATTCGATGCGGTATCGGTAAATACCATATTTACCAAAGTTAACGCAAATTGTAAACGATATAGTGACTAGCGAGACAAGTAGGCAATAGTATATATACTACGAGCCGTCACAACGCCGGCTAGAAATGATAGTGATTATCAACCAGCTGTTCACAATATTAATCATATCCTTTAAACAGCAAGTTTACTAATGTGTGCTCATATCAGCTTGCATGATCAAATAATAATGTATCCTTTCAGGTTCTATTGATCGCACATGTTCTAGCAATGCTTCAACACCGATCTCTGGTGTCCTAAAAAGCAACGGCTCAATGCACTTTTTGTTCTTTAATCTACCATTAGTCCATGAAGGACAATTCTACACTCAGTTAAAGTAGCACTACTACTACACAAGTCCAAAAGCAAGCGAAAATAAACCCGATTTGTGGAAAATAAAGCCTAGATTTAATGCGCAGCTTGGAGAGTGGAGAATTCCTCTGCTCGGCGACCGCACTAATCGCGACCTCGCGACTTTTCGAACCGTTGGACCAGCACCACCCGTGCAGTCGATCATACGCTATTTCGGCCCACGAGAACTTGCCAACTTAGGCAATTCGGTTTTTTCAGTTTTTCGTCAGTTTTTCCCGAAAAAACCGAACACCAAAAAACCTAAAATATAAAAACCGAACCGAATACCAAAAACCGATCAAACCGAGTTGACCGGTTTGGTTCAATTTTTTTGGTTCGGTTGAGATGTGCACAACCCTATATATGGATGTCATGGTGGTGGCATTCGCTATGAAGTTGGCGATAGGTTTGATAAAGTGTTAGATTCTAGTGAGCGTCTTGCTTTATGTAACAAGATAGACATGATTGTATCTCATGTCCATCTTGAAGGAATTGTTGGTACGAGTTAGAATTAGGGTCCAATAAGAGTTTAATAAAAATCCAAGTCATGTGCGAGTCATGAATTATACTAGAGTCGGATTGTGATATCGACACTATAAATAAATGGTGCAAGGGACGACACACAATTATTCCCAAAAATTCTACAAGATCAATACCATGATAATCAATATTTTAAATCATGTTTTTATGGCTTCGTGGCAAGGTCACAAAAAAGCTTTATTGCAGCTATAGCTAGCTATTTACCTATTTTCGCGGCTTAGCATTTGGGGTCCAAAAAAGCTATAACGTAGCTATAGCCAGCTATTTAGAACCTTGATGATAATAGAACTGATCATTGATTCATCACTTCCGCTAGCAAGTAAGATGCACAAAATCAAAGAAATTGGAATGGCGGAATGAATCGGAACAACGAATAACTATGACAAGCATTACAATGCACAATAGTCAAATTGGAGAGGGAGGGAGCCTGCACCGGATTTTGCAAAAGGAAAAAAATGGATAGAAAATAAACTTTACCATCAATATTTGATTTATTGCTTCTTTCAGAGAAGGCTTCACATCGCTAGGATGCAAAGCACCACTCTCATAATCCATTAATCCACGACTTGTTCTTCCATGCTCATAAATGTCCTGTATAACAGCAACACTCATTATAACTCCAAAAACAAAAGCATAGGTCAGGTCGTGTAACATTGGCAGCTGAACAATCTAAGTGGCACACGATTATCGTTGAATTAGACTGTATTTCATTGTCCTCAGTTAGTTGCTGAATATAGATTATGTTAGAATTTACATATTACACACTTCAGAAATAACTAGCGCGTGACAGAAATGGGGAGAATTTTTTTTAATGTTGGTAGCAAAGAAAAAAGAAAATATGATTACTTGTTTCCGCCATATTCAGCCTTCCGGACCACCTCAAACATCCCAAACCAAGGGGAAATAATGTATTTGATGTACTCACGACATGGATTTCCCTCCACTTGATTTGGAGGGCGCAAAGCTCTCTTTATCTTTGAATCTACCTCAGCCAGCAATAAATTAAAGTCTACTAATGAGTGTACTAATGAGTGTTGTGGTCAATGGTTGGATACAGGTCCAAAGACCGAGAGTAAGGCTCTCGCCCTTATCTAACCACCGACAGGAGTCTTCTCTGATATGGTAAAGAGGCTCTGAGATTTAACTTTAGAAGAGTGAGATAGAGATCTATTTGAATATGCATTGTTTGATGATAATAGGTATAATAATGTCTTTTTTATAGGGATGACTAGACTTGATCCTTAAAAAACCCTATCTCTATATTGAGAAAACTAATCCCTAATAATAGAAAATTTATCTCTAATATATGAAATAAATCTAAAATAAAATAAACCAAATAATAAGGAAACTAATTATTATATTCTTAATCCGTGATACACTGCCAATACTATCAAACCATCCAAATAGACAGCATCGCTACAGTAACCATACGATGTTGTTCATGCCTTGCTATTGTACCTCACCGGAATAATAGACCATAACATCATACCTCTCACAGTGAGATAGTTCGTCCTCGAACTATAAAGTGGCAGCTATGGTTGAAGACCTTCATTAACCTATGTTGACGAGAGGGCACGGTGATCATGTTGTGTCGCATGGAAGATCTATGAAGCTTCGGTGAACAACAATGAGGATAGCAACCCTCTATCGTTGGTTGATGTCACAGTAGTTGTTGATGGCAAGGGAATAGGCATGGGGTAGCAACAACATCCTTCTTATCCCAGGATGTAGCGGTTGTGGGAGGAATGAGATGATGTCGTTGGCCCCCACCTGTTAGCTGTTATGCTCCGCATCGCTTACGGCACAGTGTCAGTAGATGACGTTGCAAGGGTGACAGCGAAGCGTTGGTAGCCTTCTACCTTGGCGGTAGTACAATGGTGTAGTTAAGGACAGCGAAACCTATAGAGGAGTCACCGTAGGTGAAGGTGGTAGCAAGACCAACACTGATGACGGCGATAGGGGCAGTGATGGCAGTGCCGCCGTTGCAGTGGTAGGAGTCGTCATTGTATCACCTCGCCAATAGAAAACCAAGCTATAAGCCCGAAAGAAGAGAGCCAAAGTTCATTGAACTTTGCTGAGCTATTTTGCTTAGTTCATTTGAGAGCCTTTTCCCAGGAACTATCTGGTTTATATCACATTTGGTTTATTAGTTCAAAATTCTCTTACAAATAAAGAAGAGAAAACATCGCCAGGGACACAGGGTAGTGAAATATTAATAAAATATGATTGTTGTTGAAAGCTTCGAATATAGGGGGTGTTTGGGACTGCTCCACTCCACATTTTTCAGCTCCGCTCTATATTTTTTAGCCAAAAAGGTTCAGCTCCACGCACTATGTTCGAGGAAAAAAAGGTGGAGTTGTGAGAGCACCTAAAGGGGTGCTTCACAAACTCTAGATTTTTTGTGGAGCTGCTCCACAGTAGAATTCGTGGAGCAGAGTTTGTGGAGCAGTCCCAAACACCCCCATAAATAATAACCTAGCATGAATGAGCAGAGCTGCTATTGAAACAAACCTTCAGAAAGAAAATATCAGCACACTGCATGCAAGGATAAGGGATCTGGGCAGCTTTCATTTCATCATCCTCACTTCGACCCATAATTGGACCACATCTGGTCAATAAGCAAGAACAAATCGACTGACTTAAGTGCTGAAAGAATACAAAAATGGCATGCTAATCCCAAGTTTGGCATTAGCAAGTGAGTAAACCTTTAAATGCTTTCCCAATACTCCTACTAAAAAATGCTCGCGCAATATAAATGACAAGTTGACAACTTACCTTCTAATTCTTGTTAATTTGCTTCTACGAGCAATATCCATGACAAGTGGCCAATATTCATCAGTGTGTCTACTGATTTCCTTCGAGGACCATAAGAATTCTACCCTATCAGGGTCCATACCAAACGCCCCCATACCTCAAATCATGTGACGGCCAGCAGCCTGTGGGCAAACCAGTCAGCGATCCAGATCTTCACATGGCAACCAGCCCTGACCATCTTGTTGACGTTGATCACTTTCACAACGACCTGGAAGGACAAGAACACATCCATCACAAGCAATCAACTGTTACAGATACCACAATCTCAAATAATTTGGGCGTACTAACTTTGTGCGGTTCTAAAGCTAGTCACAGCTCATAATAAATCTGGAGAGCAAACAGAACAATGTACGGAACTGAATTATCGAGTCCAACAACATGATCCTCTTGAGATTGCAGCAACAACACTGGGAACCACGGTGACTGATTTTCACCTATTAGACGTATCTAGTAATTAAAAGGCTTTGTTGTTGTTGTTGTTGTTGTTGTAGACGTATCTAGTAATTGTTCACCCTTCCAGCACCCACGACTACGGAAACTTATCCAGCATCCAGTGTCCCTCCTATCCTACTTGATTCTTATAGCAAGCAACATTCTATACCAACTCCGAATTAACAAGCAACACTGGCAACACTCACGATGCTCCCAAGTTCCAACTCCTCCCAGACCCTAAATCGCATTCGATTACTAGTAACTAGCCCCATCCACTACCAAATTTTTCCAAATTGAACGACACAAGTGACAGATATGCGCTTGCGTGACTGATCCAACAGGTCGCAGCGATCATCTGCGCACGCACGCGCTCGCTCGCACACTCACCTGGGCGATGTGCATGCGGCCGGAGGGACCGAAGCCGTCGTAGCAGACGGGGTGGGGCTTCCCCCGCAGCAGCGGCCGGAGCACGTCCGCCGTGACGAACTCCTCCCCGATCCCGACCAGCGCCACGAACCTCTCCTCCTCCTCATCGCTCATCGTCGTCGCCTTTCCCGGCGCCGCGCCCCTGCGAACCAACAAACCGAACCAGCACGCGCGTCGGTCTCATGATCCCTCGACCCACCACCATCACTCCAAAACAAAACAAAAACCACTAGTCTTAGGGCACGCGAGAGCCGCTTGCTTACCCTGCGGCGGAGTCCATGGCGGCAGCGGCGGCGGCGTCGCCGGGGAAACTGCTTCGCGTGTTCCGCGCGAGCACGGAACGGGAGAGGAGGGGTTTGCCTGGTCTGGTCTGGTTCGGGTTCAGGCGTCGAGGTAGGCGAAACGACCGCCTTTTATAATCCTTTGGGCTTGGACTCGCGGCGCCGACATGGACAGCTTCGTGGGCTGTGGGCCCGCATCTGGTAGGAATAAATGGGCCGGCCCAACGGGCCCATGGTTGCGCTGTCGAAAAGACCCCACTCGTGTAGAGGGTTTAAGGAAGGAGATGTTCTCCTCGGCTCGCTCCACCACCTGCGCCGAGCCGATAAGGCTACTGCTGCTGCTGCTCGAGCTCCCCAATGGAGGCGGCGATCGGGTCGCAGTCCCTGCTCTCCTTGTCCTCCAACTTCTGGTACCCTGCTCCGCCCTCTCCCCTCCTCCCCTCTCCTCCGCCGTCGCCTGTGCGTTTGTGCCCGTGTGTGTTTGGTGGTGGGTTGGGGGCATGGTGTGGCTGTTCCTGCTAAGAACTGCGCTGCGCGGGCGTTCTTGGATTCCTCCGGTGGTTTGCTTTCTTTTGATTTTCGGCGGGGATGTAGACCTGGTGGGTTTCCGCTTCTCTCGAGCGGATTAAAATGCCATTTGTGTTTCGATTGTGGTGTGGGGGGTAATTTTAAATTTTCTCGTCAAGTACCATGGATGGGTCTCGAATTCGCGGTTAGCTTAGAGGGATTTCTTGTGCTTGTGCACCTAACTTGCGGTAAAATTGAGAATTTTTTAGTTCTGGGGTTGTTTTAGGAGTGGCAGCGAGGTCTGGTCGTCGATGATGAACAGCGATGCTACTGCGATTTGTGCAATTTCGCTTAGAGGTAGAACTGATGAAGGAGCTTCGTGGGGATTGGTCTTCCTGTTAACTTTCAACAGAGTTAGCGTTGTAACTCGTCTATGAGAACGCAATTGTGCTTGTCAAAGAGGCATCTCCTTTGAGAAAACAAACAAACATGAATCGCACCTGATGATTTCATATGCATTGCGTAAAAAAAAGGTTGGAGAAGGTGTTGTTTGCAGTTGTTGGGTATGTGATTTGCAGAGTTTTTGCGTCCAGCCATTATACATGCATTAGAGAATTCTATGTCATTTCTTGTTTACTCAACTTCTTTCATGTTACGTCTGCTTAAATTATTTTGATATAATCAACAAGCTGCTTAGACATCTTTGCATCTGATGTATTTAGATTTTCTTTTTCGCATATTGGTGATTGTTTCCCTGTTTGACTCTGTTTGAAGCATGCTATTTTGTGTCGGCAATGCAAAAGTATCCTGAAACATGTTTTATTATGTCAGCAATGCAAAAGTATGCTGTGGTTTACCTATCTACAATGTGAAGATCAAGAGCAATCGAAGGCTTGAGGTGGTTTGCCGTGGAATGTTGGAAACCAGAAAGTTTATGCAGAAGAGGAAGAAAGAGGAGGCCTTCAAGGATGCTGCTGATGAGGCTGAGCAGAAGAATTGGAGGAGAATGATGCGGGAGATAGAGGAGTCAGGATCAGCTGTATCCATTCTGAAGACTCAGCGAAGCAACAAAGAGCCGCTGCCAAGGGATGCTGTTCTTGGGACTCTTGTGCGGTTCAAACAGCTAAAGAAATGGAATCTGGTTAGCGAGGTATATTCACTTGCAGCATATTAGCCAGTCTGAAACTGTTCTGGTGACTAAGCAGCTAGCTGCTATTCTTTAATCCACAAAATAATACGCTTGCAGATTCTTTAATCCTGGGATATTTGAATTTCTATGCCTTCCTTTTCAGATTCTCGAATGGCTTCGAACACAACATTGGTGGGACTTCAGTGAGATGGACTTTTTGATGCTTGTCACGGCTTATGGAAAGTTAGGGGATTTTAGCAGGGCGGAAAGGGTCCTAAAGTACATGAGCAAGAAAGGTTACCAGCCAAGTGTGATATCTCAGACTGCTCTGATGGAAGCATATGGCAGAGCCAAGCAGTACCGTAAGGCCGAAGCAGTATTTCGTAGGATGCAAACATCAGGCCCTGAACCATCACCTATTACATATCAAATAATTTTAAAATCATTTGTTGAGGTGAGCATTTGCTTTACCTCTCACATTTAATCTATAGTCTAGTGATTTAGCCACTGAAAATAGATGAGAAACTAGTCTCATATTTAATCATTATTCTTTTGCCAAATCCAACGGTAACAAGTCACTCTACTACTTTGATTCAGCTTCAGCATAATATATCATAAGTACACATATTCTGCGATTCTAATGTCCTTTTGAACTGTAAATATTTCCAAATTTGTGAATTCTTTTTGGTAATAATGAATTTGTAGAATTAGCCATACGGATTCTGATGACTTAACTGTTCAAAAATCAATATCTTTCAGTTGAAGCTGTCTAACTTCCCATGCATAGTACTGTTGGCATTCACTACTTGCATGCTTGACTTGTCTTGCAAAAATTCCATGGGTCATTGGTGCCGTTTTATGTAGAGCTCTGAATCTTACATGGTATTGAGGTTTACAGGAAGCTTCCAATCAAATGATCGCCAATCCTGTAGAGAACTCAATTGCACATATGTCTGGACCATAAACGGCATTTGCTGCAGAAGTCATTTGTGTCGATGATCCCATATTGTTGCATATCAACTGCCTCCAGGCACCAATAGCTTAGCCTGGCGCTTCTTTACTAAGGTTACTGTTTTTGTTGATGAAGAGATAGCAAGCATATCAAGAAGGTTTTTGCTGTCATTACGAAGAACGCTTTTAGACTGAAAGACAAAGTTGACAGGTTGTTAGGTACTAAATGTAGTACCTGTGACACCTTAGTACGAATGGGTTAGGACCAATTCATACAATTCTAATTAACACCTTTGAGCCAGCAAGGATAGAACACAAATGCTGGTGCAGGTTGGGCTTAACAAGTGTTACAGTACAATTGGTATGAAAATATGCCTACATGACTTCCTGGCTTTGGAGTTTGGACACATATGGGGCTTGATCCCTAAAATGGTTACTTGGCTAGCAAGGAAATTGTTGTGGATGCGTTTGTGTGCCGTCAGTACCAACGACGACCCCGCGCCACGGCACAACTGGCGCACCAGCCAAACCCAGAGGAGGTCCCTGCCAGGGACACTTAGGTTCCTTTGCTTGCAAGTTAGGAATTCCTATTTCCATGTATAGATGAGGCCCTTAAGATCAGATTAGGATCCTTAAGATCCTTAGGATTGATTAGTTACTGTATGTTAGGAGTCCTCTATATAAGGGAGGTTTGGGCACATGAATAAAGCAAGCAAGAATTAATCTTCCTCTTCCTGAATCCTTTACTTTCCCTCGTGCTTTCTCTTTCTATCCCCGCTACCAGTGCCATCGCTGTCAGCCTCCACCACGGCTCCTCCCGCTGGCGAGTTCTTCGTCCGCGTCCACCCATCTCCCCCAACTACAACCTCCGTTCCTGTCCCGTACATATCAGAAATAGTATATGCATACTAAGCCTCTTGCTTATATAACCTCTCAAGACTTCAAATCATATATAATCTTTTCGAAATAGAAATCAGATATAGTCTATTGAACCTTTTATTTGTTAGTTATTGATCCTTCGTATTCTGGCCATTCTCTTAAGTACTTCTCCAGTCTGTTATGAGTTCCCATGATTCCATCTCTTATTTAATTCTTTGTAATTTAGCCTATACACTGATCAAATAATTTATCATGATTATAATAGTTCCCTGAACTCCCCTACCCTGGTCCATAACAAATGTGTTGGTGGTTGTTAACAGGGTGACAAATATAAGGAAGCCGAAGCTATATTCGAGGACCTTCTTAATGAAAAAAGACCTTCTTTTAAGCCAGACCAGAAAATGTTTCATATGATGATTTATATGTACAAGAAAGCTGGTGACTATGCCCAGGCTCGTAAGCTGTTTGCAAAGATGTCCGAGAGAGGAATCCCACTATCTACAGTCACTTTTAATAGTTTGATGACATTTGAAACAGATTACAAGGAAGTTTCAAGTATTTATGATCAGGTACTTCCCCAGCTTAACTGCACAGTCAGTGCACAGTGTGATGCTACACAGTATTGAAGATATATATTTTTCTTCTTTTCCCTAAAAAATGCCATAACTTTTAGATGCAAAGAACTGGACTAAAACCAGATGTTGTGAGCTATTCCCTGCTCATCAAAGCTTATGGGAAAGCTAGGAGGGAAGAAGAAGCATTGGCAGTTTTTGAAGAGATGCTTGATGCTGGAGTCAGGTTCATTCTCCTTTCAATATCTTCTTGTCCTGATACAGTTTGAAAATTGATCCTTGTGTTGGGGAGATCTGTGTAATCGTGAACCTTGTTTTTGGACAAATTAGTTAAAACCGTGATGTTTAAGCTTTAAGCTATGAGGGCATCCTTTTTCCATGCGAAGTTCAGTTAACAGTTATTAGATCTGGCCATGCTCTTAGCACCATTTTTTTCTGAAAGAAGTTGTTTTGTATTAATTGAACATGTGCCACTCCTAAGCACATTGAATAGTTTTCATTTAGGCACATACAAATGACAGGTTCCATGCTGTTCATGTCAGGCCATGTGATTGTGATCAAATCTGACATCTCAAATCATAATAATAAGAGGAAGTTAATTTGGAGGTTCTCTTTCATGAAAGCAAGTTAGTACTCTATTGCATGCACAAGTTAAAAACCATATGCTTAGCTAACCAAGTTTTCACTAAAGAATAGCTGCTTGAGATCAATGTTTTCTGATAAGAGGTATTCTGAAGTATGCTATAGGTGATTAAATTTGCTGTATTTTTCCATGCTATAGGTGATTAAATTTGCTGTATTTTTCCAGGCCAACACGCAAATCATATAATATTTTGCTTGATGCATTTGCAATATCTGGATTGGTAGAAGAGGCTCATACAGTTTTCAAGGCCATGAGAAGACACAGGTACAACTTCTATTACTCAACTTAAATTTCAGAAAGAAATTTAACTGTGGGTTTCTCACCTCATCACACTGTTTGCTTTTGCAGGGTTGAGCCTGATCTCTGCTCTTACACAACAATGCTCTTAGCTTATGTAAATGCTTCTGATATGAGTGGGGCTGAGAAATTCTTCCGTCGGATTAAAGAGGATGGTTTGAAGCCCAATGTTGTTGTTTATGGAACTCTGATGAAAGGCTACTCAAAGTTAAATAATGTTGAGAAAGTAATGAGAGTATACGAGAGAATGCGGATGCAGGGTGTTGAACCCAACCAGACTATCTATACTAACATCATGGATGTACATGGCAGGAACTCAGATTTTGGAAATGCTGTCATTTGGTTCAAAGAAATGGAAGCTCGTGGATACCCACCAGACAAGAAAGCAAAGAACATCCTACTTTCTCTTGCCAAAACACCTGAAGAACAACAAGAAGCTGATGAGTTGGCCGGGAGTGGTGCAATTCAGCTGGAAGTAAAACCCAGTGGAACGATGTCCGGTTTAGAGATGGATGGTGCTGATGATTATGAGGGTGGACAAATTGATGCTGGACATCACCGTTCGTTAGATGGTGCATGCACAACAAGTGATTTAAATGGTAAAATCGGGGCTGGGAACAGTGGTTTTGGTGAGGAGGATGACGCCGATGACGATGATGATTGCGAGGAAGAGGATGATGAAGAGTTCAATTTTGTTTCTTTCAAAGATAAGCGAGAACTAAATTTTACGACTTAATGTTCTGAATCTTGGTGTATATTTTCTTTTTGCAAACTTATGATGGCATTTCCTAGTCAATACAGCTGGTTTGAATGATGTTTCTGTCTAGCCTTGTCTGTTTGAAGGAAACAAGTCGAGGTAAAAAGCCAATGATGGATACCTGTGACATAATTTCCGATGGTTTATCAGGTAAGTTCTGCTTATATTTCCGATTGATTGCAACTGCATCCAGACATCCAATACAGAAACAAACACTGACCACCTCATCCAATCAATTTAACATGCTCTTCGAGAACCACAGCAACTTATAGTTTTATATTTCTCGAAACTGCGGCAGTTAGGGGTCCTGAATTTGTTGGTACTTCTACATGTTTCTAAACTTATTGATGCCTGATCACGCATGCTTCAACTAATGTTCATAAGATCTCTCTGTGTGCTTTTGATATGGTAACTTAACTCACTAGAACTTTCAGAAGAATTCCCTACAATAACCATTAATGCCCTTTTTTATACATCAAGGACCAATTTCTTCCTGCAGAAGGTAATTCCTGTTCTGAAATGGATGGGGACAGTGACATTTTGTTGCTTCTTCCACCCTTGATGTGTTGTAACCATAACACAAGATTTCTACACAATGAGGTTTCATTCATCTTTGTCAGATGTCATCAAAAGGGAGGAATATTTTGAACTTTTACAGCAAATACTTCAGTTTTCTTTTCCCATCCATCTTCTTCCGTTCAGAATACTGTATTTATTTAGGACTGGTGGTGGACATGTTGATGTTATTTGACCACATGCTGAAACTTCTACACAATTTGGGTTGGCAAGCCCCTCTATTTTTATTTGAACTTGCAAGTTGTCGAGTTTTTTTTTATCATTTTCCCTCATTTGTTCAGAACTGTATTTTTTTTTTTCTTGAACCCGCAGGAGAACTACGCATCATTAAATTAAGAAGAAAAAGTTGATACAAAAGAGTCTAGACAACTCGATAAACCCCTAGGGGGGAAACAACAAACAAAAGGACATCAATGCCAAATTCTACGGAGCCCTTTGGCTCCTGTCATACACCACACACTGGCCTCCTCTCTAATGTCCCGCATGATAACATTATGGTTAGATGAAGTGCCCTAAAAACACAACTATTTCTATGCTTCCAAATCAACCACGTTACCAATAGGGTTGTGCACTTCTATACCGTACCGAAAAAACCATACCGAAAAAACCGAACCGAACCGAACCGGTCAACTCGGTTTGACCGGTTTTCGGTATTCGGTTCGGTAGCAAGAAAACATGTATTTATCTGATTCGGTTTTTTGGGTAAAAATTGAAGAAAAACCGAATTTCCCAAAAAAATCGAAAGCCCAATCGGCACGGCCCACCAGCACCACGCACGCAGCAGTTGGCCCAGCCCGACACACGCGCCGCAGACGCATCAAACCCTAGCTGCGCCTGCGCAGGCGCCAGACCGAGCCCTCACGCACGCCCCTCCCCCTCGCCTCGCCTCCGCTTCCTCTCGAGTCTTGAAGTAACCCTAGTGCCTCCGCTGCCAGATCCGTCGGTCGGCTACTCGGCTCGCCAGATCCACCGCCTCCTTCGGTGCTCCGTGCTCGGCGACGGCTGCTCCGCGCCTCCGCCTTCTTCCTTGCCCGGCGCGGCTGTTCCGCGCCTCCACCTCCTTCGGTGATCCGTACTCGGCGACGGCTGCTCGCGCCTCCGCCTTCTTCCGTGCTCGGCGACGGCTGCTTCGCGCCTCCACCTCCTTTGGTGATCCGGTGCTCCGCGGTCCGCACCTCCGCCTCCCTCTCCCAAGTCGCCGGCGCGGCGGCGCCAAGCCCCCTGCCCCCGTGTGGAGCTCTCCCTCTCCCAAGACGCCATCACGCCAGAGTCAATTGGATCTTGCGAACTTGCGAAGTAAGTGAAAGTCCTTTCTCTCTGTTTCATTTGGCAAACATTAATTGGTAGATTGCTATTTGCTCGTCTATTCATCTGTTGTGATTTGTGAATTGTGAAGTAGGAGCCTCCAAGCAATGCCATACCAAAATTTCAAAACTCATATTTGTGCAGAGAATGGGAAATTGGAAAATTGGATGCTATGCAACCCATGGCGCTTGGATAATTTCGGGTCTAATTTGACCTCAAAGAAACCAATTAACCATAGTATGAACTTGCTAGTTTAGTTGCCAGATTTCTAGTTTAGTTGCCTGGCTAGTTGTAATGTTGTTTGTAATGTTTTGTAATGTTAATTTGTTCCTCACTCATGGTTAATTTGTAATACCTGGCTAGTTTGTAATTTGTAATTTGTTCCTTACTCATGGTTAATTTGTAATACCTGTCATGTGAAATCTGTAATTTGTATTGCTGTGAATGTGAATTGTGAATTTGTGATGCTGTCTGTCCTGTCTGACTTGCTTAATGTGAATTTGTATTGCTGTCTGTCTGCTGAATGTAGAATGGAGTATTGGAGTCTTGGAGATGAGATTAACGTTTAGCAATTCGCGTAAACTTTGGTAAAATTGGTATTAACCGATACTCGAACCGAAATAAAATGGTATTTACCGATACCACACCGTATTCTAAAAAATACCGTATTTCCTGAAATACTAAAACCGTATTTACCGAACAAACCGTATTTACCGAACCGTATAAACCGAATAAACCGAACGAACAGCCCTAGTTACCAACACGACCAAGGAGTTGAAACCCTTACGAATAACCTTGGGAACCCCTTGTGAAGCTTGATGTCCACCAATCTGTAAAAATGTAGTCATCCAAACCCGGAGCTAAATGTTGCAGACCAATCAGAGATAACACTGAAAACCACACACTCCTTGTAAACACACAAGAAGTGAGCAAATGCTGCACAGTCTCTTCCTCTTGATCACAGAGTGGGCAATGCTCTGGGTGATCTAGTCCGCGACGGGCCAAACGATCAGCTGTCCAGCAACGGTTTAAAGAGGCCAACCAAACAAAGAATTTGCAACGAGGAGCCCAGGTTTTCCATATTGCCTTCCACAGCTCAAACTCCACAGATCCCTCTAGAAAACGGCGGTAGGTTGATCTTGTTGAGAATTCACCAGAGGGATATGGTGTCCATATATGCTGATCCTCCATGCCAGGAGTGAGCACAAACCCAGATAAGAGGTCCCAAAGGCGGAGATACTCTAAAAGTGCCTCACTTGGAAGGCTACCTCTAATGTCACGGATCCAAGTGCCATCAGCTAGTGCCTCCTGTACTGTTCTGCGATTAGCAATTCTTTTTGGCACATGTAAACAAAGAGCAGGTGCAAGGGCAAGTAAGGATTTTCCATGCAGCCATTTGTCATTCCAAAAAAGTGTTCTGCTATTGTCCCCCACAATAGAAGAGATTGAGGTGGAGAAAAAGCCAATGAATGTGGATGCATTTGAATATCAAGACCAGCCCAAGGCCAGTCGGGTTTTGTCTTTTTAAGCCACAACCACCTCATTCGCAAAGCCCATCCAAGCACCTCTAAATCAAGAATTCCCAAGCCTCCTAGCTCAATTGGCCTCTTGACTCGATCCCAAGCAACAAGGCAATGGCCTCCAATTACATCTTTGCGACCTTTTCAAAGAAAAGCTCTCCTTATTTTGTCAATAGCTTTAATAACCCACTTAGGAAAGTCTAGTGCTATGAGCTGATAGATGGGCATAGCCGTAAGCACTGCCCGAATGAGGGTGGCCCTCCCAACAGGGTGCATCATGGCTGCCTTGCAACCTGGTAGCTTAGCAGCAATCTTGTCAATTATTGCAAAGAAATCAGCCCTAGTAAGTGTCTTGATTGACAAAGGAAGCCCCAGATACTTGCAAGGGAACTCTTGCACCTTGCATGGAAAGGAGGTTTCAACAACTTCAATATCATGGTCGTGGCATTGTATTGGGCTCACAGAGCATTTAGAAATGTTAGTGACCAATCCAGAAGCCTCACCAAAGACCCGCAGAATCTCCTTGATCAAAGCCAAATCATCCAAGAAAGGTCTTAAGAAGGGGATTACATCATCAGCATAAAGAGAGGCTCGCTGACTAGAACCTCAAGAGAGTAGGGGCTGCAATAGTCCAATGTCACTTGCTTTATTGATCATAGCATTAAGCACATCCATGACTATAATGAAAAGCATTGGAGATAGAGGGTCTCCTTGCCTTAGCCCCCGTTGATGTTGAATCAGATCTCCTGGCACCCCATTTACCAAAACTCGAGTTGTGGAAGATCTCAACAACTTAGATAAAATGTTGCACCAAACTGGCCCAAAACCCAAATACCTCAATACTTGCAGCAAGAAAGGCCAAGACACCGAATCAAAAGCCTTTTATTCCAATTTGAGAAGAATTCTTGGTTCCTTCTGTCTGTGCAGCAGCTTGGCTGTTTGTTGCACCCAAATAAAATTGTCATGAATGCATCTTCCTTTAACAAAAGCACTTTGGTTGGGGACACCAAATCCTTGAGCTTGGGAGCCAATCTGTTTGCTAATAATTTAGTGACAAGCTTAGCAAAACTATGCACTAGGCTTATAGGTCGGTAATCCTTGATTTCCACAGCATCAGGTGACTTTGGCAACAAGGTGATATAGGCTGAATTGAGAAGGAACAACATGCTGACATCTCCCTGCAAAATTCGGCTTAGGGCAGCCAAAAGGCCCTCTTTAATTATATTCCAACAGGATTTATAGAAACGCCCGGTATATCCATCTGGACCTAGCGCCTTATCTAATGGGAGAGATTTAATTGTTGCCCAAACCTCCTCCTCTGAAAAACTTAGCTCAAGAGATGACAGATCAGTCGACTCTTTATAAAAGGATTCCAGGTTGAGCGTGCATTCTCTTTGGGCTGCTGTGCCAGGAAGGTTAGAGTAGAAATCCCAAGCTGCTTCCTGTTTCTCTTTTTGACTAGTAACAATGTTGTCTCCCACATTAATCTTGGCCATGAAGTTCTTCCTCTTTCTGTACCGAGCCTGCTAATGGAAAAAAGTTGTGTTTGCATCTCCTTTTAACCAACTTAATCTAGAGCGTAAACGGGCAATCATGCGCTCAAGCAAAGCAAGCCCAAGTGCATGCCACTTCAACTGCCGACGGAGCCAAAACTCTTCACTGGACAATAAGCGAGTATCATGTGCAATCTCCAGGCGATGAATGATTTCCTTCGCATATTGCAATTGAATCTTGACATTACCCATTCTCTTTTGGCTCCATGACTGCAGGTTGCGTGCAAGACAGCCCAACTTCATGGAGAGGAGTTGCAGTGGACATGGGGCTACAACTGGCTTATGCCAGGAGCTCTCAACTACCTGCAAGAAGCCATCAAGTTTGGGCCAAAATCTTTCAAAGTGAAAATGACGCTTTCCTTGTATATTGTCCGTCAGACTGAGAATTAGTGGGTAGTGATCTGAAATCATTGAGGCCGAGCTCTGAAGAATGCAATCCGGGAACAGTTGTTCCCAATCAGTGGACATGAAAACCCGATCAAGCCGAACCAAAGTAGGCACTTCCCGCTCATTTGACCAGGTATATTTACGACCAAGCAAAGAGATTTCATTCAGCTCCATATCATCCAAAAAACGGCGGAAACGACCCATCAATGCTCTATTAGTATTGGTGTTCTTGTCTTCAGCCATGTATATGAGATTGAAATCCCCTCCAATAGCCCACGGCCCATGACAGACTTGCCGAATATCCCGTAACTCTTGTAAAAAATTGAACTTTCCGGTCATCAGATTGGGGACCATAAACTCCCATAAACCACCATGCAGGCCCTTCTTGAGATTTAAACTGAACCGAGACCGAATAAGAATCAACCCGAGATAAGAGAGCATGCCAAGTATTGCCCTTCCAAGCCAAAAGCACCCCTCCTCTCGTTCTATCTGCCGGGAGCACCACAAATTGATCAAACTCAACACCAAGCACCGAGGCAACCAAACGACCTGAGATGGATTCTTTCTTTGTTTCCTGCAAGCAGACCATGACCGACCGAATGGAGCTGACTAGATTTCTGACACTATCACACCTTTCTTTACGGTTGAGTCCTCTCATATTCCAAATTAATATATTAGAAGACATCGATCACGAATTGCTGGGCGACCAAAAGATCCTTTCGCAATCAACACTCAACAGCGGTAGCAGGAGATTCTCCTGGCGAAGGTGGCTGCTAGCCAAATAACGCTGCAAGCGCCGCAATATGTGCCTGTGAAAGGGGCTTGTCAAAGATGCGACAATAATTCTCCAGCTGTTGCTCATCGATAACTTCCTGATCTTCCACCAATCCCAGCTGATGCATGAGCTTCTTTTGAGTTTGAAGAACTGGAGGCGATGAGGCCCCAAGTTTGGTCACCAGCCTTTTGCTTCGGCGAAGCACAAAGTCAGGAGGGAGCTGCTTAGTGCGTCGTTTTTGGATGACGGTAGGAGGAAGCAGACCCTCAATGACTTGTCTCACTTCTTCGAGGAAAGCTTTGGCCGGGGTAGACAACTCATGGCTGGGCACTTGCCGCTGAGTGTGGCGCCGGCGACGCCTACTATAGACTTTAGACATTACTCGAGTGCCAACACTGGGACCCTGGACCAAACCTGCGGTCGGCCCAGATGCAAAATCCGGCTCCTTAGCATTCGCCAGCTCAACATTCGGCCCAATAGCAGACAAAGGTCTGGCAACGGGCGTTGAGCACTCCAGGGTCCCCACTGGCATCGTAACAGCACACGGGATGCCAGGATCCAGCGACGGGGGCTCGGTGACGTCGACAACCGTGACCAAATCTGGTCCAAGATTTGCATGCGTCTGGGCCACGCCGTCATCCAACACCAGCGAGGGGGCAGGATCAGGACTCCTGGATTCCCGGGGTGCGTTCGCAGCAAAAGAGGCGGCACCGGTAGCGTGCAAGACAGGTCCCTGAGGGCTCGGCGGGCAAGCTTCTCCCAAGTCAGGCTGGCAATCCTCCGCGATAGGTCGGTTCAGATCCGCCGCATCAAGCGACAGGGAAACTGTCGGGACCCCGGATTTCTGAACCCGGACCCTCTGTGTATTACAGCACTAGTCCCAGATCAAAGCTAGTGCACACAGTTAAACAGAAATGATTACATAACCAACCACGCTTTATTACAATAATAGAGTGTACTGACCGAAAGGTCTCATTATTACAAATGAGGTTTCAAGACCTCGCACAATCACAAAACACAGCGGAAGCATAAATAAATCCAACGAAGATCCATCAATACGCCACAAGCAATTGACTGGGGAAGCGCGACCTAGTACTCCGGGAATCCTTCATCGAATCCGCAAGCGAAGTAGTCGTAGTCTCCCTCTTGAGCTTCATATTCTTCTGAGTTTATTTTAAGTGCAGCATGTGAGTACTAAAAGTACTCGCAAATCTTGGGAAAAATGCAATAGATGCAAAGCTTAACAAAAGGAGGGTTATATGGTTCTTTTGCACAAAGCAATATTTTATTTCAATTACTACTAAATATTTTCGAAGGCATCGTTTTAACCAATTAATTGTTTTAACTGAAAACTAATAAGCATTTTATAGTGAAGGTTATATCCACCAACACTAGTTAACCAACTCTAGCCGATCAAGTTTAAACTGTGGGTTATATCCACCCACACTGGCTCCAACCGCCAGGATACCCCTTCCGAGAGTTCCCTCCACTCTCAAAACTTTGTTTTTAAAACGAAAACCAAAGATCTACCATGTGAATGCATTCCTTGCCCGCCCTTGACCGTGGGCACGACTATTCGAATAGTTTGACACTCTACAGAGGTTGTACAACTTTACCCCCAAGAGATAAATTATCTTAATAGTCACCACGCTTCCTTTGGCATTAGACACAGATAAAATATCACAAAGCTTTTACCTCACTCTAGTCTAGCTAGACACCACCCGCTGAGGTTTCACCGCAGAAGGGTTAAATCCACCCAGTCCAAAGCCCTCTCTTGCGCCATATGAGTACAGTAAATCCCTGTCCCTCACTGTGAATAACCAGTAAATCCCTGGCACCCACTTTCCACTGGTGAAACCTAAACTAGACTATCATGAGTTAATCAGCTAGGTCATACCCATATAGACTTGGGGTTGTACGGTAGTGCTCAGTCTGGACAATCACAAGCGTCGGTCCTTAATCGACTAGGGCGGAACATACACTTTACTAGATCTCGTGCTTTCCACACCAATCCAAACCAACCATCCACCCCAGTCTAAACCAACTTTTACATTTTATTTATTTATTTATTTTAAAAGAACAGTGGCAACACTAGTTACCACTTACTTCTAAATACAACTACCAGTTGAATGAAATATGATCTCCCAACCCAAGGTTACAAAAGAATTCAATAGCATGACTAAGCATTTTTACTACCGTTCTAATACTACCAAAGAATTATATAATTCTCATTATTTGAGACAAAGGTGATCTTAGGGTGACAAAGGTACATGGCATTCAATTTCAATTGAGGGCATACCAATGATTGGAGTAACTATCTGGCTAAGACAAAATTAAGATTCTATGTAAATAGCGATGCACATAAATTTAAAATAATTAAAACATTTCACAAACATAGGTTCAAAATGATCAAAGGAGACTTGCCTTCTTGCACGGTCTCTGGGTCTTCTTGTTGCGGAGTGGAGAGGTCTTCGGCAACGGTGGAATCTACGTGCGAAAAGACGGAGCAAACAAAACAAATAAATACAAACAAAATCCAAATAAAATCAAAAATTCAAATAGAGGGCATATTTAAGTAGTTCATGATTTTAGAAGAATTTAAAATTTTGAACGGCTCAATTTGGAGTTAAAATGAATAAGTTATGCTTATTTAAAGATCTCGGTTCAGATAAATCCACAAATTATGAAATTTCTGACAGGTGGGGCCCACTGCAGAATTTACATTTTAATCTTTTTATTTTATTGATTATTCTCTGTGCCTATGGCCAATGGGGCCCACATGTCAGTGAGCCTACTACTCAGCTACTGACAAGTGGGACCCTTCTGTCAGTGGCCCCAGGCTGCTCTTGGCCACTGACAGGTGGGACCCTAAGGGCTCTGGACCCACATGCTAGCGAAGGCACTGACAGGCGGGGCACAAATGTCAGCCGGCCCATAGACCGACAGCGACTGACGAGTAAGGCTCAGATGTCAGAGCGGAAAATAATAGAAATGGCTCAACCTCAGCGTGCGGAGCCGAGGGCTCGAACGCGCGCCGAGGGAACCGGGGGAGGGAGAGATAACGCTATTAACCAACTGAGCTCATGGGTGTTTCTTACCCATAAAGGGTAAGTATACCTTTTGAGGTATCTGCCGGAGGGGTTCGGGCAGGCGGATGGAGGCGGCGAGGGTGGCGGAGGTTCGGTGCTCGGTGCGGCGGCGTCGTGGCGGGAGGCTCACCAGGGGTCGGGAGCCGACCGACGCGGGGAAGCCGGAGGAGGCAACGGCGTGGCGCGAGAGGCTTCGGGGTGGCGGCGATTCCTCGCCGGAGGGCTCGCCGGGGTGCGCACGGGGAACTCGCGGTGCGGGGCACTCGGGGCTCGGGAAGGGGAGGTGGAGTGCGGCGGGAGGTTGTGCGGAGGGAGGTGGAGCCGAGGGGGCTTTTAAAGGGGCGGAGGGGGGCACAGGTGCGGCAATTGCTCGCCGGTGATGGTGGCCGGAAAAAGGAAGGGAGAGGAGAAGGAAGGAAAGAGGGGGCGCGAAAGGAAAGGGGGACGCGGCATTAGGGGGATCTGGTCGCGGCGGTGCCCGGAGTTTCCAAAACCGGAGAGAGCCGGGGAAGGAAAGGCGGGATCCGTGGGGACTCGGTCGCCGACGCAAGGAAGGAAAGAGGGGGAGAAAAGAAGGAAGGTGGCGCGGGGTAGACGACAGGTCTAACAGCTGGGGCTAGTGCGCAGCGAGAGAGGAGGGGAGAGAACGGGCGGCTCGGATGAAGCCACGTGGCTCGGAGGGAGGATCTGGCGGCGGGTGCGGTTAAGTGGGAGGGAACGGCCGGATGGGCGAGCGGGGTGGCATGGCGCGCATCGGGCCAACCACGCGCGTCGCCCGGAGGAGGAAGGCGGAGCCGGTGACGGCCGGGCCCGTGGCGGGAGAGGGGAAACGGCCAGGATTAGGCCGAGGCGGCGATGTGGGCGGATCTGGGCCGTCCACGCGTCGGCCAGAGGGAGAGGAGTTGGGATTTTATTTTTAGAATTTGGTTTTGATTTTCAGAAAAGGCTAGGAAATTATTTAAGCCTTAGAAAAAAATATGAAAATACCTCCGAAAATTCCAGAAAAATTCACAGAAACTCCTGGAGATATTTTGGACTTAATAAAATTATTTTCAATTAATGTTGGTATTTAATTTTCATACTTTAAAATACTTTTTAAATTTTAAAAATATGTTTTAAACTCCAGAAAACTCAGAAAACCAAATAAAAATCCAAATAACTCCAAATGAAATTCAAATACTTTAAAATATTTAATTTGAAATTAAATTTTTCAGAAATAGGATTTTTGGGATGTTATACAAACCGAGGCAGCCATGCAGCGCATGCACAGAAGCAGCCGCCAATACTTCTTCTTCGGTAGACGAGGCACCACCCTCCGCATGAACCACCGGATTCGGAGACTGGATTCCCGTCGCGTCTCCATCATGGCGAGTTGCACCATTGGAACGGCGCCGGCGCCGTTGACGCCGGCGCCGAGGAGCAGAAGCAGCCTCACTACCAGAGTTCGATGGTGGGAGCTGGGAGATGAAGACCCAAGGCTCACCAATCTCGCGACAAGGACCTCCACCTCGTATTCGAGCAAACGCATCGCAGACTCATCACTGGCCGCAACTACTTCCGATGGCTCCTCTACCCAAAGACTCAGACGTGGTGGCACGAGTTCAGGACCACGAATCCACGCACTAAGCTTGAACTCGAAGAGATTGGAGCGCGACGTTGTGGACAGATGCAAAGCATCAATCCGACAAAATGGGCTCAACAATCTCCTCGCCGTGGATAAACTCCAAACATGCTCTGGTAATCCAAATAAACTTAACACAGCCCAAAAAGGAAGATAGCGGCCAGTTGTTGGAACTGGCCCAAGATCAAATACTAGAACACGAGGATTTTTGACAGGCGACGAAACGCCCGGGCGACGCAACGCCAATCTTTTTTTTTTTTTCTATCTGACCAAAGCACAGCGCTTACAGGCCTTTTATAGCCAACACACGCACACACGCGCATCGCAATCGAGCATCTAATCGCATGTGATCCGCGCAACGCACGCCACACGCACTCAACGCGTGACGCGCAATTAACGCACGCGGTTTATTCCAACAATCACCCCTAAACCACGACACCCCATGCGCCCGACCTACATGAGTGCTGGCTCGTCGTCGCCGGCGGCGAGTGCTTTTCCTTCCTTGGCTCACGGCAATCCACGGAGAGGTGGCCACGTGCGCCACGCTTGTAGCACCTTCCTCGCTTGGCGCGCGCGAACGTCTACTTGTCCCCGAGCTCATGCTGCTCGTGTCGCTGTCGTCGTCACTCCGCCGCCGCCCTTTGCACGGCCGTTGTTCTTGACGAAGTCCATGCGCGCTCGCGCCTCCGTTGCCTCGACGCGCGCGCCCCATCGCTCCTCGGTGAGCAAGAATCGCCGACGCCGTCCGCAATCGCCTCGGCGCGCACCGATCTTCAGCCACTCGAGTCGTCCAACCAACTCCTCGAACGACATCGTATTCAAGTCCATGAGCATCTCGATGGACACGGCGACTTGATTGTACTTCGCGGCACCACGCGAAGCGCTTGACGACGCGCACCTCCTCGATGTTCTCCCAGCTCGCGCAATTCCGCAACGAGGAGCCGAGACGCATGGCGAATCGTCGATGGACTCACCAACGTTGAATGCCACATTCTCGAATTGCTTGAGGAGCTTCGCGCTTGCCTCTCCTGCGCGCTTGTCGCCCATCCGCATCGTCTTCACACCACCCATGCCTCCTTGGCACTTTTCTTCACGGCGAGACCCGGCGCATCTCCGTCGGCACCGCGCGCAGATGGCGGCCAACGCCGGCCGATCCTCGCGACGCCGACGCCGCTCGTCTCCACGGCACGCCCGAGCCCGAGCGCCTCAAGTTCACCGCATCACCAACGCCCACTCGTGGTAATTGGCCCGCGTCAACACCGGAACTCCATCGACCACTGGACTCCTTGATGACGCTCCACCATGACCTCACGCCGTGTGTTGCTACCGCCGGACTTCGGTCGCCGACGCCTTTCGAGACGATGGCGGCGTCGCTCGTCACCGCCATCGCCTGCTGTCGAACTTCACCGCTCTGATACCAAATGTTGGAACTGGCCCAAGATCAAATACTAGAACACGAGGATTTTTGACAGACGACGAAACGCCCGGGCGACGCAACGCCAATCTTTTTTTTCTTTTTCTATCTCGACCAAAGCACGGCGCTTACGTGCCTTTTATAGCCAACACACGCACACACGCGCATCGCAATCGAGAGCATCTAATCGCATGTGATCCGGCGCAACGCACGCCACACGCACTCAACGCGTACGCGCAATTAACGCACGCGGTTTATTCCAACACCAGTGGCATGAACAAGCCGCGTCCAAGGCTTGACTAGGCAGGAAAAACTTGACGTCCGGATCGACTGCCCATCATTCAACATGAGATGTGCTGATTCTTCATCCGGCAACAACAGGAGGAAGTCTTCAGGCTTTGCTCGATGAATTGAGAGGTCACGAGCGTCCAAACCAAAATGATCAGCAATGGTAGCCGCCGCATCCGGCAACTCGACAAAAGGACGCTGCCAATGATTGTGATGAACACAGCACGACGCAGGTTGTCCTCTTCACGTGACAAATCTGCTGAGCGCTCGAAGATACAGTAGCCCGGCAAGGCGGATTGGAGCTTTGAAGGCTCAACAATCGCCGGCACAGCCTCAACTTGCTACTCATTCCTGGCGTCGACTTTAACCGACGCTGAAACCTCAGCGGCCCTCCTTGAAGAACGGCCCGCGACCTGCATCGACGGCGCCTCGGCGGCCCAGCACACGCGACAGCTTTCGTCTCATGAGGCGCGACTTGAACCCTGGGGGGCCGCTGGCAACCACGCAGGAGCCGATCACTATCAGAGACTACACCTGGCCGCGTCGATGGCACCGACCCAAGCCGCCTCCAGACGGAAACACGTGTTGGGAATAATCCCACATTGGTTGCAACGCGTGGAAGAGGCGCAGTGGTTGGTGGAGAAAGCACATCTTCCCTTGAGATCCTCTGTGAATCGGCCTCATCGACTAGTCTTTTGGGGAGAAGGCCGATCACCTTATGGTTGTTGCTCGAGCACGATCACGCAACGCACCATCGGCTTTTGAGAGACCATGTGGGCTTGGTTGTGATGAGTAATTGACTCTTAATCTGTGAGATTGAGTTTGGTTTTGAGTTTGAAAGAATGGGTCTCTCTGTTGGTTCCTAAGCCCTTACGACTTGCTTGGTATGCGGACCACATTGTTTGTCTTGAGCGGATCTCACATTTGGTATCGAGGGCCTACCGGTGGCCGTGGTCGAAGTCACCATCCTTGGACCTCATGGTTCGTAGATGTGTCCATGACCAATGTGGTCGCCAGATAGCTTGTTGGGAATAATCCCACATTGGTTGTGGAAGAGGTCGGAGGGTCAGCGACAACTTATACCACTCGTGGTCGAAGGCCATCGGAGCGCCACGACCACATTGGCTAGTCTTTTGGGGAGAGGTCGTAAGTCGAATCTCGACTTGGTAAGTCGTTGGCGCGCGACCACGTTGAGTAGTCGGCGTGACCACGGCTTGGGCGCGTGAGGAGCGATCGGACGCGTCGCGGGACACGGTCGAAAGTGCTCGGTAACGGTCGGAATCACTCGTGAGCGCGTCGATGCGATCTTAGGGTCGTGGCGGTCAGTTGTGCCTGAGATGTTTGAACGTGATCGTAGACACATGGGAATTGGTCGTATGACCTCTAGGATCGACCATGTGAGCTGGGAATCGGTCGTATGGCTTTGTGGTGAAGTCGTAGACCTCGTGCATTTATTGGTTCATCATTTCGATCGGTCAGATGACAGAACGACTTGGGATGAGGTCGTAGACTTTGAGCGATAAAGTTGTAGCGTTGTTGTGTGCGGTCGTAGGCTCGGTACGACTTGGTGATCTGCTTTACATCTTGGTAGTTGTAGCGATCAGTGCAGAAGTCGAAGCCTGTGTGATCGGTGATCCTAGGCGACTGATTGGTGGTCGGCTGAGGCCGATTCGACTTGGTGACTGGTTATGTAGTCGTGGGATCGACTTGGTGGTCGATCGAGCTTTACGACTTGGTGGTCGTAAAGGCTCATGACTTGATGTCCGCTCTACGACTTGGTAGTCGTAGAGTTGATTCGACTTTGTGATCTTAGCGACCGCCTTGGTAGTAAGTAGTCGTAGCAGCCGTGTGGTCGTTGCAAGCTTACAATGGTCGTAGCTTGTGTCTTGGCGGTCGTGCGACCTAGTGAGTGGTCGTAGGTGCAGGAAGGCTCTTGTGAGTGGAGGGTTTCTCTCGCTGCGTGCAGCGAGTGGTCGTATGGGGTATGGTCCTTATGCGATAATATCGTAGCGGCTAGCAATGGTTGTGGCATGTGTCCGCATGGTCGTAGTGAGTCGTGAGACAGTCGTAACGACATGTTGTGTGGTCGAAGGAGCGAGGAAGTGTTCGGGGCTTCACCATTTCTTGAGTTGTGCATTCGAGTGGTCGTAGGGGTTTACGATCAGGTTGTGTCTTTGTGACACTTGTTGGTTGTACCGATGGTTTGTCTGTTATGCAGTGCGGTGCTATGTGATGGTTTGCTTGTCCGTGTGGCTGCAGGACTTGAGCTATTTCATGGTGAGGCGTGGGAGGACCGGGACTAGGCACGGGAGGTGTTGAGGTCCGGAGCGGTTGGAGGCGCCGAAGATGATCGAGGCCGTGAGGTGGTTGCAAGCCGAGGAGATGAGGAACCGGCCGAGCTGCGGAGGACCTTGGAGACAAGTCTTGGTGAGGCTTGGAGTGGTCGGGACTAGACATGGGAGATGTTGAGGTCCGAACGAGTGGGTGAAGCCAAGAAGACTTGGGGCTCAAGGTGGTTGCAAGCCAAGGAGATGAGGAACCGAGCCGGAGCCGCCAGAGGATCTTGGTGACAGTGCAGCGGCTGGGATGGTCGGGACGAGACGCGGGTGGTGTCGGGTCCGAGAACGACCAAGGAAGCCAAGAAGACCTAGTCTTGCGAGGTGGTTGCAAGCTTGGACGGCAAGGCGGAGGAAGCTTCGGGAAGGCAGCGGAGTGGCATTTTGGGAATGCGGAAAGCTGCAAAGGGAAGTCGTGTGTCTCGCCAATGCATGGAGTTGTTGGCGCTAACGGGCAAAGCGGTGGAACCGTTGGGTTTAACGGGTAAAGCAATGGAAGCTTGTTTTCGCTAGTGGGTAAAGCGAGGTGTAAAACCCGGTGTTAGGAGGGTGTTTGGGTTAGCCCAGTGTGGACTAATGGATGGATCCATTAGGTTAGTCTCGGTGTGAGGCTATAAAAGGGAGAGGAGGCACGAGTTTGAGTGGGTTGGCCGGCCGGGCCTTGGAGGCGACGCCTCTCCCTCCCATGGGAGTCTGTGAGTGTGTTCTTGGGATTGTGTGAGAGAGAGAGATGAGTGGAGAATCCATGTATGAATAATCGAGAAAGAGAGAAAGAGAAGAGGTGTGAGCTCCTCTCTATGCTCTCCGGCGTATCGGGATTCCTTGTACTCCTTGATGGTTGGAATGGAAACTCGAGTTGTGGTCTCTGTCTTGTGTTTAAATGATTTGTTTGCGCTCTCTTTGTTCCTTCAGATATCCTGTGTTCTTGGCTTTCAAATCGCAGATGACATGTGGGTTTTACTCAAGCCATCTTGGCTATTCTAGTCCCACGAGCGGTTCTATTCATCAACTCGGTACTTCTTGCTTTGAGTTGTGTTCTTGGTTTGAGTAGGCCTAGTTTTGATTTGCTCGAGCAGGGAATCATCTCAAGGCTATTTGGCGATTCATTCCGAGAGCAAAGAGTCGAATCGAGAAGTGTTTGCGTCTCGCGATCGTCGCGCCGAGTACATGCTCGCATTCGCTACGACCACGTTGAGACTTTTGTGCATGAGTCGACCGAATTCTGTTTGATTTCGACCACGCCGCTTGTCCGGATCTCAGAAAAGAAGTTTTCAACGCCTTGGTTTTCTCTCACAAAGGACGTGAGCAAACGTTGTCTAAAGTCTCATACCCGATTGCTTTGTGAATTGCAAGATATTTGGAAATCAAAGCAAGTGGTCATGAGCTCGCTTGTCTAGTTGGTCGTGGCGCGCCTTCTCTGCTTTCGGTCATTCTTATGCGCCTCTTTTGTCGGTCCGATCTCGGGTTTTGATGGATCGTCTGTCTTACCGAGTGACTCGATCGACCACGAGTTGGCGTTCGATCTCTCAAACAGATGGTCTATCCCTTTGTCGAGTGATCACGATAGATCCTTTCGATCGCCTTGTTTTGTCCTCGCCACGGCGATTCTAGTTCGGTGTCGATCCGATCTTCGTTCTCCGTGAACATTCGATCTTCCTCTTCATAGCTTTGTAGCTATTGGAGAAGAAGATTGTGTGAATACTTGGAGAGATTTTAAGGCACCATTCACCCCCCCCCCTCTGTTGCCTTTTCGGTCCTACAATTGGTATCAGAGCAAGGTTTGCTCTATATTTGATCTTAACCGATCTGGAGCATGGCAACTAGTAGGGATCTTGTGAGCTTTTCTTTGCATCTTGCTTGGGGTGTTTTGCCAATGATGTCCTTTGCGACAAGAGGCTGATTTCGGTTGGAGGGTGATGTTATTTGCAAGCACGATCACAGATCGAGAACGCGACGAGCAAGATTCGCAGTCTTTGGGACATGGTCATTAAGAGTTATGACCACGATCTCGGTGGCCCCATCTGCGACTACACTTCGTCGACTGGTGCTTTCCTCGGTGCACGACTCTCGATACTTTGGTTTGTCTTGATTTACCCTGTTCTCCACCGGATGTTGAAAATTCTTTGAGGAGAGGAGTGCAATGATACGAGCATCGCATCTTGAGACTTTGTCACCTCTTTCATTTAAGAGGTGGACCCTTCCTTGAGCATAGTTCTTTTGTTGTCAGACTTGTGCCTTTTGCTTAGTTGGCTAGTGCTTTTCTTGTTGGCTCTTCTCGGTTAGTCCAAGGATTTCTCTTTTTAAGCAAGGATGGTGCTTTGTCCTTTTGACCATGTTTCATGGAGGACACTTACATCAATGCTCATTTTGAGAGAAGGATGGACATCTTCAGCATCGTAGACTTGTTTCTTTTGTTGTTGCTCTTTGTCTGCAACGTCTTTGACTGAGGAAGGACTTCCACCGCTTCTTAATTGGTAGACCTTGTTCGCCCAAACGAGTGCGCACCTCAAGTGAGAAGGTGTGAGTCTCCTTTGATGCTTTGGTTGGTTCTTTTCTTGGTTGTTCATGTGCCGGATCAAAAGAACACACGGATGATAATGCTAAGAGGACGAACAACAACTCATCATGAGCAAGGTAAAATGTCAATATGACCTTGGCCTTGTCCAAGATGAATATACTTGCTCTTAAGGATAATATGAGTGCCTAGATGGTAAACTGCTAGATCGTTCTTGCTAGGTTGAAATCTCATTTAGCATGTATAGGTTGTGAGTCTTCCACTACAGATGGCGATAATTTAATTTCCCTTCTTGCATGTTAAAATCTAAAAATGAGAAATTAAAATTTTGACTCACCACACTTGTGTAGAGGAGCTTGTTTCTGCTAGAATCTGGTTTAGTAAAAGCCAAGTTCCTCTACTGTGTCGTCGTTGTAGTCGTAATGTCTTACGATCACAGCTTCGGCTTCTCGGATGTAGTCGTAGCTTCATACGACCACGTCTTCTGGCGGACACTCTTACCTGTCATCATGGTCGTAAGTCCATACGACTTCGTCTCACTTCTTAGCACGTTGTTGCATGGTCGCCATGGTCGAATCTGCATTTTGATCACGCCTGCAATCCCTAATTGTGGCTAAAAGGCTTTACGACCCTGTCTCTCGGCTGTAGTCATTCAAGACTATGCCTCTTGTGCTACGGCCACGCTCATGTCTTCTCGGCCGTAGTCGTAGCACGTAACGATCACTCATTTCTGCTGAGTGGTCGTGTGTCAAAGTCTTGGGTTCTCAAGTAATTGCTTGCTAACTCTTCGAGACCCAAGACTTGGGCACTCTGTTCTTGTCATTTGTAGGTCTCTAGACGCTTGTTGGAAAACATGGAATTGATTGGAGTTTTAGTCTTCTGCCTCATCATATGACTAGAACATTTATTGGCTCTCCACTTCATGGCCTCCAAGAGACATATGCTCTCACGTTGGTGTCTTCACCTACTTTGTGAGCTATTCTTTACCTTCATGTCTCTATATACATGTGTTAGTCTTAATTGGCATGTTGTGTTTGTTCAGGTGCTCACTTATACCATACTGGCATGTTCTTTCTTCAATACTTTCATGTCATGCCTTTATGTGTATGTTGCTTAAGTATCTATATATCTTGTCATATTTGTTAGATGCTTAAGCTTTGACCTGACTTCATGAGCGAAGTAGAATGTGTATATTAGAAGTCAAGTATCATCATGACCTTGTGCTCTGTAGTATCTATCATGGTTCACATCTTGCTCCTTATGTTCATTCATCATTATTTATACATGTTAGCATACTTTTCATGATTCTGATTTGTCATGTTGTATGTCTACATGATGTATGCACATGTATGGACAGATATGAGCTTGAGTATATCTTGGATAGATTTTCTATGCCATGATGTTTTGTTTATTCATGCCTTCTTATCTTTTACGGTATACATGCTTATATCCATGCTAGCATATGCTACGTGATCTTTCCTTGTCACCGCTATGTGCATGGTTGTGATTCATTGAGATACATGTTTACCTTGATCTTTCTCATTCCGGTTTTTGGCATGACATAAAATGTACAACACCTTGGTAGCATTAGTCTGTGCTTATGCTTAGACATCATGAGAACTGTGGATAGGTCACAAGCTTCTTCTAGTATTGGGTGGCTCTAGGCTCGCTGTTCTAGATGCTTTTGATGAGGGCTAGATTGAGCTTGTGGGGGGTGTGTTCTCATGCATTAATATTTGTAATGCTACTGTTTGTGGTCTTTTGTCTCGATCGATCATGCCCGTATATCATTTACCCAGACTAGGACACGATTGTTCCTGCGGTTAAACCGCGGTGTGTGTGAGGGGGAGACTGGTACAGCTTTACGACCACTCCTTTGGTCATTACGACCACGTCGTAGCTACCACGACCATGGTCTGGACACTCGGCCGAACTCGTTTTATGACCTCGGCCAGGACGCAACGCGACCACGATCCGCACTCATCTGCGACTACGACCAAGACGCAATTACCACCACGACCTGGTTTCGTGTTCGACCACCCCGATGGACTACGATCATGAGTCGAACACATCTACGACCATGGCCGAGGCGACTTCGATCACTCAACCGAGGTCGGGACTCCTATACGATCGCTACTGTGACTCTTCTACGACCACGACTACCAACCAAGCGACCATGACAGAGGTTTGTTCTCCTTGTGATCTTTCGGTGTTTTGCTTCCCTCCACTTGGCTTTGCTTTGTTTATCTGTTCTAGTGGGAGGAAGGGTCCGATTGGTTAGACAGGAACCGACTCTAGGTGATATTGTCTCGATCACACTTCTCGTCCAAATGGTTCTCTAGGATTATTTACTACCTAGTTTGGGCTTTGGTTCTCTAGGATTCTCTTCTACCTAGATTGAACCTTTTCTTGGCCACTAGAGTCTTGTGCATTGACATAGTGTGCTTTTGCCCGTGGTATGAGGTTCTGCACTAGAGATCATGTGGATAGGGTGTGTTTGGGAATCACCTCCTTGAGTTAGAACCCTCTTTTCTGTTTTTGCGCCAAATTTCTTGGTTCTTCTCAAGTTGCCTTCTCTAGGGAGTTGAAACCTTTCTATCTGCTCGGGCTAGCTTTCAGGGGGAGTTCATCTCGTGTGCATTCTTTTGTCTCATAATGCATAAAATTCACATGAATGCCTGTACAGTCTTTGGAGCCTTGTCTATTATCTTTATGTGACATGATATCATGCTTTATATCTTGCCATGTCTTGTGATAGCTTGATTTATCATGCCCTTCTATGTCTCGCTTAGCTCTTGCCATACTAGCTTAATTAAATGTGAACAACTTAAAGTAAAACATGTCTTGTTCAATCTTGTGACTAGTCCGGCTTTAGTGATCCTCTCTTGATTCGAGGCCATGTCGAATAGGCTAAGTTGAGTCTTGAATCTGTTTTTGAGGTTTAGATTGAGCTAAGTTAGTTCATTAGTGATGCATGAGTTAAGTTTTAACTCTTTGTTCATGAACTAACTCAAGTAAATGCAAAAGATCTCTTTGTGCGAAAAACTGATCTCACCAATTCTTTCTCATGAGATGGCTTGCCATTGCACTAGGCATGAACTCGGGGAGTTTTGAATGACCAAGATCAGATCTTGGAGTGATCGCAGATCTCACAACACGTGAAAAATCCAACCATGCCGTGCGGATACCTAGTGCTTGAATGCCGACAATCGACTGCCTTGACTCACGATGTCCTTGACATGGATCATGATTTATTTGGCTTGCGGCAATACATAGTTTGTTAATCTAGCAACGCGTTCGAAGGCGACATTGTGCCGTGCAGTGGTTGGTGGAGAAACAGTTGAAACATCTTCCCTTGAGATCCTCCGGAATCGGCCTCCTCAGACGATGCGACGGCCGGAGCTGGCGGCGACTGATCACCTTATGCCACCCATCTACATCCAGACCGAGCGCAGGAGGAGCGAGCACGATCACAGAACGCACCACTGGCTTTTGCATGGTTGGCGCTGCTCCCTGCACCAAAGACGGCGCCGGAGCCTGCGAGCCATGCAAGGGCGAGCTAGCGCCTCTGGAGGGAACAACAATCGGTGGGCGACTCTCCCCCTCATTGCCCAGGAGCGCAGCACGATAGGAGCAGTGCATTGGCTCGCGCCACCCCGAACCGTAAGAACTGGGAGGGGGAGACGAACTGTGGTCATGCCATCACATCTCCTTGGAGCGCCCTTCATGGAAGCATGACAAGGCCAGAGGAGGTAGATGGGAATCCGACACCGGGTTTGGGCTAAGAGGAGCAGACGTGGCCACCGGGGCCGGAGTAGCCGCCGGCAGGAGCGAGAAAGAGGTGGCTGCCGGGGCCGGAGTAACCACCGGCAGGAGGTTGGCGGTAGTAGGGGGAAGGGGCGCGGAAGGGAGACAGCACGCCATTGCTAGAGGATTTTGATATCTAACTGTATATTTGTTGTTCTTTTGAAGATCTGATAGGACTTTTATTAGGGCTCAGTTGCAGTACTGGGCGTCGAAACGTTGTTCACGTAAATTCTGACAAATAAAATAGTATAGTCATGACTCGTTTCGGTGTCAGTAAGCAGTCATTCTTTGGTTGCACTTCATCGATCACAGGATTTCTTACCGCTACTTAATTTTCCTAAAGGTATCATTTTTTGCCTTGAGGATATGCTGCCACTACCTATTGCTGATTGTTATAGGTATGTGATCAAGTAGCGTTTGTTGTGTATGGAAATTAAACTATGGCTGTTATTAGTTCCAACAGTCTGCGTGCCGGCTGAACTATGTGCATCCTACATTTTTTTTTCTTCTGAATTTTGGTATGTTATTCTTGAAATTGAGACACACTGTTGTGATAAAACACTATTCCTGAAATTGAGATATACTGTTGCAATAACTATTCCCTGCTTACTTTGTACGGCAATTGTTAAAAGTCATACTGGAAAGGAAACATCAATCTAAAGATTAAGGTGTTTTTCATATTGACTTTTAAAAAATGTTTTTCTACAGTAAATAGCTTTTCTATAGTATCTAACTTTTAAACAAGGTATTTTTTTAAGATAGAATATATTAATCGATTGTAATACACATTATAGTGATTTTATTTGTAATGATCAAAATCACACAAGAGTTTCTCTTTCTCCGTTCGATTTTCTACAAGTTGTTAATATTTATAAGCTAAAGTTAAAAGCCATCAAAAACTAATATGAACAAGCCATAAATTCTACGATGACACGATTGGAATTTTCTGCCGTCCAATCTGGAGCTCCGTCCGGATTTTACTTGTCGGTTGCAAATGAACTGCTAAGATGAACACACGCTAATTGTTTGTCTTCCTGTCATAATCTGTAACATAAATTATTAGCTACAACGATAAAAATATGTGAATTAATTTAGAAATTTATAGTATTTTGCATGCACAAACCATGCCAGGGTTACTTATTGTTTATTAGTACATTTTCTATTTTTTCTTTTTTTTCCTCTGATGATAATTCTATGTGTATTCAGTTATTCCGAATATACTCTGGTTAAAATCTTAACATTATTTCACGTTCAACCTGATGCCGCAAACCCGAGAAAGGGTCTGTGAGTACTTGTTTCTGGGAACTATCCTCTCTGATTCACGTATCACCTGCTGGATCTTGGTGATCCTATTTTTTAAACTGTGTTTTATGATTTTTGTTTGTATTTTTTTGAGACGATAGCGAATGCTGAGACGTCGATATGGATGAGACAAATGATTTTGAGTTTAGGAAGGTGGACGGTGCATATGGTTTTGAGTTTGAAAACCGTTTGAAGAATCTGTTTCAAGAAGTCACTCTATTTATTTTTGATTTTCGGAGAAGGCTAAAGATAAAAGTAAAAGGTCCTGTCTTGTTGGCTTTTAACCAGTTTTTAACTTTAGGTTCTTTCATGGATCACTATTTATTAGACTAATAAGTCGTAATTAAAAGTTATAAATTATAACATAAAAGAACGTTTCAAAAATCAAAAGCCTAAAAAAACGGGATTAAACTTGCTAATCTGCTAGACAACAACATGCAGCACCCCTGTCTCTTCGATTCTGGTTGGGGCATGACCCAATCATCATCTCACCGTTTGCAGATCAAAATCTCGAGCCTCCTGCCACTGATAATCATTAACAGGAAAACCCAAAGGTGGTAGTGTACCTATCAAGCATTTGCTCTCTTGTTCCACTGCAGCTTTGGCCGGCGGCCTTGCTGTCGAACGTGTGTTGAGCCATTGACGGGCGACCGATGCCTGCCAGTTGCCCGGTTGGTGACTCACCGGCGGAGAGCTGGCACTTGCTCGCTCAATAATTAGTTTTTAAATAGTATTTTTTTCAAAATAAGATTTACTAATCGATTATAGTAGATATTATACCAATATCAGTTATACCGGTTAAAATCGTATACGACTATCTTTCTCTGTACTCTTTCTTATAGATAACCAAAATTCAAAAATCATAAATAAAAACTATAAGTAATTGCTAAAAGAACGCAAATGGCACGTCACGTGCTATTGGCATCGAAAGCAATGCTTGTGCTTGGTGATCAATCACCGTGTTGTGTTGCTAAGGTCAATAGTTTTCTTTTCTTTTTATTTTTAGACTCTCAAACGGCTTTCATTGGGAAATACTAACTCTTTGATTCCAAATGGCTTCAGCTTCTGATTTTGTTAACTTTCAGCTTATGTAAACCAGAAGTCACTTAGAACACATCGATTTCAAATTTCGATTTGTTTTAGCTTTTTTGGCTTTTTCACTTTTCTTTTTCTTCGTATTCCTTTACATTGTCCACGACGATATAACAATTTTTCATTTTTTTCTCAATTTTTTCTTTTTTAAAAAACTAACAACAGCTCCGGTACAATTTCAATTGAAAACCAAAGCCGAAGCCGGATCCGCCTAATGTAGCATTGTAACTGAATTGGATCAACATGTGCCCATAAAAAAAGGAGCATGATGTACCTCAATTGGATCTAGAGAAAATCGGATCAAGGTTCGTTAACTTGCAGCGAAGTGTCACTTAGGTCTGTTAACTTAAAATTAAATTAATAGTTCCCTTAGCCCTGTAATGGTTAACCCTAATCCCTGTATCATGCAGCTCCTTGATAGTGCACAAAAAGGCAAAAGTGTAGTGAAAAACGCTCTTAATCGGCCGCTAATTCGGTGACGACGGCTGCAGCGTCACGTTTTGCATATACGGAGGCCAGTTAACGAGGTTGAACGGTTCGTTGGCCAATCACACCCACTAATCAACCGTTTAGCATTAATCACCCTTTCTGTTTTTCACTTTCGGAGAAGTTAAAAGCAAAAAAATCAAATACTCTATTCTTTTTAACTTTTCAGTTGATTTTTATCTTTAATTTCTTTCATCAATCACTATGTATCAGACTTATACGTCATAATCTAAAACTATAAATCGCAATCTAAAAGAACGTCCCTAGGCCCAAAAGAAAAGTGCCGATCTTGCTAATCTGCTTGACAACAGCATGCAGCACCCGTCTCTTCGATTCTGGTTGGGGGCATGACCTTACATCATCTCACTGTTTGCAGATCAAAATCTGGCTCCTCCAGCCACTGATAAATGATAATCATTAATAGAGAAAAGGCCAAAGGTGGTCGTGTACTTATCAAGCATTTGCTATCTCGTGCCACTGCAGATTGGCCGGGCCGCGGCCGTGCTGTCGAACGTGTGTTGAGCCATTGACGGGCGGCTGATGCCTGCCGGTTGCCCAATTGGTCCCTCACCGGCTGAGAGCTGCCACAATCTTCACCGACTGCTGCTACTGGCATCGAAAGCGATGCTTGTGCTTGGTGATCAATCACTGTACCATGTTGCTCAGGTCAAATGGTTTTCTTTCCTTTTTTATGTTTAGACTCTCAAAAGGCTTTCATTAGAAATACTAAGATCATGTTCTTTTCAGCTTTTAAAGTATCTTTTCGGTTTTTCTACAGTAACTAATTTTTAAACGAATTATATTTTTAAGATATGGTCTACTAGTTAATTTTAGTGCATACTTTATCGACTTCATTTATATCAGCAAAAACCGCATGTGAGTTTCTGTTACTTTGTAATCTCTCGCACAAATAGCCCAAAAGCCACAAATCGCAGCCAAAAGTTATAAGTTTCAGCCAAAAAGAACAGACCTTAAATCTTCAACTTTTCATGTAGCATTGTAAGTTTGTTTTCCTCATGTCATGAGTATTTTTTTTCTCAGTTGTTAATTAGGCCATGAAATACATACATGACTGTACACTCGAGACTCGGCACAAAACGACATATGCCCATAAAAAAAAGGAGCATGATGTACCTCAATTGGATCTAGAGAGAATCGGGTCGAAGGTCAGTTAACTTGCAGCGAAGTGTCACTTAGGCATGTTAACTTGAAATTAAATTAATAGTTCCCTTAGCCCTGTAATGGTTAACCCTAATCCCTGTATCATGCAGCTCCTTGATAATGCACAAAAGGCAAGAGTGTAGTGAAAAACGCTCTTAATCGGCCGCTAATTCGGTGACGGCGGCCGCAGCGTCACGTTTTGCATATACGGAGGCCAGTTAACGAGGTTGAACGGTTAATCGGCCGATTACACCCACTAAGCAACCGTTTAGCGTTTAATCGGCCGTCAAATCCGATTAATCGACATGCTATGGCCCACCAAATTAGTTAATGCTCGTAGCTTTTGGCATCCCGCTGGTGCAATAACTACGTCTATAGTGTCCTATTGATCTTTTCTGTATGCATAGTTGGAGATGTGAAGAATTAACTGAAATTCGAAGAAGCACCTAGCATTAGCTATTTTCTAATTTAACATATAGACCTTGGTACATTATGGTTAATTAGGCCTGAATAAGTCATCGTGCCATGTCGGCCCACGTGCCTGTCCTTCGACACAGAAAGAGCTCGGACCGGCCCAGGCACTCATAGACTAACCTATTTTATGCTAGTTATAAGTAATTTTACTACTAAGTCACCTGTCTGCGCTCAAAAGGTGTAATAACCTTAACATAAGTAATTTTACTGTCAACCATAGGCAATTTTACTATAGAATCTTAGAAAAGTTATTGTACATGCCGTGCTTGGCCACGGCATGTCTGGTCGGGCTGGGCTAGTACGGTTTTTTTACTGTTTGTGCCATATCATGCTTAGGCCAGGCCAACAGTACCATACCTCAGACCGGCATGATTGGTCCAGCCTATTTAGTCAGGTCTAATTATATGGCGATAATTTATCATAATCTTGGTAGATAATTGTTGTAGGGGTGGCCCCCACCTAAGCCCAGCAGGCATGTTAAGAGAGTGTAAGGCCCAGAATGTGACATGTATAATGACATAGATACCCTTGAGGGAGGTACTCATGTGTAAGGGTATAATTGTAAAGGCACTCCCTATGTGGATGTATATATGTAGGACGTAGGCCATGGGGAAAAGGCCCTAAGCCGTTTTCTACTCAACCAACTCCCCACTACCATACTCTCTCTCTGTTTGGTCTGTAGCCACAATAATAATTTTTAAGCAATTTTAAATATAAAATGAATATAATATTTACAACATATAAATATAAATAACTATATTGTTACAAATGTATGACTATCCTTTAAATTCCGATTAATCATCTATATAACGATATAATGGTTAATCGGCGGTACCTATTCGTCCGATGAACGCATACCGATTTTCACGGCACTGGGCAAAACAAGTCGGGAAGGCCATTTCTTTTTGGAATTTGCTAAATGGTACTCGAGTGCTTTTTTGTGTTTGTGAGTACTCAATTTTTTATCTATTGAATGCTGCTTTTTTTTTTGTGTTTTATGATTTCAACTTTGTGATTTTTTTTCTTTTGGTCAACAGTGTGATAAGAAAGTAATCGATTTGTTTAGTATCGTCAGAAGCCGCAACATAAATGATCAAGTATGATTTTTGTATAATTTATTGTTGTGTTCCTTATAGTTTGTTTTGTTTTTCATTTTTACAAAGTGTCACATCATTTTTATATAATTTGATTTGTGTAAAACTATCATATAATCAACATAAAAAGGGTCATGCAAAAAAGAATAACATGTAAGCATTTCTCAGTATATTACATCACATACTAATAACTAATGAGCAAACTAGTAGACATATGTAGATAAAATCCAACGTCTAAATAATTAAGTACTCTTTGATAAAATAATATTTGAATGGAAGAGGAGGCAAAGCGATTTCATCCATTGAATTTAGATTCGAGAGATCAAAATTTAAGTACTATTTATCAACAAAGCACTTAAGTATTTTCTAGACACCATCCTCTTTTTTTTTAGGTACGAGCACACAAATTGGCGTGGCAACCTCTGGCACCAATGGATGAAAAGAGCGCCTTTTATTTATTTCTTTTGCTTTTTTTTATTTTGGTCAGATGAGTTGTTAACCTCATTCATCACCAAAAGGTGAGGAAAACAACCTCCCCCTGTCGCCAGGCGGCTGCCCTCGCCGTGAGGATACCTTGGCGGCGCCATTCCCTGCCTGCCGTACGGTGTATTGCGTATAATTCCTGTGTGCCTCTGCTACACTGGAATTTCGGTCAAATAATATTGGAATGAAACAAGAATGCGAAAGAATTTGTGCGATACCTACGTATGCTTTTGGCGTTTTCATGGATCATGAGAGTTCTAAGAATTAGCGGTATCTCGTGTCTTTCTGTATGTGATAGCTCAGGTAGTAAATTACACTAGAGCGCACGTATTGAACAATACAAGCAAGCCTATTTTGCTAATAATTCCTAAAGATAGTGTTAAAACTTTATTCCAAGAGAAAACATACACATCTCAAATAAACTGAGATAACACATAAGAATTTCTGAATTGTTTTGAACTAAAAAATGCCTCTCCTATTTACTAGTAACTTTCAGTTTGAATTGTTTTGGAGGATATTTTCTCTCTTTCTTGGCAAGTTATCTCCTCTTCCACTTTAGAGAGGAAAATGTTTAGTTTGTTAGGAATGCAAAGCAGCTAATTTTTTGCGGTATTTCTTGAGCATTGAAAAAAAGGTATTTAGAGGGATATGGGGGAAAAGGTTCTTGAATATTTTTTTCAAAAAAACCATAGAATTACCGGTTTGTGCCATATGACTATGAGAAAAGGCTTGCACAAGAAACGAAGAGCAAATGAGTATGTCTATGCTTCCCAAAACAAAACTGAATAGACCTCAAAATACTAGTGATTGCTAGTGGCCGGATTGTTGCATATGAGCTCTTCAATTCCTAATTTGCTTTGGAACACAATTGGTTTTCTTTACAAAAACTGCCAAAGTAATTTATTTAAGTATTCTTCTTTCCATGTGAGTTTGTTGAGAGGGACATTAAAATTTGTAATCCCATCTTTTTCTAGCTCGTACACTTGCACGGCTAGGACAGTACACTCTGACATATCATCGGCGTGCACGGCCAAAACAGTACACATGACATAATTACAAAGCCCCTGAATTCTCCCTTGGCATGCCTGGCCATTCATTTGTTTCCAGCCTTCACTTTCAGCTCATTCATTCTTCCCAGAAGCAACTTTTTCAGAGACAATTTCTCATGTGCAAGACAACACTCCAAAAAGTTCAGAGAGAATAGGCCTATATAAAGCACCCACAGGCGACCTTGTGGGAGCCAAGACAGGCCACATTGAGCAAAGGAGCAAAACCCAAATGCCCCCTTGAGCTCTCTCTCTTCCTATTCTTCACTCTCCTTCCTTCTTTTTTTTTCCTTATAATTCTTTTCTATATCCTTACAATACTAGCCTAGTGTGCATGGCTCAATCCGCGGCGAGAATCACAATGGAGGTCGCACCTTCGAAGCTGCCGTCGACCATCAGGCGCGCTAGGCTCCCGAGGACGCTTGAAACGATTATGGAGGACGACGACGAGGGCATGGAGTCGCCAAGGGTGCCTGCTCGTAACGGAAGCTGCAGCAAGGAGGTTGGCAACGCCTCGCTGCGCTGCACCGACAAGCCGGGTTTCCTCGCCCCGGTGGCAAAAGCGGAGTGCCTGAAGATTGAAGCCTAGATTAATTTGGTTGGAGAGATGAGTTTCTATCTGGCTAGCCTTGCTCTCTATTTTGGTTTGAGCACATGGCATCCGTAAACTTTCTTGAGTATTTTCGTTTTCGCAACGATCACTACTACATATGGGGTCATTACAAACAGTTCGTAACACTTATCGGATACGATTTCTGAACTATCTGATTTATTGCGTCAATAATAATAGGTGGTTATTACAAACGATTTCCAACCCGTCTGTGATAAGTCACAACATAGACGTTTTTAAAAATAACCGTCTATGATATCCGACATATCACAGACAGCTAATACAAAAAATTATCTGTGATGGTCTACGTATCACAGACGATTTTTTGTATTAGCCATCTATGATATCACAGACGGTTTTGTGTTAGAAACCGTATGTGATAGCTTTTTGTATAGCTAATAATTTTTTTTTTTTCTAGCCACAGGAAATACTAGCCATGCTCTTTGAAAATAAGCAAGAAGATTATAGATAAATGACAGATAAGTGAATTACAACTACTCAAAGTGATTTATAACTCAAAATGAATTACAACTCAAAATCAATTACAAAAGAATGTTCATGTATTGTCGCCAGAGTTACAATTGAATTATAATTGAATCAATTGTTTGAACATGTATTAAACGGTGTTGCCAGAATGAAACTTTTATTTCGAGTCAATGATCTCTGTTATGAAGAAGGTGGAGAGCAGTCTGAGAATTTGTTCAGATTGAATGTACTTGAATTGATTGTTATGCTCTGTCGCTAGGAGGAGTAAAATAGTAAACATATATATTTAAATCAATAATTATAATATAATTATTATGATATTGACAAACCTCTGGATCATTCGTCTTAGCACTCATGATTTCATGCATATGACAGCAAACGTAGAATGCAAATAGGTTGCCTTGTAACTACTGGTGACACTGTAAAAATAGAATTACACACATAGGAGTATTATTATGAAATATGATATAGGATTATGTTGTAGCGGTGCCGAAAATTGTGTCATGTATTGTAGTGTGACGCTTGATTCCTTGTGTCTCCCTGCCCCGACAACATAGCCGCTGAACAACCTATGTGATTACAAAAAGTTATCCTTAGATATCGCAAATGAAGATAAGACTGTAATATAGTTATACAACAACAACAACAAAGTTTTTTGTCCCAAACAAGTTGGGGTAGGCTAGGAACGAAACATTCTCAAAATCAAAGAGATATGAGCCTTGAAATAAAATCTACCATGCTAAAACCCTAAGCTGTACAACCTGCTATCTGAGCCAAGAGCCTAAAACACTGCCCCAAACTTTCTTACGGTTCCGATACGTGGATCGCTAACTTCCATGCGCTCCTATCCAAAGCTAATTCTTCAGATACATTCCAATCCCTCAAGTCTCTTTTAACTGCTTCCTCCCACGTCAGTTTTGGTCGACATCTGCCTCTTCTTATATTTTCAGTACGTCTTAAAATTCCACTACATACCAGTGCCTCAGGAGGCCGTCGTTGGAGATATCCGAACCATCTCAAGCGATGTTGGACAAGCTTCTCTTCAATTGGTGCTACCCCCACCCTATCATGTATATTATCATTACGGATGTGATCCCGTCTTGAATGACCACAGATCCACCGCAGCATCCTCATCTCCGCTACACTCATTTTTTTGTATATGTTGTCTTTTAGTCGCCTAACATTCTGCTCCATATAGCATTGTGGGTCTGATTGCCATCCTATAGAACTTACCCTTTAACTTTTGAGGGACTTTTTTGTCACACAGGACACTAGATGCTTAGAACCATTTCACCCACCCCGCTCTTATCATGTGGCTCATGTCTTCATCAATCTCACCGTCCCACTGTAGCATCGATCCCAAATAACGAAACGTGTCCTTCTTAGGCACTACTTGTCCATCCAATCTAACATCTCCATCATCTACCCTAGCACCACTGAAATGACACCTCATATACTCAGTTTTAGTCCTACTAAGTCTAAAACTCTTCAATTCTAAGGTCTTCCTCCATAACTCGAGCTTCCTATTAACACCTATCCTACTCTCATCAACCAGCACAACATCATCAGCGAAAAGCATACACCAAGGAATATCTCCTTGTATGTCCCGTGTCATGACCTCGTTCATTACTAGGGTAAAAGTGTATGGACTCAACGCTGACCCTTGGTGCAGTCCTATCTTAATTGGAAAGTCATCAGTAACACTACCACACGTTCTGACATTAGTCACAACATTTTCGTACATGTCCTTAATTAGGGTAATATATTTTGTTGGGACTCTTTTCTTTTTAAGCACCCACCACATGACATTTCTTGGCACTTTGTCATAGGCTTTCTCCAAGTCAATAAATATCATGTGAATGTCCTTCTTTTGCTCCCTATACCTCTCCATCAACTGTCGTAGCAAGAAAATCGCCTCCGTAGTCGACCTCCCAGGCATAAAACCAAATTGGTTTGTCGTCACGCTAGTAACTTTTCTTAAATGACGCTCAATTACGCGTTCCCAGAGCTTCATTGTGTGGCTCATGAGCTTAATTCCTCTATAATTAGTACAACTTTGAATGTCTCTTTTATTTTTAAAAATTGGTACTAATGTGCTCCTCTGCCACTCGTTTGGTATTTTGTTCAACCTAAAAATGCTATTGAACAACTTAGTTAGCCAAACAATCGCCACTTCTCCTTGGCATTTTCACACCTCAATAGGGATGTTATCAGACCCCAACGCCTTACCTACTTTCATCCTTTTTAAGGCCTCTCTTACTTCCGACTCTTAGATTGTTCGAACAAACTCCTTATTGGTGTCGTCAAAAACATTATCTAGTTCAATCATACTATAATCATTATCGTGATTGAACAACTTGTCGAAGTAATCTCTTCACCTATCCTTGATCTCCTCGTTTTTCACCAAAAGTCTATTAGTGTCGTCTTTGATGCATTTAACTTAGTTGAAATCTCTCGTCTTCCTTTCTCGAATTTTAGCCATCTTGTAAACATCCTTCTCTCCCTCCTTTGTTTCCTCATATGCCTTGCCTCGTGCCTCACTCACCACTTTCTTCGCATTCTTTTTTGCTGCTTTGTATTTCTGTACGTTGTCATCGCTCCTATTATGATACATGTGCTTGTAACATATTTTCTTCTCCTTAATAGCCTTTTGCACTTCCTCGTTCCACCATCATGTGTCTTTTGGTTCTCCTCTTGTCCCTTGGGTCACTCCAAACAACTCCATAGTCACCTTCCTAATGCGAGTTACCATCTCTGTCCACATACTATTCGCTTCGCTATTCGCTTCTCCCACGTCTCACGTCCCTTCCGTGACTATCCTCTCCTTAAACGCATGTGCGGTATCTCCTTTGAGTTTCCACCACTTTGTCCCGTGACTCTGGCGACCTTAGCTTGTTAGATCCGTAACCTAAAATGAAAGTCAGAGACTACCAACTTATGTTGCTGGACAACACACTCTCCAGGTATAACTTTACAATCTATGCAGGCCGTTTGGCCTCCCTCCTAACAAGAACAAAATCGATTTGGCTAGAGTGCTAACCACAGCTAAAGGTAACTAATGAGGATGTCTCTTTCTAAAAAGGTGTTAGCTATCATGAGATCAAAGGCTACGGCAAAGTTTAAGATATCTTTTTCCTCTTGATTTCTATCACCATAACCTAAACCCCCATTCACCCTTTGAAACCCTCCACTATTTGTACTGACATGACAATTGAAATCGCCTCATAAGAAAATCTTTTCATTGATAGGCACACTTCTAACCATGTCATCTAGGTCTTCCCAAAATTGCCTCTTAGCGGTCTCATCCAACCCTACTTGCGGAGCATATGCACTAACAACATTCAAAACCAAGTCACCAAAGATTAGCTTGACTAGGATAATCCTATCCCCTTGCCTCCTCACATCGACAACTCCACTCTTGAGGCGCTTATTTATTAAGACGTCTACTCCATTCTTGTTTCGTTCTGTTCCAGTATACCACAGTTTGAATCCAGTATGATCCACCTCCTTTGCCTTCTGACCCACCCATTTAGTCTCTTGAACGCACAATATATCTATATGTCTTCTAATCGTTGTATCAACTATCTCTCTTAACTTACTGTTAAGGACCCTACATTCCAACTACCTATACGAATCCTACTCTCCTCGACTAGCTTCCTTACCCCTCGCACTCGTCGAGTAAAGTGCAAAGACTCTTGCCCATTTTCTTCTGCATCCAGGCACCGACGTAGCGCGTCACTAAGGGAGTGATGTCCCAGCCCTTGCTCATTTACCACCACACCCGGGTTCCGATATGGCGCGTCGCTAAGAGGGTTACACCCCAACGAAACTTTTAATTTGGGTTTCATTCTATGAAAAGATGGCATGATTTTTACGTTGGCTTGCCAAGCCTAACACAACCCTCCTCCTTTTTTCATGATTGGGATAGGCTACATAGAAAACTACATAGGCGGAGTTAAAACTATAATATAGTTATGTATGGAGAAAATGGGCATACATGTCGAGTGTTTATTGCAAAAGGGTGAAATCATGTTTGTTTCTGAGTAGGAAACCAAGATATATTATCTTGTTCCACTTTGGTATAATTAATAGAAGGATCCAGTGCCACCTACTCATGTATGTCACCTTAGTTATTAAATCTAAGTTCGTGTTGCATATAAAGTACAAATAAAATTTATATAGCAACTAGTGAAGCACTTATCTCTGGTTTTAGGGCACCAATATGTACCTCTTGTTGCCCTGAGCAAGCAATCCCGTTATTTTGTAATTCTCGACGTAGGATGCATCTTGGATTCAGAGATCAAATGTGGGTCGAAGAAACCCACCGGTTCTCGCGATCGCCAAAATTCTTGAATCATGTATCTACACATAAGCAATGAGTTATGACATTTATTGGTATTACATGAATATAGAATCTGATTGTACACATTTATAGTGTCCAATATCATAGAGGTGGGGTGTCGAGTTGAATAGATCGAATAAGTCATCAAAGCCCATGATGAAGAAGCCCGGCTTTTGGAGGAAATGCCTCTCTGTGTATCTGACGGTGAATCCAGTAGGCTGGTGTAACAACCCGCATCGTTAATTAACCCTAATTAGCGAATTAGGATGTTAAGTAGGATTAATTACATAAATGATAATCTAAAAATACGAGGGAATTTAAACTTTTCTTTGCAGACGTTTAAATTGAACTTAGCGAGCGATAAACTAATACGTTGTTTTCACAATTGCATCGACGAGGGTGAATATCAAACGGTATAGACTAAGTGAGAAATAAAATTCAATTGCACAAGTAAAAGTTTCCAACTCAATTAAAATATATATAACCGTCCGTAATACAATTGTGTAATTATTACAATTTTTGTACAACCAATCAAGTCACATTCCTTGAGCTACAACTAAAACTGGCTTAAATTAAATAAAGATATTACAACTCTTTTTACATTAATAACGACAATACAAATTACTATAAGTTTACAAGTCTCGGTCTTAATCAAATGACCGTCTCTCAAACTTAGATAATTGCAACACAATTGCAACATTAGAAACTACATTCGAGTAACATACAATATTCTGTATACAACAATATTAAGAGAAAGCCAGATTACATTCAGATCATCTCATATATTAGAGACTATCATCGAACGGCCACCACACTGTTATTTCATTTGTGAGCGAACTAGTAACTGTAATACCGAAAAAGACCGAACAAAAGAAATTAATTAAAAGAAGAAATTGCCGTCAGAGCCCTAGAGGTTAGTTTCGGGCAGGGTAATCCGTTCACGGAGATACCTGATTGTCCTGGCCCGGTCGGCACCTCTTTCACGGAGATACCTGACTGTTCCAGGGACAATCGGCACCTCTCACAACTGTAGGCTCATCATACGGTATGTATATATATACAGACCTGAGTTGATTTAGGGGCAAACCAATGCAAAGCAAAAAGCCCATAATTCCATTTTCCAAGCCCAAACCGCAGCAAGGAAGCACATGCCACAGTAATGACCAAGCATCACTGTCGTAGGGGTAGCCCCCACCTAAACCCAGCAGGCCTGTAGGAAGTTATAAGGCCCAGAATAGACCACGTGTAATAACACAAATACCCCTGAAGGGGAGGATCTGTTGTAAGGGCATAATTGTAAAAGCACTCCCCATGTGTATATATATAGAATACCGGCCATGGGGAGAGAGGAGGCCATCATACTCATTTCCACCACTCTCCACTACCATCTCTCTCTGCTTGGTCCAGAGCCACACAGCTTGGCGCCGTCAGTGGGAGGACAAGGACAAGCTCAAGACGAAGAAGAAGGATGGCACCGAAAAAAGCTTCGTCAGCGGCGGCGAAGGGAAAGAAGGCGGCCGGGCGGGCGTCGTATGAGTACCAGGGCTTCGCAGACGGCAGCGGCAGGCGCGGTGGCCGAAGACGTCGACGTCCGCGCGGTGACGACCAACCTCGTCACCGGCACCGCGACAACCAATCTCGCCACCGCACCGCGACGCCCAACCTCGCCACCGCACCGCGACGCCCAACTCGCCACCGCACGCGACGACCAACCCGTCACCGGCACAGCGTTGACCCACCCGTCATCGGCGTCGCGGGGCGGACCCGCGGATCGAAGACGCCGACGCTGGTGCGGCGACACCGCCCCGCCGACGCAACGACACCGACCCGCCGACGCAACGACACCGACCTCGCCGCTTCGCCGCAACCCTCGCCGGCAGCTGCTGGTGGGCGGTTCGAGTAACCCACGACGGAGCGACCGGCAGCTCGGGACTCGCGACGCGGTCGTGCTCGCGCCGATCCGCCGTTGGGAGTACCGACGACCCGCCGCGACAGCGCGCAGAAGCGCCTGCTGGCGGCCCTCAACGCGTTCGGCGGGAGCTAGGGACCTCGCGAGCCATCCGAGATATGCAAGATGCTCGGGCGGCGCAGCCGCACCGATGTCGCGCCGAGCCCACGCCGAGAGGCGGATAGTCGCGGCCCCCACGCCTAGCCGCGTGCGGCGCGCGCGTAGATCCGAGTCCTCGCTTTTGGTGGGGCTGCGCAAGCGGCATGGCCCAAGACTTCAAGTTTCCTAGCGCCATCGACTCAGACAAAGGCGACACGGACCCCGTGAGTTCGTGCGCGTGTACGAAACCGCGATCGGCCGCGGGCGGAGACGACACCACGGCGAAGGACTCCCGCGCTGCAAGGCGTGGCGCTCTCTTGGTTCTTTACCATAGAGCCGGCTCCATCTACGCGTGGGAGCAGCCGCGTCGCCTCCACAACAACTTTCAGGAAACTACGCCGACCGAGTCGACGCGACCAACTCTTTGTCAGTCAAGCAAAACCCTCGAAAAGCTCCGGACTACTTCAAACGCCGCCAAGATTCGATGCCAAGTGAAAGACGTTAACGAAACCACCATCGCAATGCAGCCATACAGGCCTTCGTCCGCCCGATGGCCGAGTACAACGCGCAAAGCCAATCAAGACGGTGGTGAAGCTCTTCGACAAAATAGAGGAATATGCCAGGGCGGAAGAAGACGCGCGGCGAAGGCAAGGGGACGACTCCGACACCAACCAGCCGGAGCCTCAAGCAAAGCGAAGATCCTCAAGAACGGCTCTTGAAGGGAAAACGTGCGGCGAGCCGTCGAGGACGCGCCGACCGCAGGGACGCCTCGCATAAGGAGTCGTCCGATCAGCCCAAGCGCGGCCAGCAGAGGTCGAGGCGAAACCGGTACGTCCTCGACATTGAAGGCGATTCCGACGAGGGCGCTCCTGCGGGCCGAGGCGGTCGGGGGCGCCGTTGCCGGGGCCGCGACGATAAAGGTCGTGGAGATTACGACGACCAGCACCAGGGACTGTGGTGTATGGTCCACGGCCGCGGCAATCATGATACCCGCACCTGCACCTCCATCGCGGCGCTCCGCGATAGCGCCGCTAGGGACAGAACCCGAGACGCGTCGCCGCGGTGGCCCACGCCCACCCCGTCACGAGGCCCCCATGCGGTGCAGCGCGCAGGGATGCAACCCGTGAAGGCACCTTGCGGATCCAAGCTCACGTCATGCGGCCTCGGGAGGGCCTTCGCCGCTGCAGCCCCGAGGCAACCCACCGCAGATCATTAACGCCATATCCGGAGGTTTTGCGCTGAATTCGCCAAGACGCAGCAGTAACGCCTATGCGCGAAGACTACATCACGTGGCGGCATACCCAGCGCAGGCACCCCCGGACTGGGCGCAACACGAAGTTACATTCACACCCGACGACGCCTAAGGCGTGGACTTCCTCATCGAGACCCCGTCATCCGGTCACTATCGCGGATGCGACGTGGGCGCACCTTGGTGGACGGCGCGGCCCGCGAACGTATTGTTTGCGGGGGCCTTCGACCAAATGGGGATCCCTCGAAGCCGCCTAGGGCCCTCGGGAACCCCATTGCAGGGCTTCGGGGGACAGCCCCTGCGGGCGCTGGGCCAAATAGGTCTTCAAGTCTCCTTCGGCCAAGGTGACAATGTGCGGGCCGAAGATGCCACCTTCGATGTGGTCGACCTTCCGTACCCCTACAATGCCATCTTAGGGCGCCCAATCCTCAACTCCTTCGGCGCGGTACCACATCACGGCTATCTATGCATGAAGATCCCAGGTCCCCGGACCATCATCACCGTCCGAGGTGACCAAGATATGGCCCGCGATCGAGCCAGTACTGTGTCCGCGTCGCGAAGCCCAACGGCGCTCCTAGAGCTGGCATCACAGCGCGGAGGTCCGCGGGGCTATTCGGAGGCGCCTTGGCGGGCCATGCAGACGTCTAGCGACTAGAGGCTTCGGCCGCACCAAGGGCAAACGGTTAGTATATCCACCCCTTGTAGTTGCTTACCCGCACAAACGGGGATGTAATGAAGATTGCCGTTTGTCGCTAATCTTTCTTCATCACGCGCAAGTACGCGGCGAGGGCGCGCGCAGGCTTAGCCAACGTCGCGCGTTCCGCAGATAAACAAAGACGACGTTCGCGCAGTGCACTCGCCGTAGCTGTGGGTACGGATCGAGTATAAATCGGTCGCACATTCGCGTGTGCACTCGCCGAGCCAAAGGTGACGGGCCCGAGTATAAACAAAGACGCACGCTCACGCAGTGCACTCGCCGAGCTGTGGTACGGATCGAGTATAATCAAGTCGACGTTCGCATGTGCACTCGCCGTAGCCAAAGGTGACGGGCCCGAGTATAAACAAAGACGCGCGTTCGCGTGTGCACTCGCCATAGCTGTGGGTACGGGGTCGAGTATAAATCGAAGTCGCGCGTTCGCGTGTGCACTCGCCGAGCCAAAGGTGACGGGCACGAGTATAAACAAAGACGCGCGTTCGCGTGTGCACTCGCCGTAGCTGTGGGTACGGGCTCGAGTATAAATCGAAGTCGCGCGTTCGCGTGTGCACTCGCCGTAGCTGTGGGTACGGATCGATCATAAATCGAAGTCGCGCGCTCGCGGTGCACTCGCCGTAGCCAAAGGTGACGGGCTGAGTATAAACAAAGACGCGCGTTCGCGTGTGCACTCGCCGTAGCTGTGGGTACGGATCGAGTATAATCGAAGTCGACGCGTCAGGTGCACTCGCCGTAGCCAAAGGTGACGGGCCCGAGTATAAACAAAGACGCAACGGGGACGCCCTCGCGCACTGGGCCTACGGACTATAAATAAGACGTGGCGCCGAGGTCCGCCTCGCACGCACGAGTCTACGGACTTTAAATAAGACGTAGCGTCGAGGTCCGCCTCCGCACGCGCGAGTCCCCGGACTATAAAGTAAGACGTAGCGTCGAGGTCCGCCTCCGCACGCACCAGTCCACGGACTTTAAATAAGACGTAGCGTCGAGGTCCGCCTCCGCACGCACTAGTCTACGGACTTTAAATAAGACGTAGCGTCGAGGTCCGCCTCCGCACGCACTAGTCTACGGACTTTAAATAAGACTTAGCGTCGAGGTCCGCCTCCGCACGCACTAGTCTACGGACTTTAAATAAGACGTAGTGTCGAGGTCCGCCTCCGCACGCACTAGTCGACGGAATATAAATAAGACGTAGCGTCGAGGTCCGCCTCCGCACGCACGAGTCTACGGACTTTAAATAAGACGTAGCGTCGAGGTCTGCCTCCGCACGCGCGAGTCCCCGGACTATAAAGCAAGACGTAGCGTCGAGGTCCGCCTCCGCACGCACCAGTCTACGGACTTTAAATAAGACGTAGCGTCGAGGTCCGCCTCCGCACGCGCGAGTCCCCGGACTATAAAGCAAGACGTAGCGTCGAGGTCCGCCTCCGCACGCGCGAGTCCCGGACTATAAAGCAAGACGTGGCGCCGAGGTCCGCCTCCGCACGCACCAGTCTACGGACTTTAAATAAGACGTAGCGCCGAGGTCTGCCTCTGCACGCGCGAGTCTCCGGACTATAAAGAAAGGCAGAGTGCCGAGGTCCGCCTCCGCACACGCCGGTCTACGGACTATAACAAGGCAAAGTGCGAGTGCGCCTCCGCACACGCCGCCACGGCCGTAAAAGGTGAGATGCCAGCGACCGTTGTCGCAAGCGCCATTCTAGGAACCCTTGCGCCGCTACTTCGCCAACGGTGGCATCAACACACGCGCATATCCTAAAATGCTAGGAAACCGCATACCGGAAAAATCACAAGTACAAAGGCCCGCAACATCCTTGCCGCTCTAAGTCGCTATCCCGCGGGTTCGCTCCTTAACACGCGCTAAAGCCGGGCCTCGCCGAAGAGGGTCGGCCAGCCGAAAAGTCCAATGACTCTTGACCCTTCGCCCGTCGAAGCGTCGCGCTGGTTGAAAGGTCGCCGCAAGAAGTCGGCCCCGCAACGGCCGCCGGATACAAAGCGAGTCGAATGCATGCAGCAAGTGTGTACTTCATTCGCAAAAAGAGGCGCAAGACAACACACGCCTACATCTAGGCACCACTGTGTCAGACCTGCGGGTTCCCGGCGCCTTCGGAGGGCCCAGCGCCGCCCTCGTCGCGTCGAGGGACCCCGTCTAGAAACTGGCCGAGGCTCCCCGCCCCGTAGAGCGACTTTCGGAGCTCGATCGGTGCAGCATCCGGCCCGACGTAAGCCCAGATCCGGTCGAAGAAGGGCCCGAGGGCACGGCGAGTGGAGCGGACGGCGCCGGACATTACTCCGGCCCCGCCGGGCATCTCCAGCTGGGGGTCATCCAGCCCGGCGACGTGCGTACAACCACGGTGCTGCAGGAGCGCACACACCAAGCATGCCGACGTGTACGCACAGTGCGTGCCAAAGGACGTCGCCGCGTCGCACGCAACATTGGCGGCATCCCCGATCCAGCGGAGCGTCCGAGACAACTCGCCGGGCCGAAGCGTCGGCACCTCGCCATTACCAGCTCTTGAAGATGGCTCTCCAGCGCTTGCATGGTGTCCCACGCAACCACCGAGGCGTCGCCAAGCGTCTGGTTACGCTCCGCCAGAGTCAAGGCAAGTTCGCCTTTTTCCTTCTCTAGCAAGGCGACCTGGTCCAGGAGCCCGTCCCGCTCCGCCGCAAACTTCTGTTCAGCAGTTGCCGCGGCCGACTCCCGCGCTGACGCGACAAGTCCCTCGGCGTGTGCCCTCGCTTCGGTGCATTCCGCTTCCAGCTGGCGGATGCGGGCGTCTTGGGCAGAACGGGCTCCAGAGACTTCGCGTATCTCCTCCTCGACGGCCCGCAGCCTATTCTCGAGCGCCGTTCGGCTGCGAGCATAGGCCGTTTGCAAGGCCTGCCCCAGCACAAGGGTCTGCAGAAGGGAAAGACTTAGCAAGCTCAGCCACCCAGGCGTCGTCGTATGAAGTACTTACCCTCACCCCAGACACCTCGAAGGCATCTTCAAGGCGCCCCGCCCCGTAGGCCTGCAGCACTTGCGAGTCGACACTGGTGGCTGCGTCATTCACAATCCCGCGCCACGCCCTCAGCGTCTCCGGGGGCGGCACGAAGTCCGCGGGGCTTACGCACGTGGAAGTCCCGTGTTCTGCCAAGCGCTCCCCCTCCGGAATGAGCAACGTTGTAAACAGGGATACAGGTGAGCGCCGCAAGGTATAAAAGCACACACCAGAGTAAGCTACGCCACCCTACCTTCGGTAGCAGAAGGAATGGTCCCGCCACGCGTAAGCCTCGCGTTCGGGAAGGCGACGGCCGTCCCACAGCGGCGGCGGTGTGGCGAGCGGCGCGCGCGATGCCGCAGGTCTCCGGCGCTTGCGCGGTGTCCCACAAGCTTCGATGCCCGTGGCCACGAATCCCGCGGTGTTCGGTGGAGCTCGGCCGCCGCGCCGGCCGTTTAGCCGGGCAGCCAGCAGCGGCACCGCCCCGCACTCGCGTTAGCGGCCCCGGGTCGCAGGGCACCTCGGTTTCGCTCAGAGGTAAGGGCAGCACGGCTCCGTGCACCCCGTGGAAGCGCCCGGCACCACAGCCGCCACGATCAGCTCCACTCGACATTGCCGTCCCGCACGGTGCCGCTCGGTGACTTCGGCGGCGGTGAGGCTTCCCCCGCCGCTCGCGGCAAACCCGCCGTCCGGGCGCCACCAAGATACCTCGCCCGATGTCTGCGCCCCAAACCGAGTCGGCATATCTCGCCGAGTCCGACTCGCGTCCGCCGCACCTCGGAAGCACTAGCGGCAATAAGCAGGCCGCCGCGTAAGCGCGGCGGCAGCGCCCACCGCGCCCTCTTCCGAGACGGGTCTTCTTCTTCTTCGCTGCACCGTCGTGCGAGCGACACGGTCCGCACAGCAAGGCCTGAGCCTCGCACACGCGGTTGATTCGCCCGACCCGCCTCGGCAATAGCGATCGCGCGCGCTGCTGCTCTCTGCGTGTGCGGCCCGAGAATACGCGCGCGCTTGCTCCGCCTCCAAGGAAATCCACGAAACAAAGGAGAAGACCATCGCATATAACGATTCGCGCGTGAGCAAAGGAGAGACGCGAGCGAGGCTTACGGAGATCGCCGGCGCCGGCGGAAGCAAACTCATGGCAAAACATTGTCGCCTCGACGCCTCGGCGGCAAGACGCCGATCGCGAACAGCGGCGCCACGCCGCACATCACGAACTCTTCGCGAGGTCGCGCATGTTGAAGCGGCGGCCACGCCACGAGCCGCCGGACCTCCGCTTGTCCTCGCCATCGAGCGCTCGCCGGGCGAGGGCTTGAACGCGATCGGTCGGCTGTGCACTCAAGGCGCTCCGCTTCCACACGGTGGTAGAACCACCGCTTCATCCATAAAGACTCCCACTTCCCACGAGTTGCGTTCGCGGGAAGAGCTTCTTACACGACGAACGAAGGACAAAGGTGACGCTACCGGCTCGACGGCGTCCCCGCCCTTCCGTCCTGCTGCGCATCGTGCCTCGTGAAGGTAGGCGAACAACGAGGCGCTGGGCCAACACGCCCCCGAGCGCAAGGCCCAACTGTACACCGCGAGCCGGGCCACGACGTTCGGAGTTAGTTGCGCCAGCTCCAGCCCGAAGGTTCGCAGCACGTCGCCCACGACAGCCGTCGCGGGGATGCGGAGCCCCGCGTCGAAAAAGGCAACGAACACGACCGCCTCCGACCTCTCGGGATGTGGTTCCGTCTCGTCGGCAGCAGGCAATCGTACCTCCTGGCGCTCGGACAATTTCCCCGCGCGCAGTAGCCCATGGATCGTCTCCTCAATCACGATTGAGGGGCCCAGCTCACCGGAGAACGTGCCTTCCTCCTCCGCCACCAGCCACTCCTTCTCAGCCGCCGCCGGGTCGCGCTCTTGGAGCGTGTATTTCACCTTTAGCTGTGAGGACCGCCGGCGAACGACAGAGCCACCAACCATCCGCCGCGCTGCCATCGAGGCCATTGCTTCCCACGGAGAGATTGAAGCGGTGAAGATATCGCAAAAGTGTTGAGGGCAGAGCAGGCAGGAAAAAGGGCGTAAAGGCGCGGCGGCGCTGTTCTGAGGGGCTATTTCAAGCCACCTCGCCTGCACGCCGCTTATCGGTTGCCACAACGATCCGCATGCCGGATGCAACCGCAGCGGTGTAAAGGTCCGCCCCGCACGATCCCCCGTAACGGAAAGCAAAGTGTCGCGAAGGTCCGCGTCGGGGCGCGACCGCGCCGCGTAAGCGTCCCGCCCAGGCGCAATGCCCCATACCCAAAGCCGAAGGCCACGACCATAAGCGCCAAGGGCCGTCACAAAGACGACGCTACCTAGCCGCAGATTAAAGGCGCACAATGGGCGAGGATCACAACCGCCCGGCGCGTGCCATTCATCGCCCGCCCGTGTCCCCTTGCCTAGGAAGAGGCGAGCGGCGCGCACACGCAACCGCCCACATCCCGCCGCCCGCCATCGACGCCGCCACGTGCCGGGGCGCGCGGGTCGCACGATGCGGAACCTAACCTCGCAGCCGGGGCCGGCGTGATTCCAGGAACCTCTACAGCGCAAGACCGCATCGCAAGATCCCGAGTCACCGTACGCGTGGCGGTGTTCGCGGCGGCGAGGGCGCCAGCCACCGCCACCCGCTCAAGGGTAGGGAACGGCCGCGCCACCCGCTCGAAGGGTAGGGAACGGAGCGCGCGTCTACTTCGACAGGCGCCGCTTCCGCGCCACCCGCTCAAGGGTAGGGACGGAGCGCGCGCTCTACTTCCACTAGGCGCCACCCGCGCCACCCGTAAGGGTAGGGGCGGAGCGCGCGTCTACTTCCACTAGGCGCCACCGCCGCGCCACCCGCTCAAGGGTAGGGGCGGAGCGCGCGCGTCTACTTCCACTAGGCACCAGCCACGCCACCCGCTCGGCGGGTAGGGGACGAGCGCGACGCGCGTCTGCTTCGACCAGGCGCCCGGCCGCCGCCACCCATTCGGCGGGTAGGAAACGGAGCGCGACGCGTCTACTTCGACCAGGCGCCAGCCGCCGCCCACCCGCTCAAGGGTAGGGAACGGAGCGCCGCGCGTCTGCCGCGACTGGCGCCACCTTCACCGCCACTGCTCAAGGGTAGGGGCGGAGCGCGCGCTGCTACTCGACCAGGCGCCGCCCGCGCCACCACGCTCGAAGGGTAGGGGACGGAGCGCGCGCGCGTCTACTTCGACTCCGGCGCCAACCTCCGCTGCCACCCATTCGAAGAATAGGGGATGGAGCGAGCTTGAAGAACGGAGAACAGCACATACGACCACCATAACTCGAAAATGCACAGGTCAATTTGCGGCAAGAGCAGACATGATCTCGTAAACAGATATGCGTCGCCACACCAGCATATGCTCGTTCGCACGATCAGAGCGTATGGATGACTTCATATCTGTCTACGAGAGCAAGTTAGGCCTTGCCATTTCCGCATCAAGCTGTGAAGCATTCCCGCAAATAGGACGTATTTTGTTCACCGGCGCTCGCGGGCATTGACGCCGGTCGACGCAGTCATCAAACGCAGATGAACAAAATTTTCCCTACATATGAGAAGTTAACCATGAACAGGCGAAGAGCCGCCAGCGTGGAGGGATGCCAATCGGCGGCACGCCAACCGGTGGAAGCACAAGCGGGGGGCGTCGGGCGGTTCAGCTACCAGGGGTGCGTGAGTGCAACCGTCCGCACCCCACCGCGTGCACACCGGAACCCGTCGCATGCTCCACTCACGAGAAGGCGCACTACACAATGCGACAGGCTGCCCCCCGGCAAGCCAACCGCCATCTAAAAAGCACATCACCAGGCGGCAAGGTCGCAACGACTACGGAGCGCGCGCGCCCCAAAAGTCCAAATGCCGGGAGTCCGCCGCCACATTGATGGTCACAACGCCTCAAGGCCCGCACCGCGCCAAGCACGCTTCACCACGTGGACGGCCGGAAGAGCGAGCGTCGCATCGCGTCCCTTATCGCGAAGGCTGCGCGCGGCTCGGCCCGCCACGCTTGCCTATGCGATGTAACGCCCGCCGCTGCGTCGCCGGCGGGGCCACTTCGCCGCGCCCAATTCGGGGGTGAGGGCCTCGAGCATACGCATCGCCCGCCACACGCGCAGCTCCGGGTAAGTTTGGAGAAGTTCACAGGCCGCGGGGACGGAGAGGGCCAAAGGACTCGGCGACATGGCTTCGGCCCTGTGAAGCCCTTCACCATGAGAGGCTCCTGTCGTAGGGGTGGCCCCCACCTAAACCCAGCAGGCCTGGTAGGAAGTTATAAGGCCCAGAATAGGCCACGTGTAATAACACAAATACCCCTGAAGGGGAGGATCTGCTGTAAGGGCATAATTGTAAAAGCACTCCCCATGTGTATATATATAGAATACCGGCCATGAGGACAGAGGAGGCCATCATACTCATTTCCACCACTCTCCACTACCATCTCTCTCTCTCTCTGTTTGGTCTGTAGCCACAACAATCACTATTTTCACTGAGATAGCACTCGGCCAGATCAGTTCTCCCGAGAGAGCACAACACCCAGAATATCTCACGGCCGCATCGAAGGCACAAACAACCGTGAGAGAAGTGAGCGGTGAGAAGGCACGGCAAAGACACATTCATTTCCCAAATCCCCAACCATTCCAAAGCCACGAGAGGCCATCCACCGAGAAGAGTCGACAGAAGGAGACGGCCCAGCGAGCCAATCCGAGCCAGCGACGGCGACGGCAAGAGGCGGACCACAAGCCCCACATCATCAACCCTAGGGGCCACCCCAAGCAACCGGCAGCACCACGCCGAAGAAGAAGATGGCCGTGACCATCATCAACCATCAACCGCAGGAGGAGAAGACCACCAGCAAGGCAACAGGACCATAGCCAACCGGGGACAACCACAGCCGAACACAAGTCACCATCCAACCCCAAAATAGTCAACCAATCACAGGCAAAGGTAATACTACACACATGAACTTAGTATTCATTCCAATGCCAAACCTAACTCACCGCATATGACAAATCATTAGTAACAACCGAGTAGCACCACTGTCCACCAATCACCCACACAGAGCACGCCAACTGGAGATAGAAGAAGGGAGTAGAGTAGAGGAAGCTTACCGAAGAGGGCGGCGGGTGCGTGCTACCACCAGCCGAGCCATGCCTCTAGCCACCACCGGAGACTCCCCCGGCGTATCGGCGGCGGCTAGCCAGCCGTGGCTAACCGGGGTAACCCACCTCCCAGCCTAGCACACCTCACACAACCCATGAGAGCAAGAGCAAACCAAAAATAACAAATCAAAACAAGTAGATTGAGTTATATTTGGGAAAAGACACCAGATCGGGGCCCTAGGCCACGGATCTGGCCGGGGTTCCCCGAGCGGCGTCGAGCAGCAAGGCGAGGGCGGCCGGCTGTGGCTTCCCGTGCGGCACCGAACGGCAAGGCGGGGGCGGCCGGGTAGGATGGCGCAGCGCAGTTGGGGATAGGCGGCGTCGGAGGGAAGGCGCGAGAGGGTGAAGGAGGCGGCTGAAGGAGAGCCGAGACCCGGGGCGGAGGCGCTGAGATCCGGGGGCGGAGGCGCTGAGACCCGGGGCCGGAGGAGCGGCGGTGTGGCGTCGGTGTGGAGGAAGACAGGGAAAAGAGAGTGAGGGCCGAGTGAAAGGGGGACGGGGAGGCAATGAGGAAGGCGTGGGCGGTGGTGAAGGGAAGGAAGAAGTGGAGGCGTCGGTAGAGAGCAAGAAAGGGAACCGAGCGGAAGAAAAGAAGGAAAGAGAAAAGAAAGGAAGAGAAAAGGATGAGGAAAAATAGGAAATGTGGGAAGAGTAGATTTACCAAAATTTGGAACATTCATAAGCATACAGTATCACAGCTTTGTTATAATAGATTTGTAAAAAAATGAGGAATTTAGATGCAAATATTTAAGAATCTAGTAGTTGACTATTAGCCGTATTAACGCAATAGAATTCTTTTAAGAACTAAATGGAAACTAGAAGAACCTGTAAACATATTTAGTAACATTCACCTAATTACATCGGCCATATTATATTGTGAAGCCATAGATTAATTCGTAGCATAAACTTGTGAAATTTTAATAATAAATATTCATGATCATTATAAATAAACCAAAAATGTCAATGAACTAAAACAGGTCCGTGTAAATATTAGAACATGTGTATTGTTATTTAGACTACTCAACGGTATCATTAATTACTTAGACAACTTGGTTAGTAATATTTAAATTAGAGAAATTTACCTATGATAATTATAGAAATCCGTATCCACCCTTGATTACTTAGGGTCATTAGAACAAGTTAATTGGGTCCGATAAAATTGGTTAAGTTCATCTAGACAGTTGAAAACCATTAATCTGCATTTACAATGACTAGAATAAATTAAGTGCCTCAGTAGGTTAAAACTTAGCCCGTACCGATTCAATTAAGATATTACCGATTAAATCCTTCTAGGTTATAACTAAATACCGAATCAACCTGAATAGTGGAACGTTTCTACTAAATATGTTTGAATATTAAGAATAAAGTAAGTGATGCCATAAGCTGGAAATTATACGCAGATAAAAATAAATTAGCAAAATATCATTGAAATCCCTATTGCACATTTAAATGCCTAGTTAATTTTATAGTCGAGTTTGAACTGTAAAAATCTAATGATAAATATTCTGAATTATTAGAATAAATTCATAGCGGTCCAAAGAGTTAAAACTGTTTGCGACGATTAGAATAGCACGCGCTGAGTTAAAAGAGTATTCGTCAAGTTAAGATTTCGAGTAGCAATTAAAAGCATAAGCGGTGATTTAAATAGCAGTTAAGCTGTAAAAATATGCTCAGGAATACATTAAAATGTATGAATCCTATAAGGACACCAGAATATAGTTTAATTAAGAAATTAAGTAATGGATTCATGAGACCATTTTTTTATTCTGGATCGATAATTCAACTCGTTGCGCGTACTAGTACGAGAAAATGTATTGAGTAATCTTAAGAGCTGAAATGAATTAAAGGTGAATAAATATATACGAACCTTTAAGAAATTAAATAGGCCTAATTGCATACGTGAGATTGGATAAATTAACATTCGTCGTTATAATTGTAAATGCATTTAGCCAACCCCGTGTAATTGAAAAATTGCTAGGAATTAATAAAATGCCGAGCATACTTACTAGATCAACCGTATCTCCTAACGCTAGTGCGATGATGTCGAGCGATGAGTAGTGTACCGAAATTAACCTTGATTACCGCGATTAGATTAAGCAAAGTCTTACCTTAGGAGCACAATCACGTCCACACATCATATGTCATTATATTTTCGTAAATTAAGTCGTAGGCGTATTTAATTGCAGGCAACAACCAAGCTACGGGAACGACTTCACCTAATCCTAATTGAATCCGAGTATATGGTTAAAGTTCAGGCAAGCATTCCTTTGATCAAAGCTTTTGAGTATATTCCGGTAAACAAGTATTTTGGTATTAACCTAGTATCACCCTGCATGAAATAAATAAAAGAAGATTTAAATCGAGAAATGGCAAGAGATAAGAGATAGATGGCAACTGATGGAGCAGTTGGCCACTAAAGTTATGTAAGAAGGTGGGCAGAGGTTGCTAAGGCAGGTAATGAGTGGGAAGGTGTGGGACCTCTGCATAAGAATAGAATATAAGGAATTACAAACTTCATCTGCAGGTGAATGCACCAGCACTCAACCGTATCAACCATCATCCCGCTTGGCGCGACGGACTAGTAGCTCTATCAAGGTGTTATATTCTCCACAGGGTTGATTTTTAATTATGGGATAAGCCCAAAGGAACCGGTAAGAGACCGGAGCGTAAAAACCCACTGGCGGGTTACGCAAAGGCGTTATATTACGCAGGAAGGGGGCTGGGTGAGGGTCAGAAACCCTACCAGCCAACAGTTATTACCGCTTTCGGTGGGTTTGTGTGAGGGTTTTACACCGCTCCAGGCTGCCGCTTGTGCATAACTGGGTGGAGATATAATCTACTGAGATAGATGCCAACGTACTGTACTCTGGTCTGGGCACCGCATCAAAGGAATTGCGGAGAGCTAGGAAGCCACCAGGATCAGAGTGGTGATGGGTAAAGTGATACAAGCTTGCGCAATGCTATCTAAATCATGAATTCATGCCCGTCTCCGGGAAAGGAGAATTACGGAAACTTATGGGGGTTTTTGCTGTTCATGCGTATGTTCAGTAGTTTTCTAAATTAATAATTCAGAATTCTTCAAAACCAACAAACCTTATTTTCTGTATGTCATGGAAATGAAATTGAAGATGAAAAAGAGTATAGAAGAATGAGCAAGAGATTTGAGGATAGGAATTGAGATTCCTAATTGTGTAAAGGTTAAGCATGATGTGCATTTTTGCTAATAACGCTTGCTGAGTACTTCTGTGCTCACCCTTGCTATTATCTCCCCCTTTGCTTAGGGGCATGTCAATTTAGGGAATGGCTAAGATCAGGAGGAAGCTACCTGCATGGAATACCGTAGACTCGGATTTCAGTGGGTACAAGGTGGACACTCCGTGTGGCCATTATTGAATAGGAAGTAGTTAGAATATTTTGTCTAAAGATTGTAATATTTAAGCCCTTGAGGCGTTGTAATAAACTGTAGCCCTGCGTGGCGATATTCTTGTAATATTATGTTGCATCTCTAATTATTGTTCTGCTGCAATACTCTGATAGGCTTATTATTCGTTAGAGCGATGTTTTATCGGCTAAAATGAATAATAATCCGTTGACTAGCATTATTACCCCATGGTAATAATGCGGGTCGTCACAGCTGGTTTCTCCTCCACATGTACCAGGCATGCAAACTCCTGCAACTCATTCTAAGGCGGGTTAATAGTGTGTTGGGGACCAACGGCATTCCGAGATAGTACTTCTAGGGCTTACGAGGTGCCTTAATGTTCTTCGATTTGGTCTTAGCGCCTCACCTGTGATACATCTTCCCGGGAGATGACTTAGAACGCTTTTCTTATATCTTCGATGTCATCTCAACGGGAACCAATACGGTGGCCTTCTCGAAGCGGAGGTTGAGATGCAGAGGCATGGTCGTGTGGAGATCACGGCATTACAAGGTCCAGAGCGATGTCCCTTTTTGGGCTACTGGACAAAAGTGTACACAGTATCCTCTAGTGTTATGATGTCTTTGTTTGAGGCTTCTCTGTGATAAGTAGGTCATCACTGACTATTCTTACTATCAGTTACAACATAGACTGTTACGTTATTAAAACTGTCTGAGATAACTGTGTTGTAGCTAATGCTAATGAATTCTATAGAATCGTCTGTCATGAGATGTCTAGTATAACCATCTCTGTAGTAGTGAGTAGTTATTACTACTTTACTCTTGTTCGCTGAGTAGAGTTACTCATGTTAGAGCAGAAGTGCTATAATGTTACCTCAAATAAATTTTGATCTCTTTGTTCTTGTGAAAGCTAATAAGGTGGTTCTTGGTATTGCCCTTTAATGTGGATAGAAGATCCCAAATGGTGAGACAAAGCATGTTTCACAAAACTACAGCCCTTTGCACCAAATTTGTGAGCCCTTAGTTTGTTATTTAATGCTATTAAGCTAGAACTAATTTTGAATACTTGTTAAAAAAAGGAAATATGCCTATTCTTTGTTGTAAATAATGTGGTATAACCATATATTCAGATTTAATCCCAACTAAATAAAGCATTATTAAAGAACATTTCCAGCAGAATATAAATGACATAAATTGCATATAAACATGTAATTCTACCATGTCATTCATACAAGTGCATATATCCAATGCAAATAACCAAAATACTGCTGAAAAGAACATAACATACATTTCTATGAATAGGGAAGCAATTAACTCTAGCATAATGCACAATAATTGCTTGAAAATTGCTCTCAGAACAGAGTTGCTTAAGACTTTTGATCTTGGCCTTCTCATGCCACTATCGAAACTCTTCACTAATGATCAAATAACTAGTGATCAAGATTTGAGCTCTAAATTATGCTTCCACTATCACAACTTGCATATACAATTGATAGCAACCTCTAACTTTCGGTATAAATGTTCACATGCAAAGGATTATCAAGCAGTAATATGACAGACAATGTTCAGAAGATTAAATATGCAATCTCGAGCAGCATAAAGAAGAAGTATCTCTTCTAAACCGAACTGGATAGAGTATAACTATTGCATATCAAATAATCTCAATTGCTAGTAAACAAATCTGGTCAACCGAAATATATAGCTACGGTACAGACAGTAAAAACCAATCCAATTAAGCTCAGATCTAATCTAGTTGTCTAGATCAATCATAGTATTCAACAATTTCATCACAGAGCATAAGTTCTGAGCCCACAAGCAAACATAGCCTCTCCTAGTACTTGAACTTAAACCAGAAATTAAAGAACAAGCACAGCTACCAATGTTTGCAAAAGAATCGAAATACTCACGGCGCGGACGACACTCGAAGTTGTCTAGAAGAAATCCGAACCGGCAAAAAGAGATCAGCCGATAAGAACCAGGCAAGGCACACCGGAGGATGCTGTCCCAGAAAACCTAGCACTCCTCTGTGCTGTCGCAAGAGAGAAGCGAGGTAGATGGAGATACAATGCCACACTCCAACCTCAGGTAGCCGAAGCATGAGTCGAAGGTTGGGGTAAATGCCGCACAAGACCACCAAAGTGCACCGGCCAAATGCACTCAAAAGCCACAAAGAATAGTCACGGCCTTCTTCCTACCTTGGGTCAGCCTTCCACCTTTGATTTCCCCTCACACCGCACCAAACGATAGGGTTCACCTGGGAATCCGAAGGCAAAGGCTCCAATCGGAGATGGCGCAGAAACACCAAAACTCCTCATAACCGAAAGTCCAGAGAGGAAGAAAGCCAAAGAGGAGCAGATCAAGATCGGAAGAGATGTGCTCACGGAGGAAGAAATGGCGACCTTAAATAAAGGAGGCAGGAGGCTGCGGTGTGGTGACGCGAGCGGCCGGCTCCGAGGAGCCCGAGCCAGCCCGCGCCTCCGCCGCCGCCTCTCCAGTTGCCACCTCTCCTCTCATCGCTCAAATCTCCAGCTGAAGAGACGATCGAGGCAAAGTCAGATCCGAGCGAAGTGCACACGCACGAGATGAGACTTTGTCTCCTCCCCCTTATCTCTTCACTCGGCCCACTAACAAGTGGGCCCCACATCCCCTTTTATTTTTTTCAATTGAGAAATTACCGAAAAGCCCTCGCAAAAACCAACATTCTTTACATGGATTGTTGACTGTCTACGGTTAATGTTGAGAATGGACTGAAAAATGGTTTATGAAAGTCTGATTTTGTTTAGATTCATGCACCAATATTTCTAAAAAGTAGATAATATAAAAAAGCAGTTTTTAGAAGTTATTATGAACAGAGCCACCCTTTGACTTAAAGACATGAGTCATGAGGGCATAAATGACTACTGGTTCTGAATATTTAGTTGCACCACTCATTGTTACTAAATACACACCAACATGTGCAAAACTAGTGTAGCATAACATCATGTCAGTAAATAGAAATATTATACATGTATGGGTGTGAACACCAAACATGCGCACAGACCAGCATGATGCACAGCATCTTGGGCACTTGTCCTTGCAAGCAAGCAATTGAAATGGCTAATACGTAGACCTCAAGGCCAGGGGTAAAGCATGCATGCTTTCCTGGACATAGCTAGGGGCCATCAGCCATGCACATGGTGGTGTTAAATTGCCCTGACATATCATGATCAAGCCATTCAGCAAGGCTTCTCCTTTTGAGCAAAGCAACTGCATATGGCAGAAGAACATGTCTTGGAAACATTCCCAATCCCTTGATTGGCTGATAGCAATCAGTGCCTGCCCAAAACGGGCAGCTCTAACTGGAAGTCTGGAACGGAAAAGTTTTTTGGCCGTCTTTTTAGAGCATCTCTAACAGTATGAGCTAGTTACTAAGAGGGTATTTGGAACTGCTCCACAAACTCTGCTCCACGAATTCTACTGTAGAGCAGCTCCACAAAAAACCTAGAGTTTGTGGAGCACCCCTTTAGGTGCTCTCACAACTCCACCTTTTTTTTCCTCGAACAGAGTGCGTGGAGCTGAACCTGTTTGGCTAAAAAACATAAAGCGGAGCTGGAAAACGTGGAGTGGAGCAGTCCCAAACACCCCCTAACTCTAAGACAACTTCTCCAATAGTTACTAACTTTTAGCACATAGCTCATAACATAAATAGCCTCATATGACACTCTCACATAATCTTGGAATGTGTGTATGACACTAGCTCTTGATCAAGAGATAGTTTTTCTCTCTCTTCTATTAAAATATGAAATAATATGTTTAGAGCTAGCTCATAAGTCACTGTTGGAGATGCTCTTATACTTGTAACAGATGACTTTTGATTACAGTTGTAACTTCTGACTCTAATTTTTGAGACTTTAGTAGATAGCAAAGAAACAATTTTGAAAAACTGTTCGAAAAACTACCCTATTTATTTTAGTTTTCAAAGAAGCCAAAGTGAAAATCCACCTTAAAATCCTAAAAGAAAACGGGCGTTGTGCTGTAACAGATATCTTTTGTTTTCCAAACAGCAGCTCATGTTTTAATTGAATGATTGTTAATTGAGGGTGTGGTTCCTGTTGTGGGTTGGTTTTGGACGGTCCCTGATAGTGGTTTGGTAGAACATGACTCGTGGTTAATGGCCTTTGCAAAACACCTACCCGAATTGTGCCAATGCCACAGATGTCACCGACTCACCATGGAACATGAGTACTCCAAGGAAATTTTTGTACGGATAATCCATTTTTTATTCGAAATTACATAAATATACCCGCGGGAAAATTTTTTACAAAAATAGGCTCCAGTCGCCGAATGGTTGGGCGACTGAAGCCTATCGCCCAACCGATCGCGGCGGTGGAGAGTCCGCCAACCGTTGGGCGATTAACTCCGATCGCCCAACGGTTCGGCGATTGCAAAGCGATCGCTCAAGCGTTGGCGGCAGATATCGGGCGCCCAACCGTTGGGCGGCGAGGTGGATATAAAGGCCGCGCTCGGCGGCCCCGACGCCCACTTCTTGGCGCAGAGAAGGAGAAAGAGAGGAGAGGAGGAGAAGAGGGGAGAGAAAGAGAGGGAGAGGAGGAGAAGAGGGGAGAGGAGGAGGAGAAGAGGAGAGGCGTGCGCGATTTTTAGGTAAGTATTTGTGTTATATTTTTGTTAGTTTAGAAATATAGTTAGTGTAGATAATTAGTTTAGAAAATTAGTTAGTGTAGATAGTTAGTGTAGATAATTAGTGTGGATAATTTAGTTTAGACATATAGTTAGTGTAGATAAATTAGTTTAGAAAGATAATTGGTGTAGATAATTAGTTTAGAAAAATAGTTAGTGTAGATAATTAGTTTAGATAATTTAGTTTCGATAATTTAGTGTAGAAAGATAGTTAGTGTAGATAATTTAGTGTAGAAAGATAGTTAGTGTAGATAAATTAGTTTAGAAAGATAATTAGTGTAGATAATTAGTGTCGATAATTTAGTGTAGAAAGATAGTTAGTGTAGATAATTTAGTGTAGAAAGATAGTTAGTGTAGATAAATTAGTTTAGAAAGATAATTAGTGTAGATAATTAGTTTAGAAAAATAGTTAGTGTAGATAATTAGTGTCGATAATTTAGTGTAGAAATATAGTTAGTGTAGATAATTTAGTGTAGAAAGATAGTTAGTGTAGATAAATTAGTTTAGAAAGATAATTAGTGTAGATAATTAGTTTAGAAAAATAGTTAGTGTAGAAAGATAGTTAGTGTCGATAATTTAGTGTAGAAAGATAGTTAGTGTAGATAATTAGTGTATATAATTTAATATTGAAATTATTGTATAAATTTAGATGTAGAAAATTTAATGTAGAAATTATTGTACAAATTTTGCGGTATGACTCGTCTTTGACGTGCCTCAGAGTGGCGATGCGCGTTGTTGGACGAGCACGTGGACCGCTCTCATCGCGCTTCCCGTCTAGTGCCGACACCGGGGAGCACGGACGAGCCGCCTCAGCTGGGAGTGGTCCGGACACGCACACCTCGCGTGGCCTGGAGACTCGACCCTCGTTGGATCGCGAGTTTGCACTACTCCGGCGTTTAGTGCGACCGTAAGTTCATTCCGTCTGACCTTCACTTTGTTTGCGGTGCGGGATGCGGGCTACTCCTCTTGCCGGATGGTGCAGGCCACGGACGAGATGCAGCGCCGGCGGGGACGAGGGCGGGGGGGCGAGGCGGGCGGGAGCGATCACGGCGCTTCCGCTCGACCGTTCCTGCCGGCGGCTTTGGTGGACCGTTGGCGCCCGAGACGCACACTTTCCACCTCCCATTCGGGAGATGACGCCACGGAGGACGTGTCCTCGCTCCTTGGCCTTCCGATCGCGGGAGACGCCGCCTTCCTACCGAGGCCCCACACGATCGGGCGCGACACCGCTTGGCGATTCGAGGTGTCGTTCCACCGGGCCTCGGCACCACGTGTTCCGAGGCGCACCCATGGGCGACGAGGTGGCTCACGATCATCGGATGCGTGGTTTTTACATTCGATCGTGTCGTCCAACCGTTTATTTGTGGTATCACGTACTAATAACAACTTGTTTGAATTCAGGTGGAGCGCATGGTTCCACAGGCAGACGATCACCAGGTGGCGCGCCACCGGAGGCGCGACGTCTTTGTGGTGTTTGGTTGCGTGCTTTTCACCACCACCACGGCAACACGGTGGATGCGCGCTTTATCGCTATGCGAGGCGATCGCTGACGGCGAGCCCCACCAGGTCAGCTGGGGATCGGCCGTGCTTGCCGCGACGTACCGCGCCCTATGCGATGCGTGCACGAGGGTCAAGGCGAACTCGATCCTCACTGGCTGTCCGCTACTGCAGTTGTGGTCGTTCGAGCGCTTAAGCGTCAGGCGACTGTGTTAGATTTACATGGGCCCGTACGGTCCCGAGATGTATCCAGGGGGAGACGTCGACCGGCCGACGATGGGTTCTATCTGGTGCCGTCGTCGAGTAAGTATTATCACAGTCAACTATTTCTGTCTTATTGACGATCGTCATTCTAAACAGCTTATATTTCTTGCGAGTGCGATTCGCGCGCGTGCGAGTCACGCGGCGTCATCGGGCTTTGTGGAGCGGCTCGACCGCATCACGGCGGACGGCGTCGGCCGAGAGCCGTCGCAGATACTGGCGGTTGAGCCCGTGCTCTGGGGCTGTCCTCACTTTGCCGGCGTGGCCAAGCTTTACGCTCACCGCCGGCTCGTGTACCTCATCTACGTGGAGGACTACGCACCCCAGGTGATGCGGCGATTCGAGCTCTGCAACGGTTCTGCACCATTCGGACCATCGATTCGCGCCACGCACGGGTGAGTGATCGCCGCTAAATATTTACATACTTACCATCGCGTTCGCAAGTATCTCACATCCATAATGGTTCTATACGCAGCAAAGCGCGAAGGGAGTGAAAGAGGCACCGACCGGTCGGTGAGGATGCAGCCAGGTCGGCGATGGCGGTGCGCTCGACGACCGCGTGGAGGAGGACAGCCCGTCGTGACGGCAGGAGTACGCCGAGTACCGCTACTGGTACCCACCGCGACCCGCACCAGCTCGTATATGTGGTAGACCCGCCGCCACACACGTCGCCGCTCCGACGGACACGCACCCCTCGCGCCGCGCGCGACGCTCACATCGCGATGACGTTTCATGTCATTTCAAAGATTCCCAAATGGTAATGTCGTTTCGATAATCAACCATTTCATGTCTTTGTGTCCAGGCTGACGTCGGTTCTGCCCTATGCCTCGACTCCGGGACAGTACTGGAGAGGCTCTCCAGTGGTGCGCACCTGACCCATGAGGAGGGCATCAGCTTTGCGCGTCGGTGCACGAGGGTGTAGACGTGTCGTTAGCCTACTCTCGCGCGAGGCTACCGGTGGTCTCCACGCCCACCGCTTCGACTGCTCGTCCACCCCGACCAGCGTGGCACCACTCTGGTGCACCTACGTGGATACGTCCTCCACCACCTCACCCGGAGCAGCCAGGGGGTTCACTGGCGGGGCCTCCTACACCGGTTCACTTCACGCCTTCTACGCGGGGTGTACGCCCCTCCTCTGCGTGGATGGCACCGGCACGCAGTGCGCAGAGGTTCTTATATCGTGTTTATCCGAAGACGATATGCAACGAACTAACGTTATTAATATTGCGGTGCTTACGAAGACGGCGTCTCGGCATCTCCCGTGCCGGAGGAAGTGGACCGATTTTCGCGTCTACACCGGAGTGGCATGGACACTACTCCGACGTAGCACCGGAGGTTATCTCTCGCGCCGGCACCGAGAGCACACAACAGAGGTGCGGCTTACTCGCCCCGCCTCGCGGATAGACACCCTCCTCCTCGTTTTACTTTTTCGGATCGTCCTAACCCGTTGCCGGAGGAGGGCCAGCGAGGCCGTATGGGAGGACGCGCGCGGTGACGGGCACACGGGGTGACTAGTGAGGCGACGCTGCAGATGTATTTATGCATGTACCAAAAACATGCGCATGTTACTCACAGATTATAATATGAAGTTTATTTAAATTTACATAAGTCTATTATCTCTCTCCGCACAAAACTATCTCACTTAACGTTGTATGTATCGATCGTTACGTACTCAATCTTTCATGAAAAAAAAATTTTAAAACTTTTTGCACACCTACAATATACAATGAACATAAACTTTTATTACAACTTCACCGTATTTTTTACCCGTTCAACGTTACAAAATTCACAAAATCTAAAACAAAACACGGGGCTACATGCAGTCGCCATCCCGTATGGCGACTGCATGCTAGTCGCTAACGAAGAGCGGCGATTCCGGCCGCTTAACTAAGAGCGATCGGATGTAGTCGCTCTCATGCGGCGAGACAAATTGTGTCGCTGGTGCAGTTGGGCGATAGGCTCTAGTCGCCCAACCATTCGCGATCGGAGCCTATTTTTGTAAAAAATTTTCCCGCGGGTATATTTATGTAATTTCGAATAAAAAATGGATTATCCGTACAAAAAACTCGTACTCCAAGTGTTGCGATTTTTGTGGTGGCGTGAGAAAAGTTCATGTGCTCTGCCGTGTCCTAATTGGGTACTAGTACTATTCACGTCCGCTCATTTTAGTTTGAGTTACTGATTTCTCGTTTATTTTTTACTAATTATAAATTTCGTTTTTTTCTTAATTTTTGGTTTTTCTTGAGCTTTTTCACCGGTTCTTTTTTTCTCGTATTTGTTTGCGTTGTCCGTGATAAGCTAACATTTTTTTTCTATTTTTAATATTTTTTAAATTTAATTACGCCAAATAAGCCACCTTCAGCTACAATGTAATTTCAGCCAGATGCAGTACAATTTTAGCTAAAATAACTATTTTTCAGCCCAACCGAGCAGAGCCTTATCAACATAAAAATGATCAGTAATTAAAAACTTTTGTAAGGGTAGGAGTGAGAGTGACTCATTTGGGGGGCTCAGCCCTGTAACAGGTTTACGCCCTGGTCATTTCAGCTTGAGCTTCTGACTTCTGGCTTATTTTTTACTATTTATAAATTTTGTCTTTTTCTAAACTTTTGACCTTTTTTGAGATTTTTTGCCGGTTCTTTTTTCACGTATTCGTTTGCGTTATCCTTGATAAGCTAACATATTTGTTATATTTTTAAATTTTTTTAAATTTAATTACGCTAAATAATTCACCTTCAGCTACAGTGTAATTTCAGCCAGCTACAATGCAATTTGAGTCATAAATCATTATTTTTTAGTCTAACTGAGTGGGGGCTTTTAGCTTAGGTAATTAAGCTCTTTGTAAACCACATCAAAACATGCGTAAGTTTCAATCATACTACCATTCATTTCTCCCTATTTGGTATCTGGCAGAGAGAGACTTGCAGAAGAGTTTATCAGAATCTCTTGAACTTGTGTGTTTTTGCAGCTTCCGCTTCAAAATTTTTAAAATCAATTCGTCCCTAGAAACAAAACAAAACAAAAAAGAAACCGTAGAAACCTAGTATCTATTGGCGTACATAGGTGGGCCGGCGGTGATGACGGTTGCAAGAGACAGCTTGAATTTATAAATTAACATAAATATTGAAAGGGTGTGAGACAGTGAATTATAATAAAATATTATAGAATAGTTAGAAGAATAATTTATTATTAAAAATATTATCTTTAGTATTATCTTTAAGTATGATAAAAATTTTAGAAAAAGCCCCAGAAGACGGACTGTTACATGCGCTAACCTGCGTTTTGCGCTGCGCAGCTGCATACGTCTTTGAGCCCCACGGTGCACGGAGATGACGTGGCCTGCCCCCGGTGCGTCCGAGGAGAGACACAGGGCAAGGCCGCCTCCAGCTCATCCACACCGCACAACGCAAAAATAGATAAAATGTTCGACACAACTAATGATTCCTTGGTTCTTCTTGTCTCCCGTCTCGTTCCCAGGCTGCCAATCCCATGCTTCTATCGGACGATTCGGAGCAGATGAGAGAGATGTCCACTGATTTTGTTCAGGTAGGAGACTTCACTTGCAGCACTTCTCTGTTTTCCCTTCTTTCTTTTCTCTCTCCCCAAGCTACAGATTGGTACCGTGATTATTCTTCTCATGGGTTGGTCGTTAGTTAATAGACCTGCAAAGAGAGCAGATAATTTTTATCCTTCCAACCGATCAACTGAAGGTTTATAAAACAAATACAGAAGAGAGAAACAAATATCCGATACTTTCTATATTTAACTCTAAAAATATATAATAAAATACATAACAAGCAATATCCATCCGTATTTAGTACCATTGCCCCCTGGTGGTTAGTACCATGATCTTTTTTCTTTTTTTGCACAAGCTTTGCAGTAGAGTGCGTGCATGCAATGCAGCACGCCGCCTGTTTGGCCGCAACATTCCGGGCTGCAGGAGATGGGTGCGGTGTTGTGTTTAGTTTCTCTTGTTGCTGCCGTGATCCATTGGTGAGCAGAAGCGTGTGGATTATCGCTGGCAAATGACCGATGGCAGGGTATCGCTTCAAACATTAGCCTAACAAAGCTAGTCTATAGGTTAATCGGTGTCAGCGAGGAAATTGGACTATTCAAGTTACTAGCTTGTAGGGTTAGCAAATATCAGCATGACAAGGTTAATTCTTGAGTTATTTCACCTAAAATGAGCCGCCCATTACGATTCGAGGTTGGCTCAGCCGATAATGGCTTTTTTTTTATTTCAACTTATGGTTTATGGCTACTCCAAATAAATATAAACAAAAAAACAATAGCCATAGCAAAAAAAAAGAACCTATTATGTATCTTGTTATATTGGGCTTGTTTGGGACAGCTACCCAAAGGATACAGATGCAACCCAAGAGATGGCCCACATGTCATGCCCCACATGCATCGCCGCCTCTCCCTCTATCGAGGGGTAAAAAAAAGGAAAGGTGAAAGGATATATATCCTGCTCATTGGGTTTATTTTTTATGGCTTATGACTTATTTTTTTACTGTTTGATATTATAACTGGCTTATTTTGTATTGTAATTGCTGGTAAATTTTTTGCGTAATTAAATTTTAAAAATTTTAAAAACATGTTAATCTACCACAAACAATGTAAAGGAATATGAGGGAAAAAAGAAGAGAAAAAAATCAAAAAAGGATAAAAATAAGAAACTACAATCCAGAAACCGAGCGGGCCCGGCCTCGTTCATTTTAGCTTAAGCTTCTGGCCTCTGGCTTATTTGTCACTATTCCTAAATTTCGTCTTTTTTGGCCTTTTTGAGCTTTTTTCCCTTCTTTCAGTATTTGTTTGCATTGTCCATGATGGATTAATATGTTTTTTCTATTTTAATTTTTTTAATTTAATTACACTAAATAAATCACCACTAGCTATAATGCAATTTTATCCGGATACAGTAAAATTTTAGACATAAATCACTTTTTTTAGTCTAAATGAACAGAACCTTAGGTGACATTCGGTTGGGCTGAAATAAGCTAGTTTATGGTTGAAATTATAATGTAGCTGGCTGAAATTACATTGTAACTGATGATAGCTTATTTGGCGTAACTAAATTTAAAATAGAAAAACAAATTAGCCCATCACAAATAATATAAATGAATACGAAAAAAGTCCAGACAAAAAATTTAAAAAAAAAGAAAAATAGTAAAAAATAAAATTAAAAAAATAAATTAAAAATCAGAAACTCAAATGAAAATAAGCGGAGCCCTTAAGGCCCTACTCGGTTGGGCTGAAAAGCTGTGACTTATGGCTAAATTTGTACTGTAGCAGCTAAATTTTACTGTAGATGTAGGTGGCTTATTTGATATAATTAAATTTAAAAAAATTAAAAATAGAAAAAAATATGCTAGCTCATCACAGACAACGCAAATAAATACCAAAAAATAGGTAAAAAAGCTAAAAGTTCAAAAATAACGAAATTTATAAATAATAAAAAATAAGACAGAAATCAGAAGATAAAACTGAAATAAGCGAGATCAAAGTCTCTCCTGCATGCGCACAGGAGAGGACAGCTAGCCAACAGATATTTCTTTCCAACGCCCCCCCGACGCGAAAGACCATTTCCACTCCCGCTCGCGGTTACACGCTTGGCACCCCCCGCTTGCGTCCCGCGCGAGGCACGCCCGGGCCCACCGCGACCCTGCTGCGTGGGTCCGTTTCTTGGTCGCTCTGCGCTTCCCCCGCCCCTGCCTGCCGTCTCCCAGCTGGCATCACGCTGGGCCCCTCGTCCTTCGCTTGGCCCTTTTTTTCCTCTCGATTTTTTTTCCCGTCTCTCTTTCGCTTCGCGCGAGATGGCGTGGCGAGCGGCGGAGAGGACGGGAGATCGGTTGGGGTTTCTTTCTAGTTAGCCCCTCGGTAGAAGGGATAATTCGCAGATGTACCCCTGGAGGTTGGGTGGTTCATGTCGTTTGGGGCTTGGGGTGTACGTGTGTGCACTTGTAAGGTACATACTGGATCTTCTTTTGTCTAATTATAGATGAAAGGTAATCTGTTTTTTCATAATTGGAGATATGAAACTGTGCAAGCTTTTTTAACTGGATCTTTGGTAGGTATACTCATAGCCGCTTGCTATTATTCATAGGGTGAGTTCTTTTAAACTTATAGCTTATCTTTTTTTATATTAACTAACTTTTAAGCGGGGTTTTCTTTTAAGCCGAGGTCTATAAATTGATTGTATTAGATACTGTATCGACTTCATCTATATCGGCCAAAATTGCATACGGGTATCTCTCTCCGTACTCTCTCGCGCGAATAGACAGAATCAAAATTTTAAGTCAAAAATCATAAATCATAGCCTAAAAGAATCCGCCCATACATAATTATATAATTTTGTCCTCAAGTTTTCTGTAAAAAGAATTTATTAAAACCTCGTACTTCCACGTGTATTTGAAGTTTGAACATCTCTAAAGCTTCTTTTAATAGGCATACATGCATTGACACGTCCATTGTTATTCAGGGTTTATTGTGCTAAAAAATTATTAGTTATCTCACATTTCAGTTCTTCTTTTAGAATTTTTGTAATCATATTATTAATTTATTATCATATTTGAATGTTGTTTGGCTAGGCTTTTTTCACTTATTATAGTCTACTTAATATCACTATGTACTGTCCCTAATCATTAATCGTTGGAGATAGAGTCGACTTATATGTAAAGTCAGTTACACTTCACATTTTGCTTATAATACTTTCGAAATATATTCCAAGAGACACCCTCTTAAAAGTGTTGCTTACTACTAGTGAAAAACAATAATAAAATCTAATTAATGTTTTCTAGTCAAATAATGTATGATGCTCAGGTATAACAACAAAGTGGGTTGTCCTTATACTAAGAGCAACTCCAGCAGGGCCCCTACTTGAGCCCTCATCCTATTTTTGAAGGCCGAGAGGCAAAAAACTCACTCCAGCAGGGCCCTACTTGAGCCCTCAAAAGTAGGGGGCCCTCAAATCTCCCCCTCGAGCCCTCATTCCTGGGGGGTTTGGAGGGAGCCCCTACTTTTGAGGGCTCAAGTAGGGGCCCTGCTGGAGTGAGTTTTTTACCCCTCAGCCCTCAAAAGTAGGATGAGGATGAGGGTGGGTCCTATGTGTCATCCGCTCTAAGAATGAATTTTAGGGTCCTGTTTTGAGGGCTCCTGCTGGAGTGCAGCCCAAAAAACAGAGCCCTCAAAAGTAGGGGATCCCTCAAATAAAAAGTAGGGGCCCTATTTTGAGGGCTACTGCTGGAGTTGCTCTCTCAAATTCATTCTTAGAGGGGACACATAGGACCCACTCCTGGGAGGTCTGAAGGGAGCCCCTACTTTTGAGGGCCGAGGAGCAAAAAAACTCACTCCAGCAGGGCCCCTACTTGAGCCCTCAAAAGTAGGGGCTCCCTCCAGACCCCCCAGGAATGAGGGCTCGAGGGGGGAGATTTGAGGGCCCCCTACTTTTGAGGGCTCAAGTAGGGGCCCTACTGGAGTAAGTTTTTTGCCCCTCGGCCCTCAAAAATAGGATGAGGGCTCAAGTAGGGGCCCTGCTGGAGTTGCTCTAACTGGGTATACCTGCCAAAGAAGTTACATAAGTTGTATCACACATTTAATGAGAAACAATAAGAATTAAGTACAACAGTAAATAACACTCAACACCACGTAACACCACAATGTGAGCTTTAATGGATGGGAATTGGTACAATGTAAATTTGTTTTGTTGCAGGCCCATGATCAATTGGAAACAAAAATTAATAATTTTAATTTAGTTCTGAACTGTCTCTAGTAATATCTCAAACCGTGAAATAATACTCAAGTAACCAAAGAACAATAAAGTTATAAAACTGCCAGAAAATTCGATGTCTATTAATTTAAATATAAAGCACTCGTTGCAACATCCCAATTTACATGTTGTACTAATATAGTTCAATTAGGCCTCTTTTGAAACGTGAGAATTTTCTTAATTCCTACAGGAATTGAACTATTTCCTCCAATGTTCTAAATGTTGCCTTCAATCATTACTATACTTTTTTTTAAATATTCAAATAGAAAAATTTACAATGTAAAATTATATTGTAACATTTACAAATATCCTTTAGAATTTCATCAATGTATATGTGTCATGTCATATTTGCTTAGTTGTTAATAAAAAAGACAGATTTGCTTCCATTGGACTTTAGCTTTTAGCTTCTTAATTTTATTTTTTTCTAGCTTGTTAGTTTTTTTGGGCTTTTCATATTTCTCTTTCCTTTATTCCATTACATTGTCCGTGATGATGTAACCTTTTTCCCTTTGTTTTAATTTTTTAAATTTAATTATATCAAAAGAGTTCATAGTAGTTACAGTATTAAAATAAGTCCAGAACAGTGCGTAAAGCTAAAAGCTCCGTTGAGCGGGGCATCACGGGGGCTTGGGGTCGCCGGCTTCTCTGTCAGTGTAAATTTCAGGCTAGTCAGGGCTGTATCCGCAAAAATGGTAGGCTCCCTCGACCCTCCACAGAAAATCGAAAAAGCTGGACAGCGGGGGAAACTCGTGAGACGCACACGATTCGTGCGGCCCAAACTCGCGCGAGAAACCCACCTCACAAACTCCTACGCGCACCCGGAAAGCTACCTCATACTATGTACACCCTCTGCCGTCGTGGGCCCGCCAATCGTACAATGCTGTACCCCCGATGTCATGGCTTCCGTTCTAACAGCCACTCGATCGAACGCGTGCACGTAGCAGTTTTCCAACAATGCTAGCCAACTTCCAGATGACCGACACGTGGCGTTCTCACGCATCCCGGCCCTCCACGTCCCGCTGCCCGCGGTCACACCAATCGCAGATCACGACCGTCGAATCAGCTCCGGTCAGGATCGAACGGTCCACATCCTGCCCGCCACGTCCCCCGGGCACCTCCCTCTGCTATTAAAAGCCCCCCAGTTCCTTACCCTCCTCCTCGTCCCAAACCCAAATCCCCAACCGGGTATCGAACCCGCTAGCCCGCGAAGCCCAGGCCGTAAGTGATGGCCTCCTCTCGCCGGAGATCGTGAGATCGCGCCGCCGCACCCGCTGCCGGCGATGACCTCCGCCGTGCTCGCGGGCCGGAATGAGGTTCACCACCACCACTGGGGCGACGCCCGCGTCCCCCTCATGCCCAAACACAATAACCCTAACCCTAGGCGCCACCGACCGAGCCCAAGCCCTAGACCCAGCATCCCGCCGGCGCCGCGGTCGGCGGCTGCATCTGCGGCTCCGGCTGCGACGGAGCCCTCGCCGTCGGGCCACGTGACGATCCGGTGCTCGGGGCTGTCGCGCAAGGAGGCTCGGGAGCTCCGCGCGCGGCTCACCGGCGAGCTGGGCCGGGTCCGCGCTTTCCTCTCCCGCATCGACACGTGGGAGGACCAGCGGCGGCGGCCGGAGCCGGAGCCGGAGCCGCGCCACGCTGAGCCGCCTCCGGCGCTGCGGGCGGCGATGCGGAAGCGGTGCGCGCAGATCCTGACGCGGCTGCGGAAGCAGAAGATTAGCATTTGGTTCAACTCGCCCGTGGACGTCGAGGGGCTCAAGCTGCACGATTACCGTGCCATCATCAGGAACCCCATGGATCTCGGCACCGTGAAGGAGAACCTCGCCGCGGGGATGTACCCCTCGCATGAGGCCTTCGCGGCCGACGTCCGGCTCACCTTCAACAACGCGCTGCGGTACAACCCGGCCGACCACAAGGTCCACAAATCCGCCGGCAACCTCCTCGACACCTTCGAGGGGTTGTACAAGGAGACCGTTTCTTGGTTCGAGCAGGAGTGCCAGCGCCTTGAGCCGCCAATGCCACTGGCTTTGCCACTGCCACCACCACCGCAGCCGCTGGTGCCTGTGCCGGTGCAGGCGCCCCCGAGGATGGGTGTTGGGAAGAGGCCAAAGCCCAAGGCGAGGGAGCCACACAAGAGGGAGATGAGTGAGGAGGAGAAGCATAAATTGAGGGTGGAGATCGAGAGCTTGCCGGAGGAGAAGATGGCGAATGTGCTGCAGATTGTGCAGAAGAGGAATACTGATCCGGCGCTGATGGGGGATGTTGTTGAGCTTGATTTTGATGAACTGGATGTTGAGACGCTGTGGGAGCTTGATCGATTCGTGGTCAATTGGAAGAAGGCGCTCAGCAAGAGCCGGCGGACTGTTGAGATGAATGGTGATGCCGTTGATGTGACTCCTGTTGTCCCTGTTGAGGATGATATGGTGCCGGTGAATGTGAATCCGCCTATGGTGGTTGACATTGGTGACTCGGTATGGCATGGGGAAGCATTGTGGTTATCCGTTGTTCCGAGTGAGTGATGCCTGAATTGTGTTCTAATGTAGGCTCTGTTTCTGTTTCTTCTTCGCAGGAGACTGACATGCCGCAGAAGAGGGCTACAGAGGCTGAGATGGTAGATGAGTATGTGGACATTGGCGATGAGATGCCGACGGCGAATTACCAGTCGGTAGAGATCGAGAAGGATGCCCAGGCGGCGAGCAGCTCGAGTGGGTCAGGAAGTGGCTCATCTTCATCCAGTGGTACGATGGCAGAAGATGAATTATTACCCAGCATTTGCTGATCTCTGGTTGGGTTGTTTAACCCTTGAATTTGTTCGCAGATTCCGGCTCAAGGAGCTCTGGGGACTCCGATTCTGATGGGGATGACGCTCGGTCTCCCGATTAGGTGGTGCTTTCTTTCTAACAATAGGATTTTACTGATTTAAGTAGGTGACTAAGAGTTCCTTTTTGGTGACGGATTTTGGGTGGTGGTATAGGAAATTGGATGGGGTTCCTCTTCCTGCAAGTTGTTGTGAAGTATGTTTTGTGTGTGCTCAGCTTAGGTTGTTGGTACATTGTAGTCGATAGGTTGGTGTGTGTGGGTAGTTTGGCAAACGACCACCATTGTAAAGAAGGGAATACAGTTGAGAAAAGAGAGAAAGGTTGCAGTGCATTAGCAATTGATCATCAGCTCTTCTCCTAGAGTTCGCTCTTTATCAGTGAATGCTAGTGTCAGTTTCCAAAAGATGATGGAAAAGAGAGCGAATTTTGGCCGGTATAGCTCAAGCTGCGGTGTTGAACTGCTTACACTTGCTGTTTCTGTGTCCGTTCTCGACTGCACATGATGAATTGCCTGGTGCTTGGCTTCCATGGCAGTGTGTGTGTGGACATTCCTAGTGACCATTACTTGGTTTACACAAACGCAACTCTATTTATTCCTCTCTGTAGTAATACAAGTCTGGCGGAATAGATCTAGATTGCTGTTTTTTTATGTGGATGTGCGCGAAGCGCCTTGTTTCTCCGAGAAGAGTTGGTGTTAGCGCTGTCCAACTCGTGTCAGCCAGTACACTTGGATTTTGTTGCGCCACATTGCCTTCTGAAGTTGAGCTGATTTTGTAGCTGTGTTATTGTTTGCCTCTCAGCACACGATGCGTTTTACGACGCTGAAATGGGATGCTTGGTTTAATTGTAAGTTTACAATGGAAAATTTATTTATTTGCACCCTTACGACTCGGGTGGCGACAGATTTGCCACCCGGGTTCATTGTCAGTGACTCAGGTGATGCTATAGGTGATTCTATATGTAAGTGACAGAGTCTCGGTTACGATAGGTTGGGTTTTGCTTCTTGAGACTTTACGATAGGTTGGGTTTTGCTTCTTGAGACTGCAAGCAGTGCAGTATGTGTCGCTGACGAAAGCTTGTGGCTTTATGAGATATGACTTCATTTTATCATTCATGTCGGTAATGCAGCCTCGGAGACAGATGTGGTCTTGTTGGATTAGATGTGGCTCGATGGATTGTAGCCGTAGCTGATAGTATTTGCACCTCTTCCATTGCAGCTAGCGCAGCTACTGATTTCCTTCGGTTTTTCCTGTGTCTAGTGTGTCTTGCTGCTTACCATTCGTCAGCGCGGATCTCCGTGGGTTGCCTGGAACATTTAAGAGGTCAACCAAGGATAAGTTTTTGTATGACGTGTGAAAGTTATATTTGATGGAGATATATTAGCCCCGTTAGTTTTGTTTCAGCTTGTCTTCTAGTTTCTTATTTTCATTTATTTCTGGTTTTTTAGTTTTTTTGGGTTTTTATCTTTTCTTTTTTGCATTTCTTTGTACTATCTATGATGGTTGACCTGTTTCTATATTTTTTAAAAAAATTTAAATTTAATTATGCTAAAAAGCCATAAGTGCAAAATAACGGTGAATATGGCTTAGCCATTTCTTCGTTGATTTGTGAAAACTGACTAGTACTAGCTGACAAAGGAGAGAGCAGTCCAACTCTGACTGATGTGGCAATGCAAAGTATGCTGACAGCAGCAGCGGCAGGTGTTGTATGCCATCCATTCAAGGCTCCAGGTTGCAATGAGATGATCTTAGGAATTACTAATACGACCATTCTTGTTACACTGAAAATATGGTCATGGGCTAGCACACTTAGCATGTGTTTGGTTTATGGGACTATATGGGATGTGATGGGGCGGTCCTCGTTCCAGAGCTGTTTGGTTCAGAGTCGAGTGGGATAGGGGATATCCCTCTAGGGAATATTCTGCGAATATACTCTCAAATTGGGGATGCTCTTGTCCCTCAGAAATAAGGGGATGGTGAGGGATGAGGTGGGACGAGTGGGCCCCACGAGCTGTTGCAATCCCAGAAAAGAGGCTGACAGGTAGACCCCGCATGTCAGATTTGTCATCCCAAACCTTTTGTCCCTAAACCAAACAGAAAACAGGGACCGTCCTATCCCTTACAACCAAACACGAAACAGGGTCGGTTCTATCCCTAAAAAATGGGTTGGATCCGTCCCGTCCCACCATGACTCTGAACCAAACACACGCTTAGGTACTTGTGAGGCAGTTTGCTTATATTGCTTCATATGAAAAGAATGTAACTTGTTACACATAAAAAAATTAGGGCAAACAAATAATTTGGTCAGTAGGAAATCAGGAAAAATTCTGGTGTCTTAAACGGATCTGTATCTTCGGAAATATTCTTTTTGGCTGCTGCTTATAGTTATAGGCTGTTCGTGAGAGTAAGAGAGTACAAAGTAACAGAAACTCATGTGCAGTTTTAGTTGATATAAATGAAATTGCTACAATGTGTATTATAATTAATATATAGATTTCATCTATATTTCGTTTGAAATCTAGTTACTTAGAATGGCCTAAAAGCTATTTTTGGAAACTGAAAAAAATAGGCCTCTTTCCTCCATTTTCTTTCATGCTGACGGGAGCGCGAAGTAGTACCAAGAAAATAACAAAGCACAAAATCCCAAGGGTGAAGGAATGCATACACGACTACAACTTTGGCTATCATCGTCTTATTAGGAAGCAAACAAACAGAAACATCAACATCTCACACAAGCTATTACAGACTTGGAGCTAACCTGTCCATATGACGTAACCAACACACGCCTCTCGTGTTGATAAAGGACGACGCTTGCTCACCCAACGTTGCTTATCTGGATTCTGGCCCTCCCTGATCATGAAATCTAAGATGGTTATGTTGTGGCGCCTGCGAACATGCGGTCATCAGGAAAGATAAGGTAACTCTTGCCAAAAAAAATAGCTGAAACAAATGAAACAAAATTGTCAGTATATTCTATCATACTCAAAGTTGTCCTTCGCAGCATCTTCCATGACCCCACATGTATACAATACAGCAGAATCTGAAAAATAAAATCGTAGTTATACACAATATCATTAAAGTTGCATCAAGGTTCTATCACTCCAGTAAGAATTGGATCGCTCTAACCATCATTCGTGACCAAGACTTACATATGGCGGTAGAATGCTTGTTCTAGGGAATTGGCATTCTGGAGGTAAAAAAAGGATCACTCTGGAGTACTTTATTGCAATGCTGACACTTGCGAAGGCGATTCTCTTTTTGCCAATGTTATCAAATCTAATCACAACAGTAAGTCTGCTGCTGCACGAGCATGGATTTTTGGGTTTCATTAGCGCCTGCTAAGAGACAAAAAAAAATGTTTTAGCAGTATGGCATGACAAACAGTATGGCATGACGGATTGACGAATTCCATGGTTTCCATCAAGGGAAGAACATGGGTTAGATACAGGCAAATCATGCCTTCAAAACCCTGGATGATCTCCCGAAGACAGAAAACCACAGCAGTTATATGTGCATAGCCTTGCATACCTGCAGACAGACAGCTTACATCATCAAGAGGAGGTTGAGGGTATCGATTACTTGTATAGATGAAGTGTGGTGAAGCTTAACCTGCAAGCAGCTGACCCACGGCTCGTTGTACACTAATTCACCAATTCCCCATCAATTATGGCCTTCAGCTTCTTCTCTATTGCAGCCATTCTGCATTGCTCATTCAGCTCCTCGCTGCATTCACGTATGGACAGTACTCGCAGAGAAGGCGGGAGGCCATTTTCTGGTAGTCCTGTGATCCGCGGACAATTACTGATCCTTAAATCATCAACGCAGGGAAGGCTACGAAGGTCCACAGGAAGATGCAGGAGATTTGGGCAATTCCCAAATGTGAGACCCGGAGGGAAGCGAGGGACTGAAGCGCGATCTCTCTTGCTCCTCTGTTAAGCTCACCACTCTCTCATGATGCTTGCCCTCACTCACATGGTCAGAAGAACCTAGTGTCAGGCTATGGAGGGAGGTAAGGAGTTTGCAGAGGATAGAGGAGTCATCAATCGCAAGACGTTTCAGTCCAGAGCACAGGTTTGGGATACATGGCTATTGGATTCTTTTCAGCTGCGGCTTACGGTTTTTGTTTGTAATATAAACGTTTGTATTAACAAACCGAATATCAATAATTCAATAAATCGCTTCAAAAAACCTATCCCGATAAACCGTTTTGAAATGATGATGAAAAAATCATCTAGTTAGATTGAAAAAAGGCATAAAGCATAACCCAACCGTGGAATTGAGACAGGGCAATCCAATACAATCATTTCCGTCAGGTATCTGACGTTCTGCAAGCCCTCTAGTGAAGATAGAGACCCCAATTTTCAGTTCTTATGTTTTCCGGTCCTGTGCATGATCCTAGCCACAGAGACGCTCGATTAGGCTTTAGCTTTTGGTTTCTGACTTCTAGTTTTGTCTTTTTTAGCTTTTTGGTTTACTTTAGGTTTTTTTGCCTTTCTTTTTTTCCCTATATTTTTTTGTATTGTCTATGATGTGATAATTTGTTTTTTTTAATTTAATTACGTTAAAAAAGTCACTAGTAGCTATAGTACAAAATAAGACATATATAATATCAAACAGTGAAAAATAAGCCATAAGCCATTAAAAAAGGATGTGTATAAGTATCACCCGAATGTTTTTTTTTTAACAATCATCCAAATTTCGGACCGTTGGATTAGATATCCAATGGCCTCTTTTTTTTGGAAGGGGAAGATTTTTTTTGGAGGGCGTGGAGATTTTTTTGGAGAGGGCGGGAAGAATTCGTGACCGTTAGATCTTTAATTCAACAGTCATAAATCTGAATGATAGTTAGAAAAAAAACATCCGAATGATGTTTATCCATACCCATTAAAAAAAACCCCAAATGAGCAGGGCGCACCTGCAGCTTGCGGATGGAAGGCAGGCACGTCAGCAGACGGGACTGAACCTTGTCTGTGAGATCCCAGATCTTGAGTTGTGTGAGCGATGTAGGAAGCAGAAGGCCGGTTTGGCCACTGCCTTCCTCAATCTCGCGCGATTTGTGACCCACGTTGTCGACAACTCAGGATTCATCGAAATCTCCCAAGGTTTCCAGAGAGCTGAGGAATTGCAACCCCTCCAATACAGCCAGTCGTGCACAATCTATGATCTCCAAACTCTCTAATGCAGCGCAAGGCAAATGCAGCTGCAGAGACTTCAACCGTGGGCCGTCATGCATTGACGATCTCCAGAGGGAGCTCATGTTCTCTCCAAGGAAAACTTCTGCTGGGAGATCGTCAATATTATTACTATTATAAAAGAATAAGTTAATAGTCTACTTCCCTTTTCTTTCAACTGTCATATTCTCAACTTCTCATCACTCTATACTTTTCAACTAATCAGAGTAGCCCTTTTTCATAGCATGATTCTCTATATATCCAATAAATTTCATTGCAACACACGAGCTGTTGACTAGTCAAGTATTACAAGTGACTGCGGAAGAGTGCATCCATTTTCCTGGAACATGGATGCCGGCAGTCCGGGGCAACGTCTAATTTCTAGCACCTCAAGCGACTTGAACGCTGCAAATTCATCGAGATCTGCAAATTCGTCAGAGATGAACAGACCTTTGTTGGAACCTGAAGAACACACTCACCTGGTGCTAAATTGCTACCTCTTGCCTCTTCGAGGGAACAATTGATCAGCGATAGTTTCACATTTGGACAATCTGTTGTTAGATGCAACTCACCCATGGACACAGCATGTGACAACATCTGAGATATCCACTTCCCTGCTATACCACATCTCCGAATGTTGAGACGCTCGAGATATGGGAGTACAAAGCACTTTGTGCCTGCATTGCCCTCGTGGTTGGCATCTGACGTAACATGCGGTGAAAGGAAATTAGGGCAGTCTTCTATTGTGAGCTCTGACAATGAGACAAACCGATTGAAGCCTTCAAATGAAAGAGAGATCAGATTCGGACAATCCCTTGTGTGCATACTTTTGTAGTTTCGATTACCAGATGCCATAACCCTGTCATCCAGCCTGCTCAACTCACCAGAAGAGATTCGAAATACATATTCATTTTTGCATAATTCTTGCAGTTTTGATGATCCCTTGATATCCACCATGACACCGTTACATGAGGACAATCACGGATAGGTCATAGAGCCTAGGAAAACATTCCATCTACTTCCTCTCATAGACAAACTTTGCAGAGGTAGACAAGTAGCTAACATGATGCACTAATAGATACAGAGCTTCCTTAGACAAGACGATAATTGGTGCTCATCTAGACCAATACATGTTTCCAACTTCAACATCTGGATCAGGAGTAACTCCTCCAAATAAGGAATTAACGACTCTTTCAAGTCATGCATTCCAATTAAGTTCAACTTCGTAAGTGCATGCATTCCTCCAAGTGGAAGGATTTCCCATTTGCTGCGATTTCAATGATATCAATTAGTAATCAAGACAATGCATAAGTAGTGTAGAAGCAAATTAGAGGGAGGGAACAGCCGCATCAACTGGGGGCAATTCATAATCGTGAGTTCCTTGAGGGAGGGAAACCATGTCTTCTGCTCAACATCAAAATTGTTATGATCCTGAAAAATAGTGAGGTCCTTCAGATTGGGGCAGCTCTCAACCACCAGTACCGTTAGAGAAGAAGTCAACTCTCTTGTATAGGCACCGGTAAGAAGTCAACTCTCTTGTATAGGCACCGGTACATCTCTCCAATTTAGGCATTTGAGTTAACACCAGCTCCACTAGCGAAGGAATACAGATTTCCATTACATTCAACATCTCGATCAATTTCAGCTTCTAAGTGAAGAAAGCATTCCCAGTGATGGGGATGTAGGCCATTCCCTGCAGTTCTCTAGTGCCGCTCAGTTAAGCTGAAATAAACTGACTTATGGTTAAAATTGCACTGTAGTTGGCTGAAATTATACTGTAGCTGATGGTAGCTTATTTAGCGTAACAAAATTTAAAACTAGAAAAAACAGGTTAGCCCATCATGGACAATACAAACGAATATAGGAAAAAAGAATCAGCAAAAAAACTCAAAAAAGCTAAAAAGACGAAAATTTAGAAATAGTGAAAAATAATCCAGAAGCTCAAACCGAAATGAGTGGGGCAAATGAAGTGCCTGCAAAGAGATAACTGAGAGACTAGAGGTGAGCCAACTTGGGGACGTAATACCCATGTACCCAGTTATCTGGAGATGCTTGAGGTTTTGATGTGGTTCAAGAGCCTCAAGTACACCTGCTATTGCAAGGGTAGAAAGTCCAGAACCCATACCACATCATCCCATGACAAGCCTAACTCATCGAGGTGACTTTTATCTGTTCGTTTTGCCCGGGAAGCCTCTGTTCCAGATTTGATGTTCTCGAGGTGGGAAACTCGGGAGTAATACGATCGAATCCAGTTTATCCAACTTGAACCCCTGATACACTGGAACAGTGGTATGTCGTGACTGTAACGATTTCCTTTAGGGTGCACACAAAACCCTGCCTTTTCTCACTTGGCACACAAAGCACATCAATTATGTTTGTCTGCATTAGCTCAGTGCTGCTTGGGAGATCAGAAAACAAGGTACACTAGAACCGCCTGCAGAGGTAGATATATTGTTTGTTACACCAAAAGGATGCAAAAATGAAGCACACAGTGAACGTTTTGTCATGTTACTTTCAAACTGAAACAATCACTTTTGATTCAGCCTTCTAGTTTTCCAGTTGCAACTCAAAACTAGTAAGGAGCTATTCATCTCATTTCTTGACAATCACTGTTGCTCTCTGAATACAATTACTGAATTACTATAGGTGATGCTACAAGAATAATTAGGTCACTGCAACTTTTCGAGTCTACTGCCAATAAATACCTCCTTCGATCTGCTCCTTGAGGTGGTAATAGTTAAGCTGATCCAGTACATCCTCGCCGTCATACTGCAGCTGCTTCAGTTCTTGGAGACACCGCACCAGCTGCTTGTTCTTGATCTTTCTTGTTCGAGCTGGGCCTGTTCATTTGGACTGCGGTTTATAACTTTTGACTATGATTTTTAGTATAATGAATAGTAATTGTTGAGAGAAACCAAAAAACCAAAAACCGCTGAAAAGTCAAAGAGAACAGGGCCTTGATCTAGGTCATCTCACTCTCCAGCACCTTGACAGCGTTGCTCAGGCCAAGAACATCACAAGCCGCCGCCGCCGCCACCTCTTCGAGCTCCCCAGCGATGGCTTTTCCCTTTGCTGCCGGCACCATGGCCATGGTCTCCAAGCTCAGCGATGCAGATCTAGGAGAGGGGGGAAAATAATGCGAGTGCACAGTGGAAGCACAAGTCAACGGAAGTGTTTGGTGCAGGGCACACTGATCTGATCGGCACTCCCCGCCTCCTGGGATCTTTGTATGTGTAGGACTGTGGCAGCTGCTGTGCGCTAAGTGATCTGTGGTAAATTTTGCAACCACAAATTGCACGCGTGCTCATCTGTTTCCATTACAAATTTCCTCATGTAGCAGGGCAACCAAGTGATCGGATTGAGGGATACCTGCGCCTGTGCCTGTGCGTGGCGCGCATCAGCAAGAACGAGCTCGTAGATGTCGCCGTTCGTGGCTGCACTGGCCGCGTGCTCCTCGGGAAAAGCTCACCGAGGCATCTCCGCGAGCACCTTGAGGCCATGGCGGTGAGGCGGGCGCCGCGCCAGAGACGCGCGATGCGAGACCAACCCCTGTGGCGTCCGTGCGGCGGACGGCCATCGCACCGAGTGGGACTGGGGAAGAGGCAGCAAGGCGCGGCTACCCTCTGCTCGCCGCATCAGCAAATTCAGCGACACGCCGCTGCGTCGCAGAGATCTCGGCCTCGGTTCAGGCCGGGCATTTCCACAAGCACCTCCGCGGGGATGAGGGGGCCGCCGAGGCAGGCCGGCGCGGTGCACGGCGCGCGGTTGCTATCACCATTCACCGACGAGTGAAGAAACCAAATGGGCCTTGCGTTTCCACGTTAAGCCCGGCTCATTTAAATTTCGTTCTTTTCTCTTTTTTAGTTTTTTTATCGGTTCTTTTTTATATTTATTTACAATATCCATAATAGACTAATCTGCTTTTTTATTTTAAAAAACTTTTAAATTTAGCTACGCCAAATAAGTCACTATCAGTTACAGCGTAATTTTAACTAGCTACATTACAATTTTAGCCATAAGGCAGCTTATTTCAGTCTAACCGAGCGGCCTAACAATGCTGGACGGTGCGTGGATTTGTTTTTCTTTATTCACAAGGAGATAGCAATGATGTAATTAAAGTAGATATATATTATTAGTACTGCCACAGTGTGTAGATCTTCAAATTCCATTAATGAAATCCACAAACAACCGATCTCCACCACTATAATCTAGATCCACTATTATAATCTAGATCCATCATAATCGATATCGTATATTTTCTTCTATTTCTTTAATTAATATTGTAATTTATAACCCTTGGGAACAAATTGCAGTGGTTTCATTTATCAATTACCTAATTTGGACATTCTATTAGTTAATTTTATCCTACCTCCACAACTTCGCCTCAAAATTGAGTTTTTAACATATTTGACTGTTTTTATAGGTGTATTTACAAGAATGATGCCGATCACATGGCAATAACAAAAATAGTGCTTTTGCTGTTCGGCCAATGTGCAGCGGGGCCTGAGGTGTCGATAAATCAAAGAAATCCATGGTGGTCGTGCAGCCGCACTGTGGCCATACAGCAGGTGATTAGTCTTTGCGTTAATTACTTTAATAGTATAATTAGGGAATCTATTTACCCGTATTGCATGTAGAAATATTTAGATATAGTAAATGAGCTCAAAAACTTATGAATTTTTTATGGAGCTTTCCAACACAGCATAATTCATTTGTAATTTATTCGTAATTTTATCCATTCTGAATTTCACTTGAAAAATCATTTAATAAACTATTTGTAGGCACTATCTAATTTAACAAATGAGCACAAAAAATTATGATATATTTTTAAGGATCCTTATGCAATGAACTTGATTGTGTAATTTTTGCAGAATTTTGTATTATCTAAAATTGTGCATATATAGCAGTACAAAAAGCGCATAATACGGGATGCGATATGGCTCACTTATCTGAGCCACTACTGTCTCCTTGCTGCATCTACGTCCGCGGGCACGTCCTTGACTTTCGTCGAGCATGGCCTATGGGATACGACAGCCGATCCAAAGTGTGCATGTCAGATCGAAGGAGATACGGAGACCGTTCAGTCTATTGAGTGGTCGGTGGCGCACCAGTAAGCTGAGTTAGAGCAATTTGGGTGTGGTAAGCATCGATGTCCTCTTGTTGAGACATGCCAAATTGAGAGCTGCCAGAGATGAAGTCCTAAACAAGGGACTCTAGAAATCCCGGTCGTGCAGACAAGCTCTGGCCTTCACCGTACGACGTGCCAGCAAAACCAGAGGAGCTCTGCCTTGCATACACTCCAAACACTGCGTACGCTCCAAACCCTGTGTACGGTCCGAACTCTGAACTCTGCTCTATGTATTCTCCAAACCCTAGCGCCTTGTACTGCTCCCTGCAAGCAGTCGGGAGGCCCATATCCTCATCAGTGGACTGGCCATCACCACCACGTTGAATTAAAGATGGTAATACAGAATGATGCTAGTCAAAATAAATATCCTAAACGTAGACTGCGAATCTCGTACCTCCCGGATGTACAGCGAAGATGACCGATGGGTAGCGGTAGTCTGTGTAGAGGGTGGAGAGGATAAAAGTGATGCATCTTGACGACGTACTAGCGGTAGGAGAATACCATGATGTTAGCGGAAAGTAAGGCATAAAAAACAAACAAAAAGTATATTTGTACAAGGTAGTACTATAATGCCGATCGGACTCGCTAGGTCGTGATAGCCAGCCGGATTCACTAGGTCGTGATGACCTAGCGGATGAGCGCGGTGCTCCCACTGGGTGCCCAACACACACAGCGTGGTCCGTCGAATGACCACAGCTCAGGTTGTTCATTATTTTCTTAGCTTGCAATAGGATATATTTAAAAATTTTCTGTAGCGCCGATGGTGTGTCTGCACTGTTGATGGCGGTTTCAGACACGCTTGCGATGCGCTGCGCCCGCTCCAACTGAAGTGACATGTGAAACAGGTTCAGTAACAAGTGGTACAAATTTTATCAATGAAACGATAAGAGGTTGCAAGTGTCGTACAGTATTATGGCACCATGAAGCGTTGTGGCGATCGAACGAGCGTTGTAGGCTGTCGTCGTGTGTCACCTGCTCTAGGCGCTCTAGTGGAGGAACAGTCAATCTGTCATGCAACCATGGTACACACTAGTCTAGGTATCATCTTACGTCCAAACGTCGTACGGACAAAGATTCATTATGACATCCAACTGTACCCTGTCCATCCATGCCGTCGTCCACTCTTGCTACGCTACTTGTCAGTCCATAGCATGCCGACCTACCCTCGATTGCATGCATTTCCGGAATGATCGATGTTACAAAAGAAGACATACAAAGTATAAACATTACTCGGATGGAGTTTGATTCATAGGTGTACGGCTCACTGCAAGAACCTGCCATCCAGAGGAGGCATGACCTGGTGTAGGAATACCTTAGCCAATTGCAAAGGACACCATGAGCACCATCTGGGATAGCTAAGCCAAACCGATATGCCAGTCTGTCCCTCCAGTCCGCCAGTAGAGGGGTTGAAACAAGTGCCTCACCCTAGAGAGGGATACTGGTCAAGAATTCACATCCTGGAGAGTGACCGTCATCTCACCCCACCAAAAGTGCAATGTGTGCGTCTTGAGCCTCCACCTGTCCACAAGTGCCGAGAACATACTAGCGTCCAAGGTGAACTGGAGTCCGATGGAGACCAGCTTCGCAATAATCCCTCCTTCCCTGGAGCTTCAAGGCCGAAGGGCCATCCGCATCACCCGTAATCCACATCTTGCATCGGTAGTTCTTATCATAGAACTCTTCCAGAAGTTCTGATAAAGACATACTTTGCAACAAATAGGATAGACGAAATATTAGTATGAAGATGATAATAACAATAAAATACTATAAATTGAAAGTTATGACAAATAAACAGTATATATATGAATGTACATGTACATATATATATATGTATACATGTGTGTGTGTATGTGTATGTACACATATATAATGCTGAAATATGACACCATGGTATCTGGGCACTAAGCCTCTCTGCCTTTAGATTGCTTTTAGATACGTACAAATACAAATGATTTAGATACGTACAAATATAATGATATATAATATATTATGCAAAACCATTAACATACATTAATTCAAAAAATAACGAGTGCAACGGACTGGTGGCTGGCCAAGCCGAGCTAGTGCGTGCGCCTGCAACGGATAGCCATCGACGGCGCCAACCCAAACGATCAGGCGAGCCGGAGCATGTGATTGCACAACGCGTGGCCACAGGCTCATGGCATCGCAGGGAAAACCAAACCCCAAAATTTCGATGACATGCGCCTGTGATGGCATCCATTTTGGAACCAATTTTGAACTCAAGTGGGGAATTTCCAAGCAAGTGCGGACTTTATACTGTACTGTTTCATGCGAAATTCGTTCTACTTGCTGTGTAACCATAAAACCAAACCAGAGAAAAATACCAAAAACCAAGGCAAAATACTAGGTGCAACATAATAGAAATCCTTGCATTGCACTTTGACTAAACTAGTCACACCGGGAACAGCCAAAACTGCAGACATAACCAACAGCGCTGCCATTAGTCGCCGACACAACCATTAGGTAATAGAGTAAACACCGAACCGTCTTCAGCCAACAAAAAAAAGGTAAACAAAAATTCGCCACATCTCATTAGAGTTGCAATAGACCATTTTTCTTCGCTGCTACATCTTATATGAGAAAACATGCATTGTGATTGCTCAATTCTCACTAGTCATCGCCAAATGTTGTCTTCTTTCCTGTGAGGCAAAAGAAATAGTATAAGAATTGAGTTTGTGCGTAGTGGGTCATGGATGTTAATCAAAACAACAAGGTTCGAACAAACTTAGGCTGCATGCTACAACATTTTTGCACTAATATGAGTTAATATAAATATGTGTGATGTTGCAAATATGAATCAATCAGATAATATTTTCTATCATGAAATAAAACTTGATTTGTTATATTAGCTAACCTGTACTGGCTGCACCAGCACTCTGCTTGTTCCCAAAGCCTCGGCCTCTTCTACCACCGTCCCGGCCACCACTTCGACCACCAAATCTGCCTCCATCTCTGCCACCACTTCGACCACCAAATCTGCCACCGCTGTTCCTTCCACCACTTCGACCACCAAATCTGCCACCACTGTTCCTTCCACCACTTCGATCACGGCTATCCCCTCTAGGCTTTGCTTCATCAACATACAAGTTGTGGCCGCCAAGGTCAGACCCACTAAGCTCAAGTGCTTTCGAGAAGGAATCCTGATCCTTGAAATCTATGTAAGCTATCCTGCAGAGTTCAGAACAATTCGTACAGTGTAACAATTGGCGGATGTTTCAGAGAGCATAATCAAAACAGTATTTGAAAAACCACCAGCATGAGGGCAAAATGATATAAACATAAATCAAAGGTATTTTAACTTAGCTGTAACATAAATCAAGTTCATTTATAAAGGCATCACAAGTTCATTATAACAACTAAGGATCCAAATCTTGTTCATAGCCTTTTTCAGGGTTCAGTCCAAACCCAACATACTTCTGGGAAAGACACTTATGCCAGCTTCCCCTTGACCACCATACTTAAGTACTTAACTAAGCTGCAAGAACGGTATTGCCAAACATTGACTGGAAAGTGGAAACTGGCCATTTCAATCAGTTTTACATTGCTTTCAATCAGTTCAAATAAAAAGCTGAAATGACATGTTTCTTCAAGTAACAGGTAATAACTCATCTCCGTGGATTTCACCTCTTTTTTAATCCAGTCCCACAAAGAAGTGGATACTAGCTTATTCCCATACGTTCTATTCTCTTCCCTCCCTAATTGTTTTTCTAGTCTAACATCAACTTTTGCAGAAATTTGTATACTGAGACACTGCAAGTTGTTCATGTGTAAATTAAGTTCATTAAATAACATGTTTAAACAGAAAAAGTGGTTCCTAGTAGATTTTTTAACTAAATCTGACCCTTTGCTTGCGCCACTTTCATAATCCATCGGAATGGAGACTCTTGCCATCTCTCCACACTGGGAGAAATGTTCTTCAAGAGAGCTTCGGATCTGGATTTGACAACAAACAAACAATAAGAAAAAAGTAAAAAGGTGAGACAAAATAGCTAACCAAAAGAGATTACCTTGTCCTCCGGAAGAGATGAATCAAAACCCTTGATAAATACAGAGTGGCTGGAACCTCTAGCTGGCTTCTGGAAAGATGCAGTGTCGTTCCTATGCAGTCCACAAGAATTTAGCACATAGATAACAAAATTATACTTATAAAGCAATATACCGAGCTTTTCTTAATGAAAACTTAAATTCACGTCACCTGCTGCGAGGAGTGTATGCACCTCTTTCTTGAGCTAAGTCAAGTCTCACTGGACGGCCCATCAGATCTTTACCATTCAACTCAAGTGCCTGCAAGTAAACAATTAATTGTCACAAACCTCGATTAATTGCATTATAGCAACAATGTCACAGAATACTCGAATTTAAGCAGCAAATAAAATTAGACATTTACTTAGGCTCCGTTTGGTATTGCGGCAGTTTTTTCAAAAGCATTCCTTCTTCTACTTTTGGATATAATAACTACTCGAAAGCTCCTGGAGCTATAACAGAAAATTATTGCTGGATTGATAAAAATCCCGTAAATAAATAGATTATCCCCACCACTCAGATTCGAGTCCTCATCAACTTGGATTCAGGTGCATTCCTTCTTATTCTTGGAAAGATAACTAGTTCCTCCCTAGATGCCCTATCTTTTTTTTTTGTTTGTAAGTAACTAGATTCTACAGCACAGTGCAGCCGCATACCGAACCTTAGCTCCTGAGGATCTAAAAATGACAAACACCAGAAATGATGAAAAACGGAACAGAAAATTATACCTTCTTAGCAGCTTCAACCGAAGCAAATTCAACATGGCCAAAGCCTCTAGGATTGCCATCTTCATGGGTAGCCAAACGAACGTCAATAACCTCACCACTCTCCTGAAAAAATTCCTTCCTATGAACAAACAAGGAAAAGCATTAATAATTATACATTTTGAAAGAATAAAGCAAATACATCTTGTGCAGACAGACTTACACTTGGTCATAATCGACACTGAAGGGAAGGTTCCCCACAAAAAGGGTCTTTGGCCCTGCTTCCTGACTTTGGCTGTTCGCAGGTGTTTTAGGCTGCAATAAATATCAGGTTATATATCCCATACCCATAAAACGCTAAAATAAAGAATTTCAAGGCAGGTGACGATTTATACTTCTTCCTTTTGAGACTTTGTTGCAGTTTGTTTTTCAGAGGTGTGTGCAGCTGCTTCCTGTGTAAGTTCCCACAAAAATAAAGTCATAAACTCATAATGCAAAATCAGAAGAAAACTCGAAATACTATAAGATGACAATTATACAAAAAAAAGTGACGCAATAACATATGAAAACTAACCTTCTTTGGGGTTTTAACTGATTCTTCATCTTCCTCATCACTGTCTCCTTCAGAAGACACATCCTCAGAGTCACTGCTCTCTGACGCCTTTGCTGACTGCTACAGTATTTAAAAGATAAGGTTAGATGAAAGGGGGCAGACTGTTTTGAAAAAACCAAAGTACTGGCATCCTAGAATTTCAGAATTTCCAGACTACCTTTTTTTGTTGAGTTTGTTTAGACTCATCATCAGAGCTTTCCTCGGAACTGTCATCCTCATCATCACTGTTGCTTTCTTTTTTGGCAGCCCTTGGAGCACCCTTTATAGCAGTGGAAGCTGCAGTGTCCTGTGAGCAAAAAGAAACACAATATGTAAACAATGGAAACAGAGTCTTCAATAGAAGCAAATCAAAAGGAAATTTTTGAGGTCATCACTACCTTCTGCTTCTTTTGGGGAGGCTCTTCATCACTCTCATCACTGTCTGAGGAGTCACTGGATTCCTCTTTCCTTTTAGCAGCAGTGGCAGAAGCAGTTCTCTTGGTAGGCTGGGCTGCTTTCTCAGTTTTATCCTAGAGAGTTGGAAAAGAAAATGAAGAGCACTAATCTTAAAACAAACGAAGAGGTACAGTAACATCCACCATTCATGATGCTTTAAGAGTTGTGTAAATCACTAGTGAGGAAAGCATTGAATCACCTCTATTGAATTATATTAAGCAACAAATTGAGACATTTAAAACAAGGAAAAATAGTTCTATGGGTACCTCATCCTCAGAGTCACTCTCTGACTCAGAACTTTCAGTAGAATCTTCCTTTTTGGTAGCTGCAGCTGGGGTTTTAGACTTGGCAGGCACATCCTGAAGATATTTTCAATCACTCTTCAAACCAACGAATTATGCTTAACCATACAAAAATCTTGGTGTGTATACATTAGCATTTAGGGGCAAAAAATTAGTATAGAAGTTAGAATCAACTAAAAAGCAAAATTGGAAGTACACATCAACAAAACACCACAACATGTGAAGCAACTCATCCCTATCCCTGTGAACTCACCTCATCTGATTCATCATCAGAATCACTCTCAGAGCTGTCAGATTCCTCTTTTTGCTTTTGTGCACTAGTCACAGACGGTTTCTTTACTGGAGCAGCAGGTTTCTGAAGATGTGCAAACAGAACGCAGCAACAGTGTCAAAAGAGTTGAAAATGAAAAAGATGTAATCATGTCTGACCTAAATCTGAATGCAAGTCTTTTAATAACACATCTCAACGGCACACAACAAAATAAATTAGCCATCTGATAAGAGCATACGACAGGAATACTATCAGTCCATATAATCACAAACAACAATAGCAAACATCCTAATATTTAATGTACGAATAGTTGATTCTACAGGTTATGCATTATGTATGCTTCCAAACTGGGAAAAAGAATCACAAAGCAATAATGAACTCATAATGAGTGTAAATATAAAACTAATTCAGTGCAACAAAAACAAACAGAACTGGAATACTCACCTCATCCTCATCTGATTCATCCTCAGAACTGGTCCCCGAGCTGCTGCTCTCTGGCTTGCCTTTCTTCAAACCATTATTGGCAACCGGTGCCAGGGGTTTAGCAGAAAGCTTCTTTGCAGGTTCCTTGATTAAAAGAAAAGGAGATAAATTAACATCTCATCAACTGAAAAACAACATTTGTGCAAGTGATGTCCTACCTCATCAGAGGTCTCATCACTGCTGTCATCAGTAGACTCCTGTTTGACAGGCTTCGCAGCCTTCTTTGGCTGGACCTTCACCTGTAAAGATACAAGTTAGACATACTACGGAGCTCAATACATGTTCAAAGAGCGTACAAGAATGAAACAGAAGTTCATAAAAACCTACAGCCCATATCGAAACTTGATACAGCTAATTTGACATTGGACAATTACATAGCACTTCAATTTACAGAAGAAGGATGGGATCGTCTAAAGCACGGTATCTTATTTCTTAAAAACTGAGAAACTAGTTTTACTACACCAAACAACAGTATCCTTCAATATAACTTCTTCTCTAATTTTTATATAATGCATCTAGCAAATTCTACATTTTAATATCTTAAACACTATACGGGGCTTGCCTGGTGTTTAAGCTTCAATTGCTCAGCAATTCCCACTCCGGAAATTTATTAATTGGAATAAAATTCGCGCACATCAGACATAATACGCAAATATGCTGCCCTAGATCGCAACCAAAGCAGTAACTAAGCTGCACCCACACGCAATGCAGCGATCACAACACATTAAGTGAGCAAAAGAAAACGGGGAAGCGGCGAAGGGGATACCTCCTCCTCGGACTCCGACGATTCCTCTTCGGAGCTGCTGCTGGTCTCGGCCTTCTTCTTGGGCGGCGGCTGCTTCTTGGCTTTCTTGCCGTCCTCCTTCGGCGGGGGCACGACCTTGGCCGCCGGCGCTGCCTTCTGCTTCTTGGCGCTCACCGCCTTCTCGATCTCGTCCTCCGCCTCCCGCTTCTTCCCGGCCTTTCCCTTGGGCACCGCAGGCGCCGCCACTACCGCGGCAGCGGCCGACGACTTCTTGCTTGACTTCCCCATCGATCTCGGGCGGCGGAGAGGTGAGGAGGCGGGGTGGGGTAGGAGAAACCCTAGTGGCTTGCTAGGGTTTTAGGGAAGGGTTTTGGAAGAGGAAGCGGCGGAGGTGGTTTAATATAGGCGGAGGTGTGGTCCGGTTCCGGGCTTTCTTGGGCCGTCTACGTTCGTGGCTTTGGCCCATTAGTGTTCCGTTTGTGCACAGGCCTACCTGGCTATTATTCCCCTCTAAAAAAGCCCATCTGGAGATAAAAAAATATCTAGCCCGATAGGATTTGGGTAGAGTTCTTTTCCCATTATGACTTGTTTGGAGAACCCATTTTCAAATCGAGATCTTTATGAATATATCGAGAATTTAAACTAAAATTATGACTCATTCATATGGATCCTGATCGAGAATGAGTCTCCTAAACAAGGCCTTAGTGTGTTCGTTGGTTATCATACTTGTTCAAATGGTGGGGCCAAGCTGGGCTTTAGGTCAAATAAGAATAGCTAGGTTCGAGCTTGGCCTAGAACAACGTAGACAAATCCTGAAGCTTTAAAAATACCTTTTTCATGAATAAAAATTATGTAAAAATATTATTCCAAAAAAATATTATTATTAATCCTTTTATTGCATAAAATATATTTAGTTGTTGTTCTCAGGCTTTTCTAGACTTCCGACTAGACTCACAGGGCGAAAATCGGGCCAATCCAGCATGAGACCAGGCCCAGCCCGGCATGAGCCCAGATTTCTGGGCTCAGGCTAGGCCGAGCTGCCCACGAGGCTTGTTGAGCTTGTTGTCTTGCAAATTTATAATTTTGGCTAGTTATTATCTCTTCATGTAGGTGTGCATCTTCCTTATAATCGGGGAAAAAATCTCTCCATACCGTAACACTTAGAAAAAACTTTTCTTTATGAGTAAAAAAACTTTGGGTGTAATGTTTGCCAATATGATGTCTGTTTTTTATAATAATTAGTTTAATGGATGGTTTTTAATTAGACTTCGCCAAACTAGTTTTCTATTGTTATATAGAATTCAGTGGATTAATTGGGACAGTATGACGGATATGACTAGAGATGGCAATGAGGCACGGTGGACACGGGTTCAACTCTCCTATACCAAAGCGGGCATGCCCACCAAATTCAGCACGCGATTTCAATACCAAATTATGTATCAATTAACTTCATCACGTCACAAGGCAGCATCAAATAATTTTTGAATCGGTGTCAAATAAATATATTGTAGTTCACAACTTCTTCTTGGGATGACAAATATTCAAATTCAACAAGACATATGGCATATCTAACTCCTTTCATCCCAAGTTCAAATTTAACAAGACAAATCACAGGTCTGAGAAACCAGAGTAGCAAGAAGAGGACATCTCTTAGAGAAATCAGAGTTGCAAGAGGTCAGCTCTACCTCATCAACATCCCTGCTTCACCTTCTCCTCGGGATGTGCTAGAATGTCATAGCCCGGTAGGGTCGCTGGCCGGGGGAAGGGGCATGCGTCGCCGGTTGGGAGCCGGAGGACGGCGTCACCGGACAGGGGCGGGGGCTTCTTCAAGCTCAGGGCAGCGGTGCGCTCGTCTTCAAGCTCGAGGCCTGTATGTAAATAGATTATCAGGTATGTTAAAACTTTGATCCAGAAGAAAACGTACACATCGCAAATAAATGAAAAGAACATAGAAGAATTTCTGAATTTCTCTATTATTTTATTTGCTTCCCTTTTTTCTTACAAAACTGGTTACAAGTCTTCTCAATATAGGCTAATACTCTTTTACTAGCATACGTATTCGGACTTCAAGTTAGACACAACTTCAACTTGAGTTATATTCGGAGACGGACTCTACTAAATCTTGGACTCGAGATCAAGATTATTTCCAACAATCTCTCCCTTAATCTTAACTTGACATACTCTAGTCTTAGTCTCAATACATTATGAACTACCAGTCACGCATTTATATGAAGCGTTTTACATGCAAGCTACATGTAGGAACTCAATTTAACTGGTACGGGTCTATCCAGATGCAAGGATTCTAAAACATTGAGGGTAGTCGGTCTCAACTACGACTTACTAAACTCATACTTGATACAGAACGGTGACACATCTCCTCAATGTTCCGATTTCTTTTCACCTTACTTGAGTTTGGACAGCGACACATCTTCTCGACGTTCCTGACTCCAACCTTCATCTTGATTGTCCAGACTACATAATTGATCATCGTGAGCATCGGATAATGCAGCAAGACAGTGGAACTCATCTTCACCATCACACTAAATGATGCCTTGTCACCGGTGACACCACTTTTCGGAGAACACAACATGATCTTGAACACGGATCAAAAACTCGGGCTACTTTGGAGCAGTTCTTGGACCGAGGGAATGGAGAAAAATTGCGCTGTTTTTTTTCTCTTGGTGACTTTTCTTATTATCTTGGATTCGCTCTCCATTCGAAGGTGCATGGGCTCCCTTTTTTTATTTTGCTACGCCAGGACATTGAGTCTGCCTCGGAGACAAATCCAAAAAACTACGGCTCAGATTCGATGGACAACGTCGGACTTGTAGACGATATTGCCATGCGCAAACCGAGGGAGAGAACTGCATCTTGCTTTGTGTCTGAAGGAGGAGAACATGTGAGATGTTCTGTACTGAGTTCTGCGTAAGAGAGAACTTTCCTTCCTTCTCCTGTCATGAAGGTGCTTTATCTTTTGGCTTAGATAGTGTTTAAAGCTCTGTTGTCCTCCTTTTCTTGGCGCAAAGAAAGAGTCCTTTTATGCCGTCGTCCGAATGGCTGCTGTGATTCACCTCGAGAGCGCTGCAATCGTGAAGATAGAGCCTCAGGGAAGACGACGAACGCAACGAGAAGATGTCGCATGCGCTGCACTGGCTTGGCTTCGATCACGCGCGACATGCATTGCCATTGGACGATGGCCTTGGACGAAGCTGCGCAATAGGTGCTCTGCTGCCTGTTTTTGACTTTCTTGATGGACCGAGCACCGTGCACCTGGAGCACCGCATGAGACGAGCGCAAAACGGAATCGCCGAGACGATTTTTTCAACAATTCAGTTTTCGCCTAGGCTTTGATATCACTTGTTAAAACTTTGATTCAGGAGAAAACACACACATCGCAAATAAATGGAGAGAACATAGGAGAATTTTTGAATTTCTTTATTATCTTATTTGCTCCCCTTTTTCCTTACAAAACTGGTTACAAGTCATTTTAATATATAGGCTAATACCCTCCTACTAGCATACGTATCCAGACTAGCATATGTATTCAGACTTCAAGTTGGACACAACTTCAATTTAAGTTACACACGAAGACAGACTCTACTACGTCTTGAACTTGAAATTAAGATTATTTTTGTAGAGGTAAGATTGCTATCCCTAGATGTGACCATGGATTTGAAGAACCATGCACAAGCAGAGTGGTATGGTTCTAAACAGTGCCGTAACCAGCCACTGGCTGGGACTCAGGTACAATCTACTAAAATTTTGATCTGATGCAGCATGTACTATGTTAGATATAGTATTATAAGTAAGGAATTTTAATCTGGGCCTCAAGCCATTGCCCTGGTGGTCTGAAGCTCAGCTCCGCCTCTGGTTCTAAAGGGGTATATTGAGGATTTCGCTGAATTGAAAACTAACCCGAGAGAAACATAGCTATTTTGCTCGAGCTATTAAGGCAATGTTTGGATCAACAACTAATGACTAATTGAATAAAGCCATCAACGAAACGGCCTAATGAGGATCCATCGTACGAATGCTATTAGGGCATGTTTAGATGAACAAATCGCATAGTAGTACGGAGAAAACTAACTGATTGACTAATGACTGGATGAACTATTGCTCTAAAGCTATAATCGAATCTCCTGACGACGATCCATCGTTAGGGATGATCCAATGCGCTTCTCCCCACATCCGCCGGACCTTGCAGCGGCTAAGCTCACTTTTCAGCGGCGCAAGGTGCTCCGGGTTCCTCAAGTGAATCACACCGACGTCGTGCGCGACGACGCGGCGCCGCCAGGGGTCCTCCACCTTCGCATCGAGAACCACGTACACGCAGTTCCTCCGCGCGCGCTTGCCGGCGCCGACGGTGAAGCCGTGGACCCTGTCGAGGAACACCGCGCGGTCGCCGATGTCCGTCACGCGTGCCCACCTCGCCTTACCCTTCCTGTGCCGAGCGCGGTATACCTGGCGGAAGAGCTCACACTCCCTGTCCCCGGCGCGGTGCGCCAGCAACAGCACGTCGTCGGTGGAGGCCACCAGGTAGGCAGCGTCCAACTCTTCGCGGCAGGGCGGCGGCTCGATCACCGCGGAGCGGTCGAGGGTCTTGGCGTCGATCACCGTGGTGAGCAGCGAGCGCTGCTCGAGCACGAAGAAGAAGCCGCCGCGGTAGTTAACGGTCATGGTCGAGTTGCCCCTCGACCGGTGCACCGGCGTCCATGAGCCGCCGCCTGTCTCGCAGAAGAACACCGTGTCGCCGCGGGCGACCATGACGCCGTGCGGGGACCAGTCCCACGCGAACCCATCGTCGGTGGCCACCGTGCTGTGCGCGCGGGGCTCGTCGGGCGCACACGGCATCGGCTCCGTCTCCGATAACGGGATGGGCAGGTCAGGGAGTGGCGTCCGCTCGCCGGTGAATGGGTCCACGAGGTGGGACGGGTGGCGGCCGAACAGGTCCGTCGCAAACACCTTCCCACCGTACGGTGACGGCACGTGCCGGCGGCCGGCCACTAGGCAAAGCCTGACGTCGTCGTCGTCGGACATGCGATTCTCGGCGAAAGAGAAGACCTTGTAGCCGTACTGCGACGGGAACGCGACGCACGGGAGCACCGTCCCCTCGTCCTCCATTCCGAACGCCATGCGCCCGAGCGCCACCGCCTCCTCATCGACCTCCTCCGTTCTTGTCTCCTCGTCCGGCTCTCCGGTCGCTGACGAGGACGCGATAATGCATGGGTGTGACGAAGATCTGCGCAACTCGGTTCTTCCAGGGGGGAGCAGGAGGGGAGTTCTCGGCTCGCTATCGATGTCATCCGGCGCCATCGTCGCCGACGGTGGCGAGAATCCGCAGACGAGCTTGCTGAACTTGTCGGACAATCTTGAGAGCATGTTGGCGATGGCCGTGTTGATGCTCTCAGGGCAACACGGATAGAACATCGACGATGGACCCTGTGTGCGCGTGTGCCTTAAAATCGGTTGATCAGGTGTGATTGGATTGGTCTTATCGATTAAATACAGATAAGTAACTCGTTGTAATGAGACCCTAACAACCATCCCGGTCGAAGAGATTTATTATTAGTTTTGAACTTGTTTGATCACAACTCTTATCTTCTTGTTCCTTCTTTTAATTGTGAAATCGATCACAACTCTTATCTGTGATCGTTGCTGCCAGGAATAGATTCCTCTATGATAAGAATAGCATTAATCTCAAAATAAATAAAGAGATGAGTAATATTTATCCACCACATCATACTTTAAAAATTACATAAATTATTATTAAGAAAAATATAGAAATACATTATATAGAATATTCTGTCGACGTCGAGGATCAATGGCTGCACTCGATTTTTCCTCTTTTGCTTTGATGTCAAGCATCGATTTCTGATCGGACGGTGGACGACCAAATTAGTGAGTAAAGGCAGAGGTTGTATATGTAGCAGTAAAAGTATGATCCTTTCCAACTCGGAAAAGTGGTTTATTTTCAGAGAGTGATTTTTTCTACAAGCGCATGTAGCTACGGCCACTATCCCAGCCAAAAATTTCAATTTTTTTGGCTTTTGTTTGAACTCCTAAAAAACTTCCTAATTTGGCAATCTACCTTAATTGTGCTTTTCCCTTTTGACAACCTATCTCTCTCCCCCTCTGGCGCCTTTCAAGAAGTCGTCACCTGCTGCTGCCTTCCTATGCTTCCGTCCACGCGGTCGCCCGCCCGCGCCTCCCCCAATGTTCACACCGCCTCACCAAAAATCTTCTCCATGACCCCCACCTTCCAATTGCTTGCTTCCCCCAATCGACCTCACTCCCTCCCCTCGCTTGGTGTGCTCAGTTGACCTGAGCCCTCTCCCGCCACAGTTCTTCACCTCCCTGCCCGATGCACGCTCTCACCGTACCAGTTGTCATCACTCTCGCCAACTCCTGCAGAAATCGTGGTACTACCAATGGCTCGTGGTACTACCAATGCCACCTTGCCTGCTTGCTCGTCCTTCCAGCAGAGCCCCCACCATCTCTCTACTCCATGCGCAAGCGATGCCCCGAATCGACCTACAACTCCCATCGCCTCCCCTCGGCCTTAAAGCTCAATTGGATCCACAGAGACCCCCACGCAACCACAAGTGTTGACTTGTTAATCCTGGTCTAGTAGTTGCTCAACTCGATTGAATATCTACAGGAGGCAGAAGTAAAGGGGTGTGGTATGGGAACAATAAAACCATACTTAACAATGGTAGGTCCACACAAATCGGGCGGGAGCATTCTGAATTGGCCAGTGGATGCCCGAGTTTGTGTGGTGTATAACCTATCAGGTAGAGGCTATATAAAAAAATGAGTAGTGAAAAACCTTGTTTTCTCAACTCAGTCGTATGCTAACTAAAGCGTGTCTATTGTATGATATTGAGATTTTGAGAAATCTTGTAGGTAAAACTAAGCAATTCTGCAGAATGAAATAAATGGTATTCGAATACGCCGTACTTCCGGTTAATAAAGTTGTGTTTAATAGGTGATTCCAATAGCAAGACATTAGTAGATTTCTTATGTTATAATCTGAGTAATCAATTATTGAAAATCTCCTTACTCTTAAGAAGTCGTAGCTTTGTTAAATCCCCTTACTCTTAAGAAGTCGTAGCTTTGTTAATTCATGTTTAAAAATGTTTATAAATAAAATTGCATCTACTCTCACTAATAAAATTAGTATATTCCCTTCCTTTGATAATCCTGGCAAATAGATAAATTAGGATTTACCGTTGTGACTTGTTTGGTACGGTTATACTCATTACTTGTTAAACATCAAACAGAAGAACAATGGGACAATGATGAGCAATCTGTAGATGAAGAACCGGAAGAGCCCTACTTCGTCGATGACCAGTGGTTTTAGGACTTAACCTCGTTCAAGTATGTCTATGGGAATCTCTTTTGTGACGTAAGATAATTTTTGGCTTGTACGCCCGTTGCGTCTAAACTCGGTTGATAAGCCAAACTTCTGTAATAAAGTTTAGTTCTTTTGTTGTAAGCATATGTTAAATTGATGCTCATTCATGTACAATGCTCCGCAACTAAATAGTTTTGAGTAGTTACGGGGATTGCAAGCGCTTCCACAAATGGGGGCATTACATTTTCTTTGAAGTTGGTGCATAATTTTATACGTGTATTCCGTTTGTATCAATACGTATTATGTAGATGCACACATCCCACATCACCCCATCTCTCTCTCTCTGACCAACCTGACCTGACGTAGCCACTGGTGAGTAGTGAACACAACGTGGCGGCTGGCGAGTGGTGGAGGGCACGGCTAGGCCTCATTGTCATGCAGAGGATTCCAGATCTAGATGTGGTCACTTCGTCGTGCGATAGGCCTTCTTCCCCAGCTACGGTGAGAGAGCTCATCGTCGGCGACAGATCCACTAGATCCAATCATCTTTCTTGTTGTCAGTGATGGAAATCACCGACTTCTTCCTCGCATGCAACCGCTGGCGAATCGTAGGGGATTAAATTAGACTGCAACTTACTTCTTGGTGGTATTTGCAATTTTCTAAAGAAAATTCACTCGTTATGGTACTTGTGCCCTTATTAAACAAGGAGGTGTCTAAGGAACACCCGAGTGCTTTTTTGTGGCTGGGAGTATTCATATTTTTTGGACGTTGGATCTTCATCCACATCCCAGATTCAGAGCACTCATATTTTTTAGAGGGGGTGGGGTATGGGGACACTATTACAAAAAGGGTCATCATAGGCAGTTCGAAACTGTCATCTCAGATGGTTTTCTGAACCATCTGAATTTATGTGTCAGTAATAATCGGAGGTTATTACAGATAGTTTTGTGAGCTGTCTGTGATAAATACAACACAGACGGTTTGTAGCTAGAACCGTCTGTGATACTCTAACATCACATATGGCTCGAAGTAAAAACCGTCTATGATACTTTAACATCACAGATGGTTCTAGCTACCAACCATCTGTGATGGGTGAGTATCACAGATGCTTGTAATATAGAACTATCTGTGATAATCCTTTATAGACAGTTTATACCACAAATCGTTTGTGATAGTTCATACTATACCTAAATTTTTCTGTTTTTTGGGCTAGCCTCAAGAAATATTAGCTATGCTATTTGAAAACAAGCAAATACAGCAACAAACACATCAGTACATTCCATTAGAATCCACTATTACAACATCATAAGATAATGAGCAGGTTACCAATCTAACACAGCAAGAACATGGCAAGAACACATCTCCTAATCCTACGAACCCATGGCAAAAACATAGAAGAAGGAGAGATCCTAGCAGCGCGCGAGCTGGATGTCCTTAACACCGACTTGAGCACCGTCTTGATAGCTAGCTGCTTCCGCGGTGCCTTGCAATGAAGAAGAGACGGCGGTAGCGTCACATTTGTGTCATGACGGTGACATTTTCCAAGACATTCTTACGACACTTACAACAAGAGTGTCTTGTGCAGTGGACCGTGATGTCACAACGGGGGTGCTAGCTCACGGCGATAATCGGCGTCATCGAGGAACACGCTAGGAGTGGATGAATTAGCTAGGAGCAGCAGGTAGAACTCACGCATCTTGGAGTAAAAGGGAGAGGGGGGTTAATTAATAAGGAGCGAGAGATGGGAGGAACCGATGACTGCAGTTCGATGCAGAGAGAATAGACATGTGATATTAGAATCCTCGAAGAGATGCCACAGATTGGTGTCGTGGCGTTATCAGATATGGTTTGTTATACGAACAGTCTGTGATAATGCATATATCATAGACGGTTCTTATAAATAAACATCTGTAAATTATCATAAACGGTTATTAATGCGAACAATATGTGATGTCTTTCATTATCACAGATGGTTTATACTAACAACCGTCTGTGATATTTTTACAGACGGTTATTAATACGAACCGTCTATGATGTCTTGCTTTATCATAGATGGTTCGTATAAATAACCATCTGTGAAAATATCACAAACGGTTGTAAGTATAAACCGTTTGTGATAGTTGCAACACGATTGTTAGTATAAACCGTCTGTGATAGTAGTCATCCAGTATAGGCTCTTTTGTAGTAGTGGCCTAGTGGGAGATCCAACGGCCCAGATTTGTTTTTTTGGAGGGAGAGGGATATAGGGGATCCGTTGGATGGAGATCTAACGCCCTAAAATCTGAGTACTCTCAACCAAAAAACACTCCAATGCGACTTAGCGCTTCTCATTAAACAAATCTACTTTAATTGCCAGCGAGAATGGGCATGCAGAGCACAACACACAATAATGTCATGCTCATGTTGGCCTGGGAGCTTATTCTCAAGATTGTTTGGTAACTTGAGATTCATCCGCGGTTATCGCCGTCGCCGCGGAACAACGGCTACTCCACTCGGCTGAGTTCTCCTTTCCTGCTTCCATCTGCATTCATTGTTTCCTATTCCCGACGTCGCAGTCAGGCTTCTAAGTGTTCTCCCTCGCCGATGATGGCATATTTGGCGACGTCCGACCGCGCCCGGTGTCTGGCCGCTGACTCGTGCCGTTCCCCTACGGTGGCAGGATGTTCGCCGTGGACTTGTTCGGCAGGCACCTGGACTGTAGACCTGTTAATCGGTGAGTGGGCGCCGCTCCCCGACCTGCCCCTCCCGCGAATGGGCTGCGCGGGGGTTGCCACCAACGGGTTCGTGTGGGCTGGTCGCCGCGGGGCGTCATGATAGCGCGCGATGACGTGGTGTTCTTCTGCGAGAGCGGCGGCGGCTCGTACAACTCGTGGATTGCCGCCAACCACAGTGGCGGCTTCTTCTTCATCCTCGAGACGCGCTCGCTGCTCACCACGGCCATCGACGCCGCGACCCTCGACCGCTTCGGCGTGCTCGAGCCGCCTCCCTCCCACGGCAACGTCGACGCCGCCTACCTAGTGGCCTCCACCAACGACGTTCTCCTACTGGTGCACTGCAAGCTGTTCTCCAAGGTTTACCATGTGCATGTTGGATTAATTGGGCTTGGTCCATTTTAATTTAGCAATTAATCAAATGAAATTCCTAGGCCCACGTGAAAAACTGTTTAGTCCCATATGGAGAATTGAATGGGAGTTACATCACTTTAAAAGGTGAAACGTGGTAACCCCTTGTGGAATTGGAGAGAGCCAATACATGCACGCGCGCTCCGCCGCTTCGCTTCACCACGCCGAGCCGTGCCGTGCCGTGCGCGCAGGCGCAGGCGCAGGCGTGCGGGCGCGTTTTTCTTTATCTATTCGAAAATCGAAATGCACTGACTCGCAGAAAACAGTATTAACGATTGGCTGGTAGTAACGGTCAGTTACTAGTGAATTATGGCTTTGGTTACTTTCGAGTAATGGTTGCGGTTACTTTCGGCGGTTACTTTCGAGTAATGGTTGCAGTTACTAGTGAATTATGGCTGCGGTTACTTTCGAGTAATGGTTGCAGTTACTAGTGAATTATGGCTGCAGTTACTCTGGTCTCTTCGTTTTTGCTGTTACAAAAGAACAGAGCATAAAAAGGCTCTCTTCTCCATACAAAAAAAGGATTAGAAAGAACAGTATTCTGGTTCTGTTTTTGTACCTGTTCTCTGTAATCTCCGGCCCAGAACCTTGCGCGCATAGGGTTCTGGGCGAGTAGGCCTCCGAAACTCCGTCCGTTTGCGTACCTGCACGGGTAGACGGGCGATCAAGTTTTTGGGGAGCGCATTGGCGCGACTGCTCAATCTGTCACGTACGTCGTCTACTTCCTAGTGGTGAACTGTTCGCGAGACTGCACGGCGAACATCTTCCTGCATCAAGCCTCGTCCTGCATCACGCCTCGATCGACTACATCGAATAGGCCATCATGTCGACTGATGGAAACGGTGCATCCGGTGTCTCCGACACTAGACCCGCCCAAGGGTATAACCTGAAAACTTCTCTGGTCTATTTGTTTCTGTGTGCTATGAATATGTTAATATGTTCTGCTGTTAGCTTGTTCGTTAGCGAATACGAATACATCATTGTTGAATCACTCATGCTTTTGTATGTCATGTTTTATATGCTGAATTTCTGGATTAAATATGCCGAAAATTGATTAGATTTTCAACAATCCAAAAACTTGATAGGTCTTTTTCGGTAGTTGGCTTTGCTGCGTCGCTTAAGCCACACCCTCCGTTTGATGGTTCCAATTTTAAGAGATGGCGTGCACGTGCGATCCTGTGGTTTACTGCCATGGAATGTTTTCATGTTGCACAAGGCAAGCCCGCTGAGCCTCTATCTGCTGAGGACGAACGCAAGTTCAATGTAGCGGATAACTTGTTTTGAGGTGCACTTGTCAACATACTGGCAGATAACATTGTGGATGTGTACATGCATTTGCCTACGGGCAAAGAGATGTGGAATGCACTTGAGGCCAAGTTCGGAGTTTCCGATGCTGGTAGTGAGCTGTATGTCATGGAGCAGTTCTATGATTACAAGATGGTCGATGACCGTTCTGTAGTAGAACAAGCTCATGAGATTCAAGCGCTGGCAAAGGAGCTCGAGAACAATAAGTGTGAGTTACCGGACAAGTTTGTGGCTGGCGGTATTATCGCCAAGTTACCACCTTCTTGGTCGGATTTTGCTACCTCTCTAAAACACAAGAGGCAGGAGTTCAGTGTTACTGATCTCATTGGCACTCTTGGTGTTGAAGAGAAGGCGAGGGCAAAAGATACTCGTGACAAGAAAGTTGCTGCTGAGGGGGGTTCTAGCGCCAATTTGGTGCAGAAGAAGAACTCTCAGGCTTCCCACAATAAGAAGAAAAATAAGCCTATTGTCAAGCCCAAGGCTACTACTGAATTTAAGAAGAAAGGCAAAGGAAAGGGCAGCTGCTTTGTGTGCGGTGATTCTGGCCATTGGACTAAGGATTGTCCAGACTGCAAGGATAAGCAGAAGAAGTCTGCCAAGAGTTTTGAGATGAAAGATTTGGGAGTGGCTGATGTAATTCTTAACATTAAGCTACTGAGAGGAGGTGATGGTGGGGTTACACTTGTGCAATCCCACTATGTGGAGAAGGTCTTGAGTCGCTTTGGTTATAGTGACTGCAAACCTGCTTCTACTCCTTATGATCCTAGTGTGTTATTAAGGAAAAACCGAAGAATAACAAGGGATCAATTGAGATACTCCCAGATCATTGGCTCATTGATGTATTTAGCTAGTGCTACGAGACCTGACATCTCGTTTGCTGTGAGTAAGCTAAGCCGATTTGTTTCAAATTTGGGAGATGATCATTGGCGTGCTCTTGAGAGAGTGATGCGCTATCTAAAGGCAACCGTGAGCTATGGTATTCACTATGCTGGGTACCCAAAGGTACCGGAGGGCTACAGTGATTCAAACCGGATCTCGATGTTTGATGAGATAAAAGCCATGAGTGGATATGTGTTCACACTTGGAGGTGGTGCTGCTTCGGAAGTCTTGCAAGCGCACCATCTTAACAAGGTCAACCATGGAAGCGAAACTCACAGCGTTAGATACCGCAATCGTTGAGGCCGAGTGGCTTCGTGAACTCCTTATGGATTTGCCGTGGTTGAAAACCGATACCGGCTATCCCGATGAATCGTGATAATCGATCGTAATTATCAAGGTGAACAGTTCTAAGGACAACATGAAATCATCTAGGCATGTTAAGAGGCGGTTGAAGTCCGCCGTAAAGTGAAAAACTCGAGTGATAGTGCCGGACTATGTCCGCATGCCTAATAATCCGCCGATCAATTTACGAAGGGTTTATCATGTAATGTGATAGATAGTGCATCGAGTGAGCTGGGCTTGAGACCCACATGAGTCATACCACAATGGTAACCTGTTCTACGTGATCGGAGATCCCGTGAAGTAGGATGGTGAAACAAGCTGTTGGTTGACTGGGATGAGAGACCTTTACATGGCTCATTTCTTCAATGATGCGCTTCTCTCCTATTCTATATGGCAGGTTGGTTTTTACCTCAATGTGATCCGAGTGGCTTATTTAGAGCAGAAATGTCGGCCTACAGGACATCTTAGAAGGAACACACCTATATGAGTTCGACTGCTGGTCACAGTTTATGAGATTTGGGTGATATCTAGATACTCATGAATAGGCATGGAGTATGACTTATACGCTCTAACCAGAGGGGATGCTTTAGGCAGCCTAGTACTAGTAAAGGAATTAGGTAAAGCTTGTTCGCACAAAACTGTCAATTCAAAGCATAGTCCATTGTTCAGTTGTGGATGAGTATAATTCCTTTTCTAGGTGGATGTTCAACTTAACAGTCTCCATCGAAACACTGGTATATCAAACAACAGCAGAACTGAGAGCATTTCTCGTGTGCCTTGAAATTTGGTGGGGATTGTTGGATTAATTGGGCTTGGTCCATTTTAATTTAGCAATTAATCAAATGAAATTCCTAGGCCCACGTGGAAAACTGTTTAGTCCCATATGGAGAATTGAATGGGAGTTACACCACTTTAAAAGGTGAAACGTGGTAACCCCCTTGTGGAATTGGAGAGGGCCAATACATGCGCGCGCGCTCGCTCGCTCGCTCTCCTCGCCACACCGAACCGAGCCGTGCGCGCAGGCGTGTCAGGTGCGGGCGCGTTTGTCTTTATCTATTCGAAAATCGAAACGCACTGACTCACAGTAAATAGTATTAACGATTGGCTGGCAGTAACGGTGTAGTTACTAGTGAATTATGGCTGCGGTTACTTTCGAGTAATGGTTGTAGTTACTCTGGTCTCTTCGTTTTTGCTGTTACAAAAGAACAGAGCATAAAAAAGGCTCTCTTCTCCATACGAAAAAAGGATTAGAAAGAACAGTATTCTGGTTCTGTTTTTGTAGTTGTTCTCTGTAATCTCCGGTCCAGAACCTTGCGCGCATACGGTTCTGGGCGAGTAGGCCTCCGAAACTCCGTCCGTTTGCGTACCTGCACGGGTAGACAGCGATCAAGTTTTTGGGGAGCGCATTGGCGCGACTGCTCAATCTGTCACATATATCGTTTACTTCCTGGTGGTGAACTGTTCACGAGACTGCACGGCGAACATCTTCCTGCATCAAGCCTCGTCCTGCATCACGCCTTGATCGACTACATCGAATGGGCCATCATGTCGACTGATGGTAACGGCTCATCCGGTGTCTCCGACACTGGCCCCGCTGAAAGATCGAGGATGCCGACTAGAGGGGGTGAATAGGCGGTCTAAAAATTATCTACAAATTAATATTAGCAATTCAAGACCTTTTCTATTTGCCTAAACCAAGTATATAATGCGGAAGCTAAAATCAAATTGGTTTAGCTCAAATAGCGCCTAAGTCAAGCAAATTCGTCTAAGTGCACTAATAGTTCTAACCTAGGTCAAGGTTTGCAATTCTAGATATACAAGCAATCAATTTAATTCTATGAATGTAAATTGCTTGAATATAAATTGAGCACAAGAAAACAAACCACAATTGACACAATGATGTTTTACCGTGGTGTTCGAAACTTGCCGGCTTCCCTAGTCCACGCTGAGGTTAGCCCGAACAAATCGGACCGGCCCACGAATTAAGCCAAACACCTCCAATCACTAGTGATAGCTCTTCCCGCTCCGGTAGGTGAGCTTCCGACCTTCACAACTTTGCCGGCCTTCTCACAACCTCTGTTGAGAAGATCACCGCGCACGACGCCTCCCACGCCGTCTAGGAGTCGGCAAACTCCAAGAGTAATAAGTCAAGCCCCTCGCTTGACTCTCACCACGTGCAACGAATGCACAAGCTCACTTGGACACTAAGTCCACCTCTAGATGCAACACATGCACTCTAGATCACCTCTCCTCTCTCACAAAGTGCAACACATGCACAATTGAGTGGAGAGCCTCACTCTAGCTCAAGAACACAAGAATGAATGAATCAACAACATCTCCAACCAGCCTTGAGGGGGTATTTATATCCCACACACAAAAACTAGCCGTTGGAGCAAAGAGGGGCTGAAATCAGCCTGAGGGCCGGTACTACCGCAGTTAAAACGGCCGGAACTACCGCCCTCCCAACGGCCACAAGAAACTAGCCGTTGGAGCCAAAACCGGAACTACCGCAGTACAAAACGCGGTACTTCCATTTTCCCCGAGGCTAAGTCATTCAGAAAGTCGCTCTCTGGAAAAAACATTCCGCTCGGAATCCGGAACTACCGGAATCGCGGAACTACCGGAAAAATCGGAACTACCGCAGTACAAATCGCGGTACTTCCGCAAAATCCGGAACTTCCGCAGTACAAATCGCGGTACTTCCGCTTCCAGTTTTTCAGCACAGGCGACGCTCGGAAAAACGGTCATAACTTTTGACTCCGATGTCGGAATTGAGTGATCTTGGACTCTATGGAAAGCTTATTCAGAGGGCTACACAACCCATCTATTTGCATGATCTCAAACACATTAGATCAATGCAAAAATCACAAGACATCCAAAGAGTCACTATCACGGTCTAATGTCAAAAGAAATAGCAACAAATAATTTAGACCATGCTAAGGGATAATGCATAATCTCCAACTTTTGCAAAACACATTTGCAAACTTAGATCATACTACAAGGATTAGGTATATGGACTTCTCACATTTGCGAAACACATTCGCAAATCTAAGTCACATGCCACAAGGATTATATATGAGATTCAACCATTTGCAAAACACATTTGCAAATATAAACCTCATATCACAAAGAATGGAAACATGGACTTTAAGCACTTGCAAAACACATTTGCAATGCATAGTCCCATGTTACAAGAAATCAACACATGAGATTCAACAATTTGCAAAACACATTCGCAAATGCAAGCCTCATGTCGAGATGAGCTAGAGCAAGTGAGGTTTGAGCTATCAACACATGATGAGACTCAAACTACTAGACATGACCCCTCTTAATAGTACGGCAACCTATACTAGCAATCCGGTCTTCCAACCAAACACCAAGACCGGTAAAAGACTAGGAACGCATCCTTAGCCCTAGCTAGTCATACCTTTGCCTTGGGTCATCGTCTTGATAGACATCAACTCATGATGCTTTCTTTTCATCAACACCATCAACTCATGATGGTCTTCACTTGATCAACACATGATCAATCTTTGACATGCTTCAACATATGAAGCATCTTCTTCTCGATGGCCTTCAACACATGAAGCCCTTGTCTTGATAGCCTTCAACACATGAAGCTACCTCTTCTTCATCAACTTTGACTTGATGACCTTCAACTCATGAAGTCATCCCAAATCATCTTTATTTGTGGAACCTAACCTATTCATCCAACTCATGAAAAATGTTAGTGCACAAAACAATTGTCATCGATTACCAAACTTCACCATTTTGGTAATTCATGACAATCTCAACAAATGATGAGATATGAAATTGATTTGCGAGTATACAATATGTACACAACAAATGTATACTCTAAGGTAAGCTTTAAATAAAGCTTACTTATCCGATTGTCATAAATCATTCATCCATCAACACATAATGGAGAAACTAGATGACAACCCGATTGCACATGAGTATATATGAACTACACAAGATATATATATATACTCAAGAATGTATTTCAAAGTAAAGATCCTAAATATGCATATTAAAAAGAAGCATGGATCAATACTTATGAAACTCCAAAATATATAGAGAGCTCCCCCTAAATGTGTGCATACAAGTGTATATAGTGAAGACATATGCACATATTCATTTTAGACTAATTGAGGAGTTCAATCTATATTTTGGATCTAAGGAATGCATTTGTAAATGAGAAAGCGATTTCGAATGCATACATCTTTGATTTCACCTTTTCATCCAAATGAGACTAACCAAAGATAAACTCAAATAGACATGTTAGTCTCATAAATTCATTTATCGTTTTCACCAAAACATTATAAAGTATATATCATTAATATCATAATGTCATATTGGCATTTGTCATTAACACCAAAACCAACTTAAATGGAGCTTGATCTTTCAATCTCCCCCTTTTTGGTGATTGATGACAAATCCATTTATGATAATAGCATAAGAGTGAAAATGACTAAATGATAAACAATTAATCATATGAGAGAAGGTGAAAGCATTATCAACAATTAGATTAAAGAAATTTTAATTTCTCCTCATTTAACATTATTCCATTACTATCACATTTCTCACCTATTAGCATTGGCATTTCTCCCATTTGGCATTATCACAATTTTATTATTACTTCTCCCCCATTTGGCATTCATTTCTCTTCCCATTATCAATAGAGCTATTATCACAAATTTGCAATAATTTCAATGCTATTATCACAAATTTCTCTCCCATTTGGCATTAAGCACCAAAAAGAGACAATTAATACTTAAATAGCATAGATTAGCATTAAAAACAAGGGAAGCATTAAAGTTAAGCCATTAAAGAAGATGTTGTATCATGAGGAGCTTGATAGAAATTTAATTCAATTTCATATGGTCATAAAGAAGTATGAAACTAAATGCAAATGACCAAATGATACCACTTGAATCAACTAAAGATATTTGAAACACATTCAAATAATCTTACTCATTATAGCTCCTTGAAGGCTTGTGAAGTGTTCTTCTTTTGGAATTTGATATCACTTGATATGATTCCAATTGTATATAAAGCACGTGTAGCATTTGGATCATTTCCAGATTTTGCATTCCAAGTGGCCTTCAAAAACTCCCTGAAAAACTGACTTACGAATGTCCAATAAATCTGAAAAACTTTGTCAGTAGATGAATGTCTGAGGATCAAAAGTCATAATTATAGCTTCCTCATATTATGAGCCTAATTAAAGATACAAAAATCATAAATCAGCTCAAAACATGATTTTTCAGAAAGCTGAAAGTCTGAAATTCAGACTTTTGCATTCCACTTAAGCTTATAGAGAGAGATGAAAAATTGATCAAATGCCCTTTATAAATTCTGAGAAAATTTGACAATGAATACCAACTATTAAGGATCAATTTTCATTATGGTGATCTCCTCTAAATCTGAACCAATCTGAAGATACAAAAATGACAAATCGGCTCAGAGTCATGGAAGTTCTGAATTTTCAGCACATTTGCAAAGAGAGAAAAAGTTACAACTTTTTCAAATTAACTTGAAACATTTTCAAACTTTGCAGATTTGAACTTGATGCTATTTTTGACCTTTTCCAACAGGAATTTTTGAAAAAGACTTTTCCAATCAAAAGATACGCCGAAATGCGCTTTGAGAGCGAGGGAAGGAATTGATTTTGCATCAAAGGCTTAAAATGTAAATAAATTTGATTTTCATGGAGTAATTTGCTTTCTTAGCTTCATATGAGTTATAAATACTATTTCAAGCCAAGATACACAAAGAAATCTTGCTCAAATAGCGGAACTCATTATATGCAAGAATAGGACTTTTCGGGTCAATACTTGTTTTTGGATGAGATTCAAATGAGTATAACTTTTCGACGGTTGGTCTTTTGCGAAAGCTTTGAACTAGAGAAATGTTTGAAATGACCAACCCTTTGAGTTTGGTATTGACTACTTTTTCAAAAACTTGATAGATTTTTATATAAGGAAATATTTCAATTAATTCAAAAACAAGATCATATAAGATCCTTTTGAGGCCAAATCTTCCTTTTGATTTCTAAAATAGAAATTTTTACTCAAAATGCTTTGAAATCATTTGAAATACATAGTTGAGTACTTTTATTTAGTTTTTCACAACTTTAGCCTTTTAAACAAGATTTTTTTGATTTTTGACCAAAGAGGCTCTTTTGAAAAAAAATAATCTTGCATATCATTTGATTCTTACTCCATGAAAAGCAAAAGAGAATGAAACACATTCATTCCCAAGAACCATAAATCCATTTTTGGGCAAAAAGTAAAATAATTTTCCCAATAGTAATATTTTACCCATTTTTGCTTTAGTAAGCACAAGAGTAATAGATATGATTTTCACAAAGTAAAACTCCCTTCTACACAAAGGTCTCTTCTTGGCAATCCTTTCTTCTCCATTGACACACAAAGGATTCTCCTTCTTTTCTTGTTTTTCTTCTCTTTTCTTATCTCTTCCTCCTTTGATTGACCATTAGATACCACTTGTGGGAATATACCACTTGTAGAAAGAAATGTCATTTGAAATAGCACTGGGAGGAGGATGATATCATTAGAGGATAAACCACTTGTAAATGTGGATACCACTTGGAAGAAGATGATATCGTGGGTGAAAGAGTTGGTTAAGAGAAGATATATTGCTTGGCAAGAAGAAAGAATAGATACCACTTTAAAAGAAATGATATCACTTTGAAAGATGCTACTTGAAAGAACAATGATACCACTCATTTTCTAAATGAAGGAGATACCAATTTAAAAGAGTAGATATCACTTGAAAGATAGCATTATGGAACTCAATGATATCATTTAGGTGAGGAGCTTGGTAAAGAACATTTCCTTGCCAAGACGAAAAAGATATCAATCCAAAAGAATAAGGATACCACTTAAGTTTCACAACTAAAGGATACCACTTGAAGGAAATGATTGATATCACTGAAAAGATTGGAGTGAAGCACATGCCAATGTCAAGATGATCAAAAGTCTACCACTCTTTTAGAAAGGATGCCATTTTAATGAAAAGAATCAAATTGAGAGCAAAATGGCATATGAGGTCAAGAAATACTTGAGGGTAGCTTAGCAAGGATTAACAAGGATCAACTTGACTGAGAGAAGCAAGAGGAATGGCTGAGGAAATTTGGAAATCACATTTTTGAATCAAATCAGCCAATCTCCAGAAATATCGGAAGTACCGCATTTTCAATGCCGGTAGTTCCGACATCCCGGTAGTACCGCAGTATGACTGCCGGTAGTTCCGGACAACGGAAGTACCGCAGAATGACTGCCGGTAGTACCGATTTTTCTGGGAGCACGCCAAGAATTTTGATTTTCAAGGAGAGGTTTGATATAATGTTGTATATTGCTCCAAAGTTTTTCACAAAGGAACATAAACCACTTGTGGAGCATTTCCAACTATAAGCCAAGATTAAAAACTCTTTTAACATAGCTTTTAGCAAATTAATCTTTCAATTTTCAAAAACAAACTCATTTTCAATAAATCCTTCAAGATTGCAAAAATGAGCATTTGGGGGTATATTAAGCATTCAATTGTATGTATGAGTTGTTAATACCCTTGTGAGCCAATATATGTCAATAGTTGTAGCTCAAATGGTAAAACTCACTTAAGTGCTAGATTGTGACCACATAGGTCAATTTAAGTTTTTGAGCGAGTTTCAAAACCAAATAACTTTTGATTGGTTGGCCTTTTGGAAAACTTTTGAATACCAATAATGTTTGAAATAGCCAACTCTAGGTTTTTGGTATTGAACACATTTTCAAATTCCTTTTATAATTGATTTTGGGGAATTTTTGAGTTTAAAGCCAAAACAAGATACTAAATTGATAGTTTTGGGTTAGAAACTCATTTTTACTTGAAATATGTTTTTCTAAAGCCAAAACCTTTCTAAAACCTTTGAAACGAATTTGTATACATTTTCCAACTAGTTTTTCAAATATATACTAATAATTTTAAAATTTTTGACTTTTGGCCAAAAGGCTCAATTTTGAAAAACAATTCTAGCACTTAATTAATATGGGCACACTTAGGGATGTGATACACATGAATATGATTTAGCACTCCCCCTTAATGTGCCACTAATGTCTTGCTCATAGTTTACAATAATGAAATTTTTGCACAAGAGCAAGAACACCCCTTTAAATGATTTTCATGCATTTCAACCTATACCAGGCTAGGGGCTAAATAAATTCGAATGTAGATACTTGTTACCGAGATGGCATTGGTTCATGATGTGGCAAGATCATCCTCATGCTTGGCTTCCATTTTGCGTATGGTGGAGTTTACCTCTTCATGAATGAGCCAAGCCTCCAATGCCTCTCCAAGTACCTATTAAGCATTGAAGCGTATTTTGGTACCCAAAACTTGGTTGGGTCCATGAATGTTAGTCACAATTGATTTGGGCACCCAAATGGCCCTAGGAGTAATTTTACGTAAACTAACATTCCTAGCAAACACATTGCCATTTTTATCCTTCCTAAGCAAATATTGTTCATTAAATAAAGAGGGCTTAGGAATGGTACCTTTGGGACAATCCTTACTCAAATGTCCCTTTTCCCGGCAATTATAGCAAGTTTGGCAATTATTACCTCTTCTAATCTTCTTGCCTTGCTCATTACCGGTTTGCCTCTTCTTGGATGGATGTTTCTTGTTTTCCACCTTGTTGGGGCACTTAGAGGCGAAGTGACCCGTCTCGTTGCAACCATGACACTTGACTTTCTTCGTGTGTCTTGCATTGTGCCTTGTTTTGCTATTCTCCTTCTTGGAGATGAAGTCAATACCTCTCTTGTCATTTGATTTTCTTTGACTTCCCAATATTATGTCAAGAGAGGCCTTCCCTTTATAGCTTTTCTCCAAGTCATTTCTTAAAGTTGTGACTTGGGCCTTGAGCTCATTATTCTCCTCTACAAGGTTAGTCTTGCAATACATAGAGGAGATAGAAGCATCTATATTTGAGCAACAAGGAATATCTAACAAATCATCACAAGATGTGGAAACACTAGTTTTAGATGAATTGCTAGAATTAGAAGCTACACATGCCATATCATCTATTAAATCCTCACATGAGGTGGAAGCATTGATTTTAGATGAAATGCTAGAGCTAGGAATTACACATGGTATATCATCTAGCAAATTACATGTAATTCCTATATTCATGCTAGGTTTAGTATATTCCTTGAATAGAAGAGACTCATGTTCTTCTTTTAGCACATCATAATTATTTTGAAGAGAAACATATTCTTTCTTCAAAACTTTAAATTTAGCCTTTTCTTTCCCAAGGAATTCATTAAGCTCTTCTAGCATATCCATCAACTCATCATAAGAAGGTGCATCATCATCATCGAAATTTACCTTCTTTTACCTTTGCCATGAAGCATCGAGTTGATGTGGAGGGAATGGTGGACTCTTCATCGTCGGAGCTAGAAGTTGAGCATTCTTCTCCCGACATCCACTCTTGTATGCAATCTTCATCACTTGATGTGGACATCTCATATTTGTCTTGAATTTTAGTCCACATGTCATGAGCGCTATTGAGATTGCATATTTCATTGAACACCTCTACACTCAAAGCACTAAATAAAGCGTTAGTTGCTTGAGCGTCGAGATGTAGGCATTTCTCTTCCTCAATAGTTGGAGCTAGAGGATCCAATGGAGGAGAAAAGCCAACATCTACAATCCGCCATATTTTTGGGCTCATGGCCTTAAAATAGCATGTCATGCGGATTTTCCAATTTGCATAATTGGTACCATCAAATAGAGGTGTGTCATCTAGGTGCACAATTCCACTAGTCGCCATCCTTTATACTCTCTAGGCGGTTAAGCCTAATAAATGAGAGACCAAGCTCTGATACCACTTGAAAGATCGAGGATGCCGACTAGAGGGGGGTGAATAGGCGGTCTAAAAATTATCTACAAATTAATATTAGCAATTCAAGACCTTTTCTATTTGCCTAAACCAAGTATATAATGCGGAAGCTAAAATCAAATTGGTTTAGCTCAAATAGCGCCTAAGTCAAGCAAATTCGTCTAAGTGCACTAATAGTTCTAATCTAGGTCAAGGTTTGCAATTCTAGATATACAAGCAATCAATTTAATTCTATGAATGTAAATTGCTTGAATATAAATTGAGCACAAGAAAACAAATCACAATTGACACAATGATGTTTTACCGTGGTGTTCGGAAACTTGCCGGTTTCCCCTAGTCCACGTTGAGGTTAGCCCGAACAAATCGGACCGGCTCCACGAATTAAGCCGAAACACCTCCAATCACTAGTGATAGCTCTTCCCCGCTCCGGGTAGGTGAGCTTCCGACCTTCACAACTTTGCCGGGCCTTCTCACAACCTCCGTTGAGAAGATCACCGCGCACGACGCCTCCCACGCCGTCTAGGAGTCGGCAAACTCCAAGAGTAATAAGTCAAGCCCCTCGCTTGACTCTCACCACGTGCAACGAATGCACAAGCTCACTTGGACACTAAGTCCACCTCTAGATGCAACACATGCACTCTAGATCACCTCTCCTCTCTCACAAAGTGCAACACATGCACAATTGAGTGGAGAGCCTCACTCTAGCTCAAGAACACAAGAATGAATGAATCAACAACATCTCCAACCAGCCTTGAGGGGGTATTTATACCCCACACACAAAAACTAGCCGTTGGAGCAAAGAGGGGCTGAAATCAGCCTGAGGGCCGGTACTACCGCAGTTAAAACGGCCGGAACTACCGCCCTCCCAACGGCCACAAGAAACTAGCCGTTAGAGCCAAAACCGGAACTACCGCAGTACAAAACGCGGTACTTCCGTTTTCCCCGAGGCTAAGTCATTCAGAAAGTCGCTCTCTGGAAAAAACATTCCGCTCGGAATCCGGAACTACCGGAATCGCGGAACTACCGGAAAAATCGGAACTACCGCAGTACAAATCGCGGTACTTCCGCAAAATCCGGAACTTCCGCAGTCCGGAACTTCCGCAGTACAAATCGCGGTACTTCCGCTTCCAGTTTTTCAGCACAGGCGACGCTCGGAAAAACGGTCATAACTTTTGACTCCGATGTCGGAATTGAGTGATCTTGGACTCTATGGAAAGCTTATTCAGAGGGCTACACAACCCATCTATTTGCATGATCTCAAACACATTAGATCAATGCAAAAATCACAAGACATCCAAAGAGTCACTATCACGGTCTAATGTCAAAAGAAATAGCAACAAATAATTTAGACCATGCTAAGGGATAATGCATGATCTCCAACTTTTGCAAAACACATTTGCAAACTTAGATCATACTACAAGGATTAGGTACATGGACTTCTCACATTTGCGAAACACATTCGCAAATCTAAGTCACATGCCACAAGGATTATATATGAGATTCAACCATTTGCAAAACACATTTGCAAATATAAACCTCATATCACAAAGAATGGAAACATGGACTTTAAACACTTGCAAAACACATTTGCAATGCATAGTCCCATGTTACAAGAAATCAACACATGAGATTCAACAATTTGCAAAACACATTCGCAAATGCAAGCCTCATGTCGAGATGAGCTAGAGCAAGTGAGGTTTGAGCTATCAACACATGATGAGACTCAAACTACTAGACATGACCCCTCTTAATAGTACGGCAACCTATACTAGCAATCCGGTCTTCCAACCAAACACCAAGACCGGTAAAAGACTAGGAACGCATCCTTAGCCCTAGCTAGTCATACCTTTGCCTTGGGTCATCGTCTTGATAGACATCAACTCATGATGCTTTCTTTTCATCAACACCATCAACTCATGATGGTCTTCACTTGATCAACACATGATCAATCTTTGACATGCTTCAACATATGAAGCATCTTCTTCTCGATGGCCTTCAACACATGAAGCCCTTGTCTTGATAGCCTTCAACACATGAAGCTACCTCTTCTTCATCAACTTTGACTTGATGACCTTCAACTCATGAAGTCATCCCAAATCATCTTTATTTGTGGAACCTAACCTATTCATCCAACTCATGAAAAATGTTAGTGCACAAAACAATTGTCATCGATTACCAAACTTCACCATTTTGGTAATTCATGACAATCTCAACAAATGATGAGATATGAAATTGATTTGCGAGTATACAATATGTACACAACAAATGTATACTCTAAGGTAAGCTTTAAATAAAGCTTACTTATCCGATTGTCATAAATCATTCATCCATCAACACATAATGGAGAAACTAGATGACAACCCGATTGCACATGAGTATATATGAACTACACAAGATATATATATATATATATACTCAAGAATGTATTTCAAAGTAAAGATCCTAAATATGCATATTAAAAAGAAGCATGGATCAATACTTATGAAACTCCAAAATATATAGAGAGCTCCCCCTAAATGTGTGCATACAAGTGTATATAGTGAAGACATATGCACATATTCATTTTAGACTAATTGAGGAGTTCAATCTATATTTTGGATCTAAGGAATGCATTTGTAAATGAGAAAGCGATTTCGAATGCATACATCTTTGATTTCACCTTTTCATCCAAATGAGACTAACCAAAGATAAACTCAAATAGACATGTTAGTCTCATAAATTCATTTATCGTTTTCACCAAAATATTATAAAGTATATGTCATTAATATCATAATGTCATATTGGCATTTGTCATTAACACCAAAACCAACTTAAATGGAGCTTGATCTTTCACCCGCCCGAGGGTATAACCTGAAAACTTCTCTGGTGTATTTGTTTCTGTGCGCTATGAATATGTTAATAGGTTCTGCTGTTAGCTTGTTCGTTAGCGAATACGAATACATCATTGTTGAATCACTCATGCTTTTGTATGTCATGTTTTATATGCTGAATTTCTAGATTAAAATATGCCGAAAATTGACTAGATTTTCAATAGCGCAGCCCAAGAAGCGTCGACGGAGGGGGCCACCGGATTGGGAGGAAGTGACGAACGTCGGCGACCGCGCGCCGGAGTGGGAGGAACCGAGGAAGTGACGAACGTCAACAACCGCGGGTTGTTCGTCGACCGGGTCCACGGCTGATGATCCGAAAACATGCGCCGTCGTTGTGAGGTTGAGCTACATTTTCAGTTAGTATGCTTTATCCTCGTATGCTGTCAGCATAAAATTAATCGGCTGAAATGTTAGTATATGCCTCAGTGCTAAGCTCGATAGCCTTTCGTGCGTAATGCTAATTAGTTGTGGTTGCTGTGCTTTGATTATTCGGATTTGCTATTTCTAGGTTGCTTTTGCAGGTTTTAGTTCATATCTAACTATCAATAAAAAAATGATGAGATAGAACAGAGAGCAAATCTTTATTATTTAGGTACTTAAATTGTATCTCTACTATACTATATTGTTTATATTATACCATATTTTTTATTATGTTTTAGCATTGAACTTAAGTTTTATATCAATGATGTATCTGTGATGTACTTTTGTTATGTTGTGGTATAAATATAAATTAACATTAGTTTTATATTGTTAGAGTTCAGTCTAGAGCGAAATCTTGATTCCGCCGTTGACTCTTGGCCACTTTCACATTGAATGTTTACATTACTATTATTGACTGATTATTCCTCTTGAGTCACTATGCATATATACATGTAATCAACGGCAGATCCTAGAAAAAGAACTTACATAGGGCGGAGTCTAGCACAACAAATATGTGGTAATAATGATATAAACATAAATTTTGTGAGTTATAATCACACAAGTAGTGCACTAAGAGCAATCAAAACCATAATCCACTAACCCGGACATGTTGTTTGGATTGGCGTGAACTAAATGGAAGTTTTCGAAGTAATTTACTATTTTGGGAAAACATCCCTTCACTTAAGTGTAGCAATCTACCAAATTTTGAAGCAGCTTAGCAAATAAAACAATCAACCTTTCGTCGGGCGTCCCGTCCCTGCGGTGCGGCGCTAAATTGTCACATCTCTTTAGCGACAACTGTTCCATATATGTGAGACCATGTAGAGGTTATTTTATGGTTATAATAAGTAATTCATTTTTAGTAAAGAGAGTTTGCGTAGTTTATGTTGGACCGAAATGGCGACAGAGGGGGGTGAATGTCGACTTTAAAAACTTGCCCCCAAAACGTACTCATGAAGTGATTCCTCTCCAATAGCTATGAGGAGCTATGAAGTGGAAGAAATAAACTTTGGAGACCTAGGCTAACAGAGAGAATAGACCAACAAGACAAACCAGCAGGCAGACAACTCAAATCCTCTCTCCAATAGATATAAAATCTATGAAGAGAGAGATCTTAAGTTTCATTGAAAGATTCTACTGAACAAACAAGAAACTCACAGAAAAGACCTTGGAGAAGAAGCAGAAAAAGACCAAGAGAAACAAACATGAGAGAGAAAGCCACTGCTGGGGGGGGGGTGATCAGACCGCCACACTCAGGCCGGTCTGACCGGTCTTGACACGCCGGTCTAACCGCCGATTATATACCGGTCAAACCGGTTAGCTCTGTCCAGAGCATGAGCAGCCCGAAAACAGGCCTGACAATCTGCATTTTCAGAGAATGGCCAAATCCAAGAAACTAAAAGAAGAATTCTATTCTCCTCAGGATTTAAGACCAAGACAAGGTTCTAAATAGTCAGAGGAGTCTAGAAACCAAGATAACCCACTCGAAAGCAAGAATTTCAGATTTTGGGAGAAATCTGAAAACTTACAGAGAGCATCCTCAAAAATCAAATTCCCAATAATTCTTTGATCCTCTGGCCAAAAGACTTTGCAGATATGTTAGCAATAGCCACTGGATTCTACAAGCCAAGATTCAAGCCATCTTAAAGAGGGAAACAAGATTTGAACCAAACCCTAGAAAAACTTGGCAAACTTCATAGAGGAGCACAAAGATCCCAATTACTCAAGATTCACAAGCCCTTTGCACATGAGATTTTGCAATCACGATAGCAATAATCTAAGGACTTCTCAGATCAAAAATCAGACCATCTCATGAAGGGAAACACCAAATCCACCAAAACCCTAGAAATGAGGAAGAACAAAGGAAGCCCAAATACCAAATCCGAGATTAAATGCTATTTGCTCTTGGGAAAATCGATCAAATGACCTTGAGGCACTATCCCATCATAGAGCAACCCATTTTGGACCTTCTCAACAAGAAACAACAAGAAACTCAAAAAGTCAGAAATCTGGCATGGAGAGCATAGAAGGAAAAGAACAACAGAGAGCTAGAGACTTAAACAAATTCAACCAAAACCATCTCATATTGATATAGAGGAAAGGAGATACATGATTACAGAGGAGAATCAACTCACACCCTCTCTACTTCCCATACATGCTTGGAAGATCAAGAAGCCATTTCCAAGAACACACACAGAGGAAGAAGCTACGATGGAGACATACTCTGTGTTTCTCACCAACTCACCAACCACTAAAGCCTAAAGCCAAAACCACCTCCCAAAGGCTCTTTTGACTAAAGCAAATCCTAACTCTCTCAAAGCCATGAGGGGCATGCAGCCACTCACTCCTTTATATAGCCCTTGGCTAATGGGTCTCCAACCCGTTACGCCCGCCAGATCCAACGGAACCCGCTCCCGCTTTGTGCGACCTTTGCGTTTTACCAAACGCCCTCGTGCACCTTCCGGGAAGCTTCCTTGTTCCTTGTCGTCCAAGCCTCGCAACCACCTCGAGTCTCCGCCGTCTTCGATACATCCGACCGTTCTGACCTCGACACCGCCCGTGTCAGTCCGGTCACCTCGTGCCTCGCCACGACTCCGCCTCGACGTCCTGCAGCCAACACAAACAAGAAACACATCAAATAGCACCGCTCGATACATGTAAGCATAAATACATTAATGAAATAGCCCAAACCTGACAAGTCGATATTATATGCATCCTAACCATTTTGACCAGGTTTGACCAAGTCCGACCGAGCCCGATTGCACCACACAACGTCAAGGACCGAACCAACCAAATCAAACTCGACTTCCCTAAACCGATGTCAATTACTCATCACACACATGGGGTCTCAACCACATGGTCTCTCAGTTTAAGTTTGGCTTTTAAGAGTGCAATTTTTCAGTTGCTTTGTGTTGTCAGCGGTTTGACTGGCCTAGGGTTAGCGGTCAAACTGGCTATTTGAGGCGGTGGTTAGACCGGCTTTTGGTTAGCGATCTAATCGTCTGAGAGGTTGTTGAACGTGCGTTTGTTTGAGTTAAGTTATTTGAGTGTGGGCACGATATGAGTACCGTTGCTTGTGTTCACATGGGTTTATTGTTTGGTCCTAGGTTTTTAATCGGTATTTTAGTTGCATATATTTTGCATATGTATTGTATGGATTAATTGTGTCAATTGATGAATTGATGACTTTGTGTATTTGTGCGGTGCTACGTGATGATTTGCTTATTGTTGGTTATAAGACTTCGGAGCTAGGTCATGGTAAGACGTATGAGAACCGGGAGTAGGCATAGGGTGGTGCTAAGGTCTAGAACAATCAGAGAGACGCTGAATATGTCTGAGGCTTATAGAGTGATTACAAGCCAAGAAGGCAGGAGACCGGAGCGGGAGCTACTAGTGGTGATTATGACGGGCAACGGCAAGGTGGACCGAGAATAGACTCAGGGAGGAGTGACGTCCTATATGGTCAAGGAAGGTGGGTTTCGTTATGTGTGAGAAGAGGCATATGGTACATTAAGTGACTTGAATTGTTTGCAAGCGAGGACGGTTCATTAGGATCTGAACGCGTGAGAGGCTTGGCGGTAATTCATTGGGGCCACGTGGAAAATGGAGAAGTATGGACGATATTTCATGGAAAAGAAAGTGGGAAGCTTCGTGTAAGGCGGTAGATAGACATTTTGGTAAATTGCCCAATACCGAAAAAGTGGCGGTATGTGAAAGCACGGCATTGGCCTAAGTGATTTAGGTTTGTGTGTGCTGAAAATATGAAGTGGATCAAGTGTTGATTCACTAATGGGTTAATAGTTGTAAGCCACTTTAAGAAGTGCATGTGAGAGAGTAAAACCCGGTGTTAGGTGGGGTTAACGGGTTATCTCGGTTTGGCTTAATGGGTGGATCCATTAGGTTTTAATTCAGCTTGTTAGGCTATATAAGGAGAGGAGAGGCAACAGCTAGGGTTTGAGAGAATGTTGGATAAACTTTTTGGTGGCTAGCTCCTCCTCCCTTCTATGCGAGATTAAGGTTCCTTAGGTTGGAGATTTATGTGTGTGCGCTCTAGGATAATAGCTCTGCTAATCTGAGAGATTGGCTATAAAATATACCTCTCCAAGCAAGCAATACATCAATCTTTGATCAGCTCTATGTATCCATCATATTTTGATTGATTTGTTCTTGATTTAGTTGGTTTTGATCTCTCATCTTCTTTTTTCTTGATCTTGCTATACCAAAGACGTGTAAGAGATGGAGACAATATCTAGGAATCTATCTTCACCCATCTAGGCACTTTGATAGCAAGTTGATCAAGAAAACCCGGTTTGCATTATTTGGCCTCAAAGTGTGATTTCTTGATCAGAGGGTTTTTGACGTGATTTCTTGTGTGTTCTTCCTTGCTGGAATATGTGGGAACACATCTAGACTCATCTTGGTCATCGTCCACTCACGAGCAAGTTGTATTCATCGATTTTCATTTTAGCTCAGTTTCGGTGCACCTTTCCTTTAAACTGAAAAAGTCTTAACTTTGGCTATGATTTTTATGATTGTTTGTTGAAATAGGTTCTTAATAACCTAGAGAAGATCCCTGCAAAATTTTATATCATTTGGATTTACGGATCAAAAGTTTCATCGATTTTTGGATTTAAAATTAGGCTAAAAACACTATTCTTCCTAAAATTATTGTAGCAACAGTCTGACCAGCACTGTAGCAACGATCTGACCAGGTTACTATAGCTTTGTCTGATTTTACTGTTCATAGTGGTCATACCGTTTGAACGGAGGTCAGACAGCTCAGAGAGAGGTCAGGCCGTTGAGGGTTGTTTAAATGTGTTTTACTCGATTTGATCGGATCTTTTTTGTAATTATTTGTCTCTAATCTTCATAGTTTCTATAGCTACTGGGTGAAAAATTTTGCTTCTGCTCAAAGGAAAATATTTTGAAAAGCATCGGAATTAATTTAGGCTCTTATTCACCCCCTCTAGCTGCCATACTCATCCTATAATATAATATGGATAATTTGGTCGTGACAACAATTTTACCATAGCTGCAGCAACCACAAGGATGTATATTTTTTCGATTACAGAGTAGATGCGCGTGCACAAACACCACCGACTACCTACACACCTGCTGCGCGTCCTTAATACTCCACAATGTCACAAAGTTTCTACTATGACACACTCACATGTGCGTGAAGATAAATATCAAGATTTTAACCCTATATTTATTCTCATCATAACTCCACCATTCTACTAAGAAATGGTTCCAACCATCACTCTACCAGAAGATGGTCATCTTCTAACCACAAGGATGTCTACGACACATATATTGTTAAAGAAGCCATACCAACATCGCAGCTTTCCGTTCATGCATCCCTAGCTAATTTGTTCCAAGAAAAAGAGACATTCTTGGATATCAGCTTGAGGATACATGTAGGAGCATGCAGGGGCGGAGCTCGCCCGAGGTCTAGATGAAAATTGCCCACTAGTCTATACTGTAGCTAACAAAGAACTAGATTAGACCTAATGCTCTTTAGTGAACTGGATTCGAGACCTAGGCCTCCGCTGGCTACGCCCCTGGTAGCATGCAAACCGACCATTGCTTGCACACCTCCATTCAGTAGAAACACCTGTAAATACATACAGATCCAATTATCTCTGCTACTTAAGAGAGGAAGTTGGCCCTCTCATGAAACAGGCACGCTGAAACGTGGGTCGCGTTGCCTCTCTCTCTCCACAATTTCTTCTCCTTCCTCTTCTATCAGAGCAATTTCTTGGCATTTGTTAGTGCCGCGATCTAACTACACTCTATCTTTTCCCTGGCTAGCCCCACAATGGAACTGTCCTCACTTCCATTGTTATCCCTGTTTCTGCGTTCGTTGGTGGCACCGCGGGGATGGCAGCATGTGGAGAGGAGTAAGTGTGCAACCCCACCGCGTGAAGAACAACACGGAGAGAGAGGATACCGAGGTAGCCGGTGAAGTTTCCGATGAAAGGTAGTTTTCTCCAATCTGCTTGCACTTCTGTGGTCCTTGTACCATTGTTCATTGGTTTGAAGCTAAGCTGATTCAATTTTGTCTTTTTGGGTGATTTGCTTTTGAAGTTGAGGCGAATTAGAGATCTGAGCACCCATAAATCCTCATCGTCGTTTCGTTTGTCGCTTCTCAATGCAGCTCATAGGGCGCTCGTCGGCAGTGGATGATGGCAGATCAGTCTAGCAGTAAACACGGGGCAGCGGTGCGATGCTTCACAGCAGCACTTAGCACAGGAGTTGGCCTTGATGGGGCTGGCGAGGCTAGATCTCGCTAAATCTGGGGTTTAGTGAGAGACGGAGGCGCAGTCTCTTGCTCCTTTGGCCTCCATCTCCTTTGCAATTCCAGCTTCCTTCTTACCTAGACCATCTCGCACCTCCCTACCTTGGAAGCAGAGTTAGCCAATGCAATCACCGCTTGAGCTGCAATTGGAAAAAAAACAAGGTAGGTGTGACAAACTAAAGTTTTCATTCTTGTTCATATCAAGAGTTACAATGTAGCTATTGGAACGATTCACGGCTGATGCTCTTTATGCAGGTAGAAGGCAATTAGATTGATCCGTGGTTAAGTGAGGTTAGTAGTTGGTACATTCATTTAGTTTCAAGTTTGGGTGGTTTCTCATTGGATATTTAGAGCAAATATGTCTTGCTTTAGAGATTTTTTTATTTATGATATTCAGTTGTGTTAGAACTAAGATCTTATTTTCATAACTAATAGGTTTCTTTAACAATGCCAAGATCTTTATTTAATCGTCTATACCCAAGTACATCCATACATATAATGTATTGCGGTAAACTGAAGACTTTTTTATGATCTTGAATTGTTTGACAAGAAAGAGTGGATCTTTGAAGCTAATATGTTTCCTTTTTAGACAAAAGCCAAGAGCGTTATTTAATCATCCTTTTTACCCTGGTACAAGCATACATATAATGTATATATAAAGTAAACTGAAGATATGAAACTGAAGATATGCTTATGTCTTTTTCCAAAGCTGGATAAGATTATTTATCGCGTTGTCTCTTAATAGACCTGCGCATGTTCTCACTACCTGGCCATGCATGAGACCACCACCTCTGCACATTAGAGCTAATATGTTTGGGGTTTGTGCTATTTGTAATAATCTGAAATAAAAAATGTGTGTTCTCTGTGTTAGTTTTGACCAATTTTTGGCCCATTGGTTATGTTTAAATTAATCATAGGAGATGATTAAGTGCAACGTCTAATTTAACCTTGAGAAACATCCCTACATGTTTGGAGGGAGGCGGCATGCGCAGATAGTTTGTAAGATCCTCTGATGAGTCTATAATATATTTCCCTTAGAAATTGTGACAATGTTTGTTCAATTTCCCTTAGGAAAGTATGAATGTTTATGTCTATACCCCCCCTCCCCAATTAATTGTCTGATGTATACATGACAAGCTGATCGCTTAATCGGATCTCTGGTGAAGTATTTTCACTTATAGTTTCTTGTTACCTTCACGGCCAGTGTGTTAGGTTTTCTTTAAACCCAAGATTAATTTTGTGGAGGTCTTTTTGGTCTACCCTCTATTCCTCTGCCTTTTCCGTGGTGCCCCTCACAAGGCATAATGAGACTAGAGGGTAGGGAACTATTTATAGACTTTCACCGGAGAAAAGCTTGATCACATGAAGAAAAAACAATCTTGCACGCGGATCGAGGTTTGCTAGATAAACTCCTTCCTGGACTTCCTTCACGTCTTCACGTCTTGATTTATCTTCACGGCGCTTGATCCGGAGACCGAGTCGATCAAGAAGTCCGACGAAGAAAAGATCTGTGCGCCGAGATCGAGTCGCCTTCCGTGACGCGCGCCGACCGATGAAAATCAAAAATGCTGAGAGCAAGTCCAATAATAAAGCCAAGTGTTTGGCTATAAGTCAAGTTATAAGAGCCAAGTTATACAATAATTTGTCTTTTATTTGTCTACAAAGGTTTTTATTATTATGTGGTACCATGTCTCACATTCTCTTTCCTATTCCTCCTCACATACATTTATTATCTGAGCCCACCACTGCATAGGCTCCCATGCCCAGCTTGTTGCTTACATGAGAGCCAAGCTCTCATCTCTCTCCTCTCTCCTCTCCTCCACATCAGCAAAAATGTGACTAGCTTGGCTATAAGACCATTATTGGACTTGCTCTGAGAGGAGATGCGCCGCCAGAGAAGTGCGCCAGAAAACCTTCCGCGCGGACGGTCGTCTCCGAGTGCGCTTCGAACCTTGCTCTGATACCAATGTTAGGTTTTCTTTAAAGCCTAGATTAATTTTGTGGAGGTCTTTTTGGTCTACCCTCTATTCCTCTGCTTTTTTCATGGTGCCGCTCACAATGCATAATGAGGCTAGAGGGTAGGGACCTATTTATAGACTCCACTTCCAGGTGTTATAAAATGACCCACCTGTTTTCGGTATCCCGTGAGACTCCTGAACCATGTCACCAACCACGATCAGACATGCCAATTTTATGAGTCTAAAATATATTAGTCCCAAGCACACATGTGTGAGTCATGTGCCATGATCAGATTGTTTATGAGATCAATTCCAATCTGATCATATGGGTCAACAGCCTGCAGAGTCGATCCTGCAAAACAAACCCAGCTATTCTGCCCTGTGCTGTGCCCGGGTTAAACAAATGCATGCATATTAAATTCCAGTAGACTTGATCTCAATAAACATGTCTATCATATTCCAGCACAGTCATCCTCGGCACCTCGAGTATTAATTCCTCGAGTTAAATTCCGCATCAAAATATTCCCTATCACTTGCATCAATAATATGAATAATTCCACATTGAGTAAAATAGACAATAATCATAATAAATATTAAAAGCCACATACAATTTCCAACACAGTGAAGTCCATGAATCCAATGAAAATTGGAATAGTATGAATAGCATAAAATTATTGTATAAATGTTGGAATGCAGTTCATCGTAATGAAGCTAGGTGCCACATCATTGGAGTTTTCTCAATGAGCTTTGGTTGCTGCAGTGCCTTCTGCAGAGCTACGAGCAATTGCTTCGGATGAATAAGAACATGATATCTTTTCTTTATTTTGTCACTTTTCTTTTTAGAGTTTGTTAGGTAAGGACAATAATTGAACATTGTTCTTTATGGAAATATTCTTAACAATGATATTCAGATAATAAGGTTGACGCTTCGATGAAATCATCTTTGGTATATTTTCATATGCAAATATATCGCAAATACATCCAAGCATACATATGGACCTCCCACCTAGAATACTGCACCATAGGTTGAGGCATGCCGTGGGTTGGAGCGGAGCCCACCGGGTACTGCAGAGAAGCCAAGGGCATTTGCAGGCCAAGCTGTCGATCAGCAATATATATTGGGTAGTATGATTTTTTTAATGCATAGCAAGCATGCACATTCAGCTAGTTACACAATAAGCTAGTACAAGCCACAAAGTCCATCATAAGACCATTAAGCAACACAAGCTTGTCACGACACCAAAGGCCTTCTAGAAGGTATATAAATATATCCCATGCCCATACATACACATTTATACTCTAAAACACTGATAAGGTAGTGGCTTAAACTACGGAAGGTGGCACAACCTACATTGGTTCAACAGGAAGCTGAGAAGATCACAGATTCACAGGGAATAGTAGTCATGGAAGGCAGTGAAGATGTTGGTGTCATCACAAGTTACGTCTTCAAGTCAACGCAGGGCTTAGGGGACAAGGGGCCTAGTAGTCATCCCAGTAGTTGCCATTCCAGTAGTCGTCGTCGTCGTCCTCCATTGCTGCCTCAACGTACAGACTACTGAGAGTGAAACTCAGATTCCCACATTCCCACAGATCATGCATAGTAAGCCCATCGTCTTCGCCTTCATTATCTCCAATGACATGGAGATCTGGGCAGTGGACATGAGGCCAGCAACATGGTAGCCAGACATGCCTGATCTTGGCGCAGCGAGCTCGGAGTTGGTCATCGACGGTGACACGGTAGCACCCAGAGAGGTCAAGACACTCGAGGTGGGGGCAGCCATTTAGTATGGCGTAGACCCCTTTGTTGGTCAGGTTGTTACCTGCCATCTGAAGAAGCCGTAGCTCGTGCATGCTTTCTGCTATGGCGAAGGCCTCCGCATTGTGCTTCGCCTCCCGCGCCTCGTGAGTTTCCTCATCTTCATCCTCGCTGCGGTACTGTTCCATGCTGATATCCTGCGCTATCGCGTCGGCGTCCATTGGGATTCTAAGACGTTTCAGCCCTGGGCGCACACTACCGACGTACTTGAAAAAATATGCTGGCAGCCTCTGATACGAGTACTCTATCTCCTCTAGCAGTGGACATTTAGCTGCAAACCTAGCCACTGCGTCATCCCAAAAATATCCGCACGCAATGATTCGAATGCTCTTCAATGAGTTGGCCCTGCAGAGAAGAGCATCACAATGGACAGCAAATCAAATGAACAGAGCGAGATCAGATAAGAACAGTATCAGCAGAGCAGCCTAAGAAGTTTAAACACGTTTTCTCCCTAAAGCCAAGTGGTTACAGCAATCACAAACCACAAAAATCAAATGAGAGAGGCTCACCCCCTCAAGTTCACTTACTTCGCTAGAAGTGACCTATCCTAATTAGCTTGCAGGTACAGATCTTCAGATTTGATTTTAGTTTGCCAATTACTCATCAGAATCCGCTAGCACATGGACAGTCCATTCCCCCCTTATTTTTTGCTATTTTAGGATATACATCATAATATCATATCTTAAAAAACTAACATGTTTGGCATGGTTTCTTCGACCTGATACAATATCACTTTACTGCCTAATTTGACTTCATACTTTGCAGCCACCCTATCAAACCATTCCGTTGTGATAAATACTACAAGTAACACATCAGTGCTAAAGTCTGATAATTATAACACAGACAGCAAAACGCTAAGTGCTGAAATTCATCAACAACAATTTAGCATGGAAAGAACAATACCTGCTTGCAATGTAATCCAGGAGTTCACTAGTGACAAACTTCTGAGCCCAGAATGACTCCATCCGTCCGTCAGAGCGATCTATAGCCAACTTTGCCATTTGGCACATGACGGATATCTTCTTCGCGAAAACCACCTTGTGGCGCGTCATGTCCACGAAACGCCACAGTTCAGGCAACATGGCAGCCGCCAACCATGAGTGGCACACAAGGCCTGCACCCATCAGGATCTCAATGGTCCCAAGCTTCATGAAGATCGCAGAAAGTGCGTCGAATGGGAGCTCGGACCAATCCATGACAGGGGACACGGGCAAGGGGTTTGGCTCCACCTCCATTGTACAAAGTAGCACCTAAAAACGAGGGCATCATCACGGACAAATCAGAACAAGGTTGAAAGTTCTCACTAGCATGACTGACTCCGCCTCCTTTTTTTTTTAGAGTAAATTGCACAAAACCTGACGCTGCCGCTGAATAATACGGGAACTTCAGCAAGAACTGAGAAAGTTGCGTGATGCTATGAATAGATCACAGCTTTAACACAAGATAAAAGAAGCTTATGCGATGCAATAGAAGAAGATTCTTCACGATACAAGATCATGTAACTATTACAAGGAGGATTTAGACTGAAGCTACCACAAATCTTTAAGCAACGTTTGATCTGCGGTCACTGATCTGCTACTCCAAGCTTCAAGTACCTTCCAAATGTACTAAAAATGAAACAAATAAAAATCTCTGCCTGCTGCTGCTTAGGAAAGAAAGGGGGAAGGTTTCAAATGTGCTATAAGATGCACAAATAGAGGAAAGTCCAACCAAGAGGAAACGACGACCTGCCTGAGATGAGAGACGATAGCGAAAACTAGTAACTAGAAATTGCGAAAAAGAAATTACTTGGAGGCTGCAAGAAAAGGCTGCAAGAAACTTGTTGGCGAGTAACACGAGCGTGTGATGGTAGCTCCGCACCTTAACAGATTGGAGGAAAGGTAAAGTAACAACCGCGTTTATAATAGATGATCCACGATTTTGTCAAGACGGGACATAACAGATTAAACTCGTATAGATCGAAACTTTCTCGCTTTCAACCTAGTTCATCCCTAAAATCGACGTCCTACTGCGGGGAATCACGATCTCGGCAGCAAAGAAAGCTAGCCTACAACAACATAGCTACATAGAACCTTTCGCTGGCTTCGGGATGACCCCTAGCGTAGTTACCTTCGCCGGCGGCGGGGGCGGAGGGCGACGTCGTCCGGCGATGGTTTTTACAGGGTTTGGGGCCTCCAACGACAGGGGCCGACTCCCGTGCGGTTCCAACGGCACGGCCTCCGGTTTGCTGAGGGCCAATAAATGAGAGGGGCCGTGGGTTCGGAATTCTTGACATATTTAGACCCTAATGACCCAAAATTTCATTTTTGTCTTTTAAATCAAAAAAATTTCTGATTTGGACTCCTCCCCACCGCGCGTTTACGAGAGGCTGACACGTGTCCCGGTCGTGCGCTCAAAAAATCGGTCGTGCGCTCAAAAAACCGAGTCGTGCGGTCAAAAAATCGGTCGTGCGCTCAAAAAACCGAGTCGTGCGGTCAAAAAATCGGTTGTGCGCTCAAAAAGGCGGTCGTGCGCTCAAAAGGCGGTCGTGTGCTCAGCAGGGGTCCAAAATCGGAATTTTTTTCGTTTGGGGTCTACTTTTGGAATTTCGAGGTGATTGGGGGTCTAAATATGTCCAAAATTCTGGGTTCGTGGGCGGGCCGGCGCTCGTGCATCGGTGTTCGTGTCAGACCTCGGAAATCGGGAGCTGCCGTTGGAGTTGAGGCACGAAAAATCGTTCGGGTGTGATTTTTTAAGCTGTGGTTTATAAGTCATGATTTAAATTTTTGAATTTTAGTGTTCGAGAGAGATAGTATATAAGGAGAAATAGTCTTATGTAACTTTAATAGGTACAGCTAAACTCAATAAATTTTTTGCTTACAATTTTTTTTGTTGATCCCGTCTTAAAAAAATACATCGTTTAAAAATTAGTTGCTATAATATAAATCATAAATTATAAGATATAAAAGAAAACAAACACAGCCATCTATAGCTGAGCCTGAGAGGCAAGACGGTGTTGCTTAACTCGATCGTTTCAGCAACGTTTGTGTGTTTAACATGTGCCCGAGGATACGCTGCCTGTGTCTCTGCTCTGGAAATTCATTAACGTGGATCATGTTACCCATACATGTGGCAAATGTTGCCCTTAATTGTTCTAAGTTTTTTTCCTTTTATTTCTTGAGAGAAGAGCTGTTTTATTCTCCCTTTTTTCCCCTGTTTTGTTCTGTCCTCGAGAGATTGTGACGCCTGGAGTAACATACACGGGTTTCATTTATTTGCGTCACCAATCGAACCCTCCCACGTGGGGTCAAGGCCCGATTAGCCTGTGGCAACTCCGATGCCTGTCTCGACTGCCGAGGCAATCCGACGGTCGAGACGCTTCCACGGTGATAGATCCCATGGATGGTAGCAGTTCAGCTAATCTATGGCACACGACTATACAAGCGGAGGGGCCAACGAAAAACAATTTCGATCAACCAACTGGAGGTGGGAGATAAAAGGGGCGTTTGTATTAGATTTTATGTTGATTTTTAGTTATAGTTTTTTATTTTTAATTGAAAATAAATAGTAATTATTAAAAAAAATAGTTTTTAGAACAAGTAGACTGAATGTAAAGAAGTATGAGAGAGATACGTGCGCATGACATGAGTAAGTGGAGTAGGTGCGTGACGTATTTGTAACCTCTCTGTCTTATTCTTAGAACGAGAAGGTAACGAAAGTAGTACAATAGATACTTTGAAAAGCTGTGTGTTTATATTAACTTTTGATTTTTTAAGTAAATGTTAGACATAGAAATCATTATGAATAGGGCCAAAAATAAGAAAGAATCCAAAAAAAACCTTGTAAACCCTCCCTTCGGAACCGCTGCCGCCGCGAAGGTAACTAACTACGATCGTTTCCTTCCGTTCCGAAGTCACCGAAAAGGTGTTAGAGATCGTAGGTTCCCACGGTAGGATGCCGTTTTCTGTCATGAAATCGGCTAAAAGTTATAGATACCTCTTCCTTCTGGAGATGCACTGTTGTTTCGGCATCTTTGTTGCTCTTGTGTGGCGATGTCTAGTATCACCAGTATTTTTTCAGCCTCAGGGAGATCGACACCTTCTCATGGTTGGATTTTTATCTATCTGTGCTTCCTTTTGTACAATTGAAATCTTTCCCCTCTTTTTTTTCCAGCCAGCAGAGATATTTTTTCTTTGTAACGGTTCTTAGCACACTAACTGAGAGGTTTTTGCAGATTACTTTAGTGGTCGCAATAAGTGGTCAGAGCATCAAAATTTTCTGAGAGATTTATAGTTGTTTCAGACTAAATTATCTGATGATCCTAGGTTTCCTTATCAAACTAGATGATCTTGGATTGTGAAGAAGCTTCTTCTTTAGATAGCACAAGCTTCCTGTCTTCTATTCTTGCAGATTTATGGATCTATTGTCATCTGGCTGTCATAATTTGGTAGAACAGTCATATTAGAAAGGCATGTGTTTTTCGCAAGTTCGTTGGCTGATAAGTAATCTACTAATCTAACTTCGAACTTACAATGCACCATTTAATCCTTCTTTGCTTACTGCTTTCTCATGTGCCGGATTTACAGCTCCAACTGAGCCTAGAAGATTGTTGCTGGTTTTACCTCAATAATTTCCTCAGCCAGTAAGTTTTCATTACTCCATGTTCCATGTTTTGCAGTCTATTGCCGCAGATCTCTAATACTGATGGTTTAGCATCAATTTTTCTCTTATCCTTCTTCCTGTGCTCATTTTGTCCTTTATTAGCCTCTGGGCAACGTCACTTTTAATGCTTCATCCATGGTACTACTAATATGTTAAATGAATAATAAATCTCTCAGTAAAAACCAATTGAATAATAGGTCATACAAGGCTATATGCCATTGTCAGGATGACCCGCAGCGAAAGTATAGTAAAACATGCAGATAACATTTATATACAGTTTCCAGGTCCATTCATTTGTCACATGTTCTCATCTTTATTGAATACAAGCTTAGAAATATTGAACTTTCATTGGCACCTGCTTCAGTTGCAGTAGGGTGTTTGTGAAGCACTTGCTTTCTGATACATTTTTAGGTCAATTTATGTGGTGCTTTTCCTTAGTTTTTTTTCTTTTTTTTGTTTCAAGGCTTTACATGATGCTATACTTAACTGCATTTCTCTTATTTCCATATATGTTCTTATCCTAAGGGATGTTCATACAGATGCACAGCTTTTGGTAGTGAAAATTGGGAGATTGTAGATTCAACTTTGCTATTTTGGTAATAACTCTTACCTCTTCTTTTATTTAATGCATGGGAAATTATTTAATTTTTGTTGTTAACTAACATATCGGTGCCCTGCTTTAGGAAAAAATTGTGCACAACTACTTACCTTCTTCATTTCACTTGTGTGCGCAGTTTTGTGCATAGGAATTTCAGATAGGTAACATAGGTTGGTGGGTTGGGCTGTGTTCACAATCCCAACAGAGCCTAGAAGGTGACGAAGTGCTTTTTATTTTTGAGCTGAAATCTTACAAGACCATGCAGACTTACTCTTCTGTCTTTGTACATCATGATCCATTAGAAACAAAACATGCTCTGGTTCTTTGTAGTGTCTGGCAGCATAGTGTGAATTGCTCATCTTTTACTTAATGTATCTTCTTGGAGTCAACACTGTATGATTTTCAATTTAGATTTAGGTGTATGTTATCCATGTTAATACATATCTCATTGTTAGAGGAATCTGCGCATTTGAATACCATTTCCTTGTTTAGATAGATCAGCCTTAGTGCTCACAACAAAATATGCTCTTTTATATGTTCAATGTCCACCAATCTATACTACTCTGCTGGTTTCTGACCAAGTAGTTATTTTACAGTTTGGCACATTTTATTGCTGGTACAGATGTGCAAATAGCTAAAAAAATACAAAAGAAGTGTTCTTTTCCTCTGTATTTTGTTGTTTGCTTAGATGCTCTTCGATTTCATGCTTAGGTTCATTGACTTTCCTTTCTTATTAGTATCTTGTAATAATCAACTCAAACTTCTTGACTTACAGATGCCTGTATTTGGTTCATAGCATTCTTCCTGTCTCTCTTTCTTTGCATCAAATTGGTGTTTTTTTAGGGGAATCAAATTTGTAATCATGTCTTTTTTTGTAAATCTTATAGCTTGCTTATCTCACAATTCTGGCAATTTATATATTGACATTATGAGCACGGACAAGGATGGAGCTTCCTGTATGCTGGATCAGCACACCTCAGAATGAACATGGAGGAGCTTATTCTTGTTAATAGTTTGCATGTTGGTGCCACCGTATATACAAAATGGTACATTTTTCTTCTTTGCTAAAAAATTGCTTATTTACTATGAATGGTGTGACATGATTGTTGTTTATAATTACACTGTTTATATAACATGCCACCTCTTTTTGGAACTTGATGACATGATTATTGTTGCTAATTGCACTGTTAGATATTATGCCGCCTCTTTTTTGGTACTTAGAACTCTGATTAGGATAGGTATCTTTTAGAAACAATAATCATAATGTGTGCATAGCTATGTCATAGGTTCCTCCTTTTCTCAGTTGGAGATTCAGATTCCAAAACATTCTTGTCCTTTATTGTCTCCTATGCCAACTTGTTGTTTGGCAGTAGAACTCCTTTCATCGTCATCCTCATTCTTAACCTTCACTCAATTGTTTTGTTGATTATCTCTTCCCAAGATGTGCCCCCTTGTAGACACAATGTATCACTACTACAGAAAAGGTCATCACAGACGGTTTTCTGAACCGTCTGAATTTATGGGTCAGTGATAATCGAAGGTTATCACAGACGGTTATCGAACCGTCTGTGATATTGATATATCACGACGGTTTTAGTTAAAACCGTCGTGATAGTTGCATATAATGACGGTTTTTAGGTAAAAACCGTCTGTAGCAATACGAAGCAACAAGCAACAAGCATCAATAATAGAATCAATAACATTCTAAATATGCATATGTATGACAATGTAAAAGGCATGTATCAATTAAGACTAGCAACAAGCTCAAGTTTTAATTGATTAATTTGTGCTCTCAAATTATAGGGTTGCACAAGATTAATCTTGGCCGTCCCGCTACTAAATCATATACTCTTCCTTGATTGGTTATGCCAAATAATGAATTCAGTCATTTGAGCTCTAGATACAAACTCTACAATCTCAAGATCAATATATCCAGCATGCATATATTCAGACAGCAGTATTTAATAAAGCAGATCCATCCAAATACAAGTTAACTTTCACTCAATGAATTAGTCTTTAACTTGTCAAAATTAATTCCTAACAGATCAGTATATGGATTTGCTATAATATGAAAACAGCAAGAACCGAATGACACAAGAACAATATATAAATGTCTAGAGAATGTCTTCCAGAGTACAAACTTAATTGTGATAACAGAGTTGACATTAATTAGAGCTCAAAGACTAATTTAACCAATCTCAGCATATGATTTATATCATCATCGAGCAACAACCAATCCCACAAGCAATCTATGTCTCCCAGTGCACAGCCCACACAGATTGCATACAAAAATCACAGACTCACTTACAAGACCGGTGATATTCGAAATCACCAGAAGAACAGGGGCTAGGGGAGGCGGCGGCGAGGGCTCGGGGAGGCGACGGCGGCGACGGGCTCGGGGAGGCGGCGACGACGACGGGCTCGGGAGGCGGCGGCGACGACAGCTCGGGAGGCGGCGGCACGGGAGGCGGCGGCGACGGCTCGGGAGGCGGCGGCGACGACGGGCTCGGGAGGCGACGGCACGGGAGGTGGCGGCGACGGGCTCGGGAGTCGACGGGCCCGGGAGGCGGCGACGACGGGCTCCGGAGGCGAGGGCTCGGGAGGCGGCGGCGAGGGCTCGAGGAGGCGGCGACGAGGCTCGGGAGGCGGTCGGGATTTAGATATAGAATAAGCTGCAGAATACACGAAAACCCTAGCGGAGGGTATATATAGGATTATCACGAGCGGTTCTAAGTTTAGAACCGTCGTGATAAGCCTACTATCTCGAGCAGTTCTAAACTCGAACCGCTCGTGATAAGCGATTCTGACGATGCAGTGATATTAATGTAATTGACGGCGGTTATATACAAAGCGTCACGGTCTGTGATATTAATGTAAGAGACGTCGGTTATATACGAAGCGTCACTGGTGGTTTCAAATATGAACCGTTTGTGATAATGCTTATATTTGCACGCACTATTCCATTTCTTCGATCTAAACTATCCTCTCCCGCCCTCATCTTCTTCGATCATCACCACATTTCTCAACAATGACATCTAAAATTTTGTTCATCTCCTTCCTCTCATCTATCCATCATGAGTTGTTCGGCCGCAACCTTACACAGGCGGCCAACAATTTACGTCTGGAGCAGCTCCTCCGCTCACGCCCTGCTCTCCTTCCTCGACTCGCTTCCAATATCGTCCGTCAACTAGACCTCATCATCCGCCGTCGACGGAGGTGTCTCGTTGCTGCTCACGAAAAGGAAACCGCCCTCAGCCTTGTTCTTCTCTACAATGTCCACAAAGCGGAGGAAGCTCTTGCGGAAGTGCAGAGTGTGATAGATAACCTTTCCGATCAAGCAGAATCGGCCGATTCTGTTGAAGTTTATCATGGCATCCTCTTTGAGATTATGGGCCATGCTAATGATTTACCCAGGCTAGAGGAGGAAGTGGAGAGGGCAAGGACAATCTTCACGACATTCGAGAACTCAGCAGCTGATCCTCCAACTCCAGAAGTTGAAGAAGAAGCATATGAAGCCCAGAAGATTAAAATCTGGGAATCTCTTTTTCTCTTAGATTTGTAATAAATTAAATTTGCCTTGAATTAAAATCTAAGAATCTCTGTTTGTCGAACTTTTGTAATGAATTAAATCTGTCTTGAATTAAAATCTGGGAATCTCTGTTTGTCGGACTTTTAATTTGGAGGCCGTCTGTGGTGTTTGTGGCGGGAAAAAGGAGTATCATAGACGGTTTATGTTTAAAAACCGTCTGTGATAATTTTGAATATTACAGACGGTTTCATAATAAAAACCGTCTGTGATATTCCTTTATCACAGACGGTCAGCGGTAAGAACCGTCTGTGATACTCCTTTTTCCAACCACAAACACCACAGACGGCCTCCAAATTAAAACCGTCTGTGATAGTGTACGTCACAGACGGTTTCGCAAAACCATCTGTGATTTGGCGTCTAGTATTAGGCTTTCTGTAGTAGTGTATCTTGTAACAATAAGAGAGATGAAGGAAAAGAAAGAAAGAAAAAATAGCATTACCCTTCATCTAATTTTCTCTCATCTCTCTTAAGTACTTGTGTCACTGACCAGTTGGGCCCCTTCTCAGTGAAATGAACGCTTAAAAGAGATGACAACAAATTGGGTGGAGGACACTACTGTTCTAAGTGTTCTTTATTTCTTTCTTTTCCTAAACCTCTCCTATTCTACCGTAGCCATTACTTACTCTGGTTTCATTTCTGTTCTCTTGTCTCTTCTCACTCTCCGCTCTTTGAGCTAGCCTTGAGGATATTCTCTCCGTCGATTTATTTACTTATTCCAAAGTTTGAGGCTTGGTATTTCTGTTGTTTGCTTAGGTGGGGATGAATTTTTAGTTCTTCCTACTAAAGCTGTTTTTGATATACTTTTTTACACTAAATCTTAGTAATAAGATATTTGTTTTTTTTAATATTTTTGCTGTTTGTTGAATGTTGAGGCATATGATCACCAGGGTATTATTGCATTTTGTTTTGTGTTTTTACTGAAAAGCTGAGGCATATAGTTTGTGTTCCTAGTTGTTGGTTGCTGAGGCATATTAAACTTGTCAGTTATTTTTTTCAATTTTTCTTCTCTAAACTCATAATAAGAATTGAATATTCAGAATTGAATTGGAGCAAAAGAATATTCAAATTTCTTTTCTAATTCATCACAATTCAAGTATGTTAAAATACTAGCTCTAGAAGTGTCACCAGCTCCTAAACAACTAGAATATGGACTAGTCTTGATATCAACAATTTCAGCTCTAGCATTTTTTAGTTGTTCTAGTAAGGATGGCTTATCTCAATTTATCAATTTTAGCATGCAAAGTAAGGCAAGTACGCCTATCAATTTGCAAGTTTAGAAACACATTTTCAGATTTTAGCTCGACATTTTTTCGTGACACGTTTCATGCACTCAGTTTGCTTCAAGTGATCCTTTACAACCTTATCATTTCTAAGCATGAGTGCATCATAAGGATTTACCTCATCGATGTAGGAACTTCCATGTGAGGCTCACTGATTTGATCATCGTCACTTGCAGCCAAGAAACACATGCCGTTGAAGTCGACAACCTTCTTCTTGTCCTTCTCCGTCTTATCCTACTCATCACTTGAATGATCAACGTTGCTCAAATATCGACCAATGAGGGATGTGTATATTGCAAGAGCCACCTTCTTGAGTGATTCAACATGCTTAGAGAATCGATGAGGTTTCTTGTTGCAATCCTTGGGGTTCTTCCTCCCATGATCATCTTTGTCCATGTTCACAAGATAAGGACAATGAGCACATAAGTGATCTATCTCACCGTACTCAAACAAATAATTGGGCCACCTCTCCTACGCTGTTTTACTTTGTGGTAGGCATAAGTGAATCTGCTAGTAATGAGGGCTGGATCATCTATGAAAATGCTCTCAAGTTGCTCATCGCTCATGGCTTGAAAAAATGACAAAAAATCTAGAAGCAACTTTCTCACAAGAAGAGTTGCAAGAGCTATCATCTTTGAAATTTTGGACTTCTTAGCTATACCATCCATCTCATGGGTCTTAAGTCGTGAAAACAACTTATTCATAGTCATAGTTGCCAATTTCGCCTTATCACTGATGGATGTGACTTTTATTTCCCAAGCACTCATGTCAAGAGCACTTAAAGCATAAGTCGCATTGTCGGTATCAGGGCAAGTGACTCCTATAGACCTCACAGATCACTCAGAATCTCGTGGAATCTGCCAAAGAAGGAATCGATGGACTTTCCATGTTCTATCTCCAGCTTCTAGTAGTCCTTCTTGAAATAGATCTCACACTGTTAGACCATATGGATGGTCATAAATAAAGAGATGATGAATAATTGACAAAAATTTTGGTAAATGAAGAGATGATGAATAATTGACATTTGGTTTGCTTTGGATTTTGCGTTTGTGAAAGACTTGGTCAATTGTAGTTGAAGACTTTGCCCTCAAGTGTTTGTGCTCTGCTTCGAGTGCTTTCAATCGGCTCCTGCATCAGATTACGACCACGGCATGGCCAAACAACCACAGACTTCGACCACGGCATTCTCCAACCACAACACTTCAAACACGACTACGACTATAGCTGGCTTTGACCACGGTAGCTTTTGACCACGTCTGGTTTACGACCACGGCAGCTTTCGACCACATCTGGCTTACGACCACGGCAGTACAACTTCGACCTTACGATCACGACAGCTTTCGACCACGTTTGGCTTCGACCACGGCAGTACAACTTCGACCTTAGACCACGACAGGTAATCGTAGCTACAGTGCTCGATAGTCGTAGACTTTACTGGTTGTAATCGATAGTTGAAGGTTTTACTAGTCGATAGTCAAGGGCTTTGCAGTTGTTGGTCGTAGGTTTTACGGACTGCTTTCATGGTCATAGATTTGACAGCCTTGTCGATACTCGTAGACTTCACAATCTGCTGTTCTGTCTTCGGTAGTTGGAGGCTTAGCGATTGGTTGCCGTAGGCTTCATGGTCGGTACTTGTAGACTTCATGGTCGGTACAAGCAATTCACTCTTGTGATCTTCGAGTACGTCAAGTACTCGTGTTGGGCCGGTGGTTGACTGGTCGTTGTGTGGCGGTCGATGATGAATGGCTGTTGCTGCAGTACCAGGTGGGTACTCGAGGATTGAGGTACTCGTAGTCGGAGGACTCGGTACTCGATAGAAGTTGTTTCACGATTGTGGTAAGTGGTCGGGTGTTGGAATGTTGTCTGTACTCGTAGGCTTTGAGTACGTGTTGCGGCTATGATTTCTGATTGATACTCGGTAGTCGGTACTCGATAGTCGGTTAGTAGCGGTGCGTGTGGTTTCCGAGTACTCGTGGGTTACGAGTACTTTGAGTTAGCGGTCCTATTGAGTGATCTGAGGGTATATTTGAGTTAGCGATAGTCTGTGTGGTCGTGGACGATCTGGGAGATGGTCGTAGATGGTTTGGTTGTCTAGGATAGACAAGGGTGTGTTCTGCTAATGTGAGATTGGTCAAGTTGGTGAGAACTTGTACCGGGAGATGGGTTCTTTGGTCTTTGCATGTGCAGGTGGGCATGGACGCGGCCATGGTTGGTGACCAGGAGGACCAGGACTAGGAGGGGGTAATCTGAGGTCCAGGCGGTCAGGATGTCATACGAGGTGGTCGATCTCATGCTAGAGCACGTGAAGGTTAAAGGTGGATGATGCGTGGAGGCATGGAGACGGTTACGGTCGGTGACGAGGAGGACTGGGGCTAGGAGGGAGTAATCTGAGGTCCAGGGAGGTGATCGGGCTCACGCAAGAGCAGGCAGTGATGGCGCACGATGGAGATACAGGAGGGAATATCCTGGAGGCTTCGTTGCGTATGAAGTATGGAGTCATGGATAGAGTCCATGACTTGTACGAGGTGGTTAAAACCAATGTTAGGAAGGGTTTTGGGTCCCTTGATTTGAGGAAGATATCGATTTCATGTCCGAGTAGATCCACGATTTGAGGTGTTCGAGTTGAACACGATTTGTGCGCTGGCCTATAAAAAGCAGGGGAAGCCGCAGGTTAGCGTAACAAGCTTTAGGGCCTTTGTGGAGAAGGTTTTTAGGGGTGCTGTGAGGGCGCTTTGTAGCTAAGAACTTGATGAAGAAATAATAGATCAGATTTTTTCCCAGAAAAAGTTCTCCGGCGACTTCCAGAGCATCGCACCTTTTCCTTTGTTTTTCGTGCTCTGAGTTGTCTTTGGCTTGTACTCATACGGACGGTGGTCGAACGGCTGGGGACTTTAGGCGGAAGGAGGTTACAACTACGTGTGTTTTTGTCGTGCCAAGTGATCAGAATGAGCGGGCGATCGATCCGAGCAATCGGGAGTGAACGATCATAAGCGAGCGGTCAGAGTGAGAGATCGAAAGCAAGCGATCGTAAGCGAGTGGTCGGAGTGAGCGTTCGCGAAGATCGGTCGTAACGAGCGGTTGAGACGAGCAGTTGGTCGACAGTGGCTCTTCGAGCACGTATGAGCAAGCAGTCTATGGTCATTATCTTCATTCGGTGATTTGGATTGTTTTTCTTTTGCTTCTCTGTTTTGTGTTTTGATTTCAGGTGGTAAAAGTGGAGACAATCATTCACCTCCCTCTGATTGTGCCATACGATCCTACACACACACTTTCTTGATTTTTGACATTCTCTTATGGTAATCAAAGAGGATCATCCAGATCTCATTTGCAGATGCAAAATGAGCCACCTGATTGAACTATCTCTCCCTAGACCTTAGATCAAGAAGTTGTGTGCCTTAGTATTTTGTCTCAACCTCAGGTGACTAGACAACATTGAGGATCACATTATCAGCACACACAACAAAGGGACTTCTCACTTTGTTCCAAATTATTAGGCCTTGAGCTTCGATGTACATCTCCATCCTTATCTTCCAATATAAGTTGTCGACCTCATCAAAGATAGGAGGCTTGTTGTGATACCTCTCCGATGCCATTGCTCAAAAGATTGGTAAAGATCTATGAAGAAGAGCTACTGGGCTTCGATACGAATTGTAGGATCGAGTATAGTGAGTTAAAGGGGGTAAATGTCTTTTTCAAAATCTTTCCCTGAGCATCAACTCTACGCAGTCAACGCTCCTCAACGCTGAAAGCCAAAGAAACCAACTTACAACGGAGTTGTTTGTTGGCTCAATCTGACATTTTGGCAGTTGGACCGCACGTGACACTGGTTTGATTGCCCGATGGTTGGATTGCTCGAGACACTGATCTGACTGCACGCCAGTCGGATTGCTTGGTTCCTTGCGGTTTGATCGTTCACTGAGAAATAGTGCAAACAACATTGCACATGATCCAAGAAAAGATCAAACTCTCAAACCACTGATTCAAATGTAGTGAAACTTGACACAAACCCTTATTAAGATGTCAAGAACCAATTCTATTCATGGATCATGAAGATTGATGCCAAAGTGATGACCTTTATCCAAAACAAGGATAGTTGCACTGAAACTGGGCAAAAGAGGGAAAACCATGATCCGGTCTTGCTCGTTAGTCCTTAATGATCTAGATAATCTTGGATAAGTTCTCACATGTTATAGCAAATTAGATCACAACATGAATTCAAGCTAAATCCCTTGCAAGAGCAAAATCTCAAAATTACCTCTCTTAAGGAAAACCAGGTAAACCTAAGAACTTTCTATAGATCATGCCTAGATATATAGGATCTAATCTCCAAAAGATATCTCCACCTGTTACACTTCTTGGATGTCAAGAACCAATTCCATTCATTGATCATGAAGATTGATGTCATAGTAATGACCTTTATCCAAAACAAGGAGAGTTGCACCGAAACCGGGGAAGGAGGGAAACCATGATCTAGATACATATCATAACAAACTAGATCACAACACGAATTCAAGCTAAATCTCTTGCAAGAGAAAAATCTCAAAATCATCTCTCTCTTAAAGAAAACTGGAAAAATCTAAGAACTTCCTATAGATAGGATCTAATATCTAAAAGATAACACCACCTATTACACTTCTTTGGCCCAAGGAAACAGAAGCAACAAAGCACAAATCGATACGGCCGGGAGCACGAGTATATAGAGACTTCAGAAAAAGAAGGGCAAGCATCTAGGCACTTCCATCACAGCATTCAGATGGAATTCATCTCAGGAGCTTCATCAAGCTCGTCCTCAGACGCCATCAAGGTAGGGGAAGGATCATAGTACTCGTTGTAGCCCTTCGAGTTCACATCATAGCCAAAACCAAACCCCGTATAATCACCACAAAAGCTGCACAATAATCACATTTTATTTGATCACTGTCTTATGGATTAAATTAGTCACAAAAGTGCACATATATCTAACATTGACTTCTCATCTTGGAGAACAGTACTGATCTATATTATTCCATCTTTAACTTAAATCCAACAATTAAAGCAAATTAATGGCAATTAAATTAGATTTTTCAGTATATTTTCACTTTAATACAAAAATAAGAGTGATGAAGTCTTATTTAGAGCACAAATCTAGCACTGAAACAAGAGTACCTTTCCGCAATTATACTTGAGGAGCTCATCAGTAACAAACCCCTTCACCTCGAACACCTCAAGCTGCCCATCGAAGCGGTCGACGTGTAAATACAGTAGGTTACACTAGTATATAATAAAAACTTTTATCATATAAACTAGAAAACCATACAAGTAAAAAACCATAAATTATTATCACTAGACGCACAGTGCAGCAGAAGAAGAGTTGGAGCAGTCTGGTCCAACTACGCGCACTTCAATATACTAGTATAGTGCCCGTGCTAACGCTACGGTAAAATACAAAACAAGATAAAATTTGTAAAAAACAAAACGAACAATCAGATTCATTAAGATTCACGTCTCATATATTGTATAACCAAATATTTTTGTCACATAATGAATGTCACATAACGACTGATCCTTTGAGGAGGCGACAACATCATTGGACTCACCCACCGACGACTTTCTTCATCCCCACATTGTTTAAACTTGAGGCTACAAAGAAAACAAACATTTTTGTCACATAAAGAAATATGAAACACGATAGCTTTTTCTTCTTTTGTTTTTACATGTAATATCTATATTATGTATGACTTATCTGCTGGGCCCTGTGGTATGCGGTGGCGTCGACCACTCAAACTCGCACCGATCGCTTTGAGTCGTTGTCGTAACTTCATCAGATCGATTCTGACCGCTCCGCTATATCGCCGCATCTGTCTTCCTTCACCGCTCTCGAGTTACTGTGATCGCAACTCTTTACGACCACGCAGTGATGCTGGCGATCACTGTTCACCATGGTCGAAACCTTCATAACGTGATCGTAGCCTCCTTCGACCACGTTTAATCTTCTTCTTTGCAGTCGTACGTCTTCAGACCACCTTCGACTTTGCGTGTTCGTGGTCGTAGATGCTCCCAATCACACCTGCTTTCGATTTTGCCGTGGTCGACCGCCTTTCGACCACGCCTGCTAGCTTTACGACCACGATCTTACTCCTTACGACCATCATGCAAAGTTACTGTAGCTTTGCCGTGGTTGTAAGTCCTTACGACCACGTTTACGACCGCTCAGATCTTCCCGCTGAAGTCACTGCTCCTTACGATCAATTACACCGTGGTCGTAGCCTTCAACGTGATTGCAACCCCTCTTACAACGTGGTCGTAGACTCCGTACGACCACGTACAAACTTTGTTGCAGTCGTAAGCCTTCAGATTACTTTCGATTTCTCTGGGAAGTGGTCGTACCTCTTCTCGACCTCACTGTGCACCGTGGTCGAAACCTTCACAACATGGTCATAGCCTCCTTCGACCACGTTTAATCTTCTTCTTTGCAGACGTACATCTTCAGACCACCTTCGACTTTGCGTGTTCGTGGTTGTAGATGCTCCCAATCACACCTGCTTTCGATTTTGCCGTGGTCGACCGCCTTTCGACCACGCCTGCTAGCTTTACGACCACGATCTTCCTCCTTATGATCATCATGCAAAGTTATTGTAGCTTTGCCGTGGTGTAAGTCCTTACGACCACGTTTACGACCGCTCAGATCTTCCTGCCGAAGTCGCTGCTCCTTACAATCAATTACACCGTGGTCGTAGCCTTCAACGTGATCGCAACCCCTCTTACAACGTGGTCGTAGTCTCATTACGACTGCGTACAAACTTTGTTGCAGTCGTAAGACTTCAGATTACCTTCGATTTCTCTGGGAAGTGGTCGTTTCTCTTCTCGACCTCACCGTCTTCCGCTTCCGCCGTGGTCGAACACCTTTCGACCCTGTCTACAGTAGAATTGCTGTGTCGTACATCTACTGTAGCTTTGCTGTGATCAGATTCATTAAGATTCACGTCTCATATATTGTATAACCAAATATTTTTGTCACAAAATGAATGTCACATAAATACGTGACCGGTCGGAACCACCCAACACGCAATGCTCAAATGTGGTCGTACGCCTTCGGATCACCTTCGATCTATCTCTAATGTGGTCGTATCACTTGCCGACCTCACCGTATTCTGGTTTTGCCATGGTGGAACACCTTTCGACCACGTCTACTGTAGGTTTGCCGTGGTCGTAAAAACACTGTCGTTGGCCGTGGTCGATAACCCCTTACGACCACGCTCTGCGTTCCTTCAACGTGGTCGTAAACCACTCGATCGCCTCCTACTTTGCCTTGCTGTGGTCGTAGGTCCTCTTGAGCACGCCTCTTTTTGTTTTGCTGTGGTCCAACGCCTTTCGACCATGTCTATTGACGGTTTACCGTGGTCGTAAGTTCTTACGACCGCATTTTCCGTGGTTATAATTCATCTTACGACCACTTACACCGTGGTCATAGCCTTCTTTGACCACGCTCAGCGACTTTACAACGTGGTCATATCCATAGTCCATACGACCACCCCAGTGGTCCATAAGACCACCTCAAAGCTTGCTACGACCATCACAAGCCACTACGACTCTACCGCACAAAGTCTAGACCCAAACGACCGCTCTGTTGCACCAAATAGAGAAACACTCGAGCTCACCAAAGACTTCCCATAGCCTACGATCGCACACACATCGCTACGACCACCACGTAGCTTGCTACGACTTACAAGCCAAGCAATGCTCAAGGCCCTACGACCTCATCCCAAGTCGTTACGACCGATTCAAAAAGGCTACCACGAAAACCAGAGGTTCCATCGTGGTCGAACCCCGTTAAGACCACGTACACCGGATATCATCGTGGTTGAAGCCCTTCTGACCACTTACGAGTGCTTCCGACCGTGCACGAGCCCGTCCGACCACATATGACCAGCTACGACTTCCCCCAAGCGCTTCCGATCGCAATCCAGCACTTCCGACCACGCGCTAGATAGCCCCGACCACTTCCGACCGGTTACGACTACGACCGACCAGCTACAACCACAACCGACTGAGTCCGACTCAGACCCGACCTCGTTCGACCGCTTCACAACGTGGTCGAACTCTGTCGACTTCTTACGTGATCGTAGACTTGAGCGCCAACTTCGACCGCAGCCCACTACAACGTGGTCGTAGCTTCAACTTACGACTTCCAACCGCTTCAGCTCATGACAACTGGTCGAAGCTGCATTCGACTATGGCCAACGTGATCGTAAATGACCTGAATGACCTCCGACCATGCCCAAAATGGTCGTATACGCCACAAAGTGGTCGTAAACAGTCTGGTGGTCTTCGACTTCCAACAAGTGGTCGTAAACTTGCCTGATGGCCTTCGACCATAGCTAAAATTGGTCGTACGCCCTCCTGGCGACTTCCAACCATGGCCAAGCTGGTCTGCCGACCACTCAATAGTCACATCATGGTCGTAAACATTCTGGCGACCACCCGAAGAAACTTGCGACCTCGCAGAGACAACACACCGTGGTCGTAGGTAATCTATGACCACTCGATAGAGCTTATGACTCTGCTGAACACCAAGTTGAAAGCTCGAGTAAGACTACTAAGATGTAAAAGCCCCTTTCGACTACATGGTCGTAAACCTACTCAACAGAGAGAGAGAGCCATTCTCAAGGCTTACGACCAGGTTGAGATTGGTCGGTAACGACCACGTTGTCCGACCACGTTGAGATTGGTCGGTTTCGACCACGTTGAGATTATTCGTTTTATTTTTTACAAATTTTATCTTGTTTTGTATTTGTTTAGTTTTTTATAATCTCTAAACGACAACCTTACAAGTAAATCAGGCTGCAATTCTGAGATAAATTTCATGTATGTAGCTGTGACATTATGTTACTTGGACATTATCAAATTGATCTGGTTTCTTGTGATCAATAAATTTTAGGATAGAAGCTAACTCTCTCAACAGAATCAAGAACAAATGAAATATAAAGCATGCCTTCAAGTTTGCTGCAATCACCACCATCAACTATTAAACATTAGATCAAATTACTTCACCGGCAACTAAAATGCCAAGAAAAAAACATATAGCACCTATAAGTCCAGGAAAAATAATCATTATGATAAAGGAAATAAGCGGCTTGCTGGCTTCTCTATTCAGGTACTTCTGCCACACCTTAATAGGGTGGTGTTCTTCTGCACCGCATTCCAGTTCCCCTCACCATGCTTCTTAACATACGCCTCTAAGACTGCATCCTCGGATGGTGTCCAAGGGACTTTCTTCAGTTGCGGGCCAGCTCTCCTAGGCGGTGATCCCCTGCTGCTATCATCATCACCAGATGAAGAGCCAATCTGGTCCTGACTGCGCATACATAATTCCAAAAGGGCTCAGATAATTCACTTTAAGTTAATTCAGAAATTTAGATCGATTGCTCGTCAGAAGACTGACCTGGATAACCCAGAAGCTTCTTTTCCACCTTTCAGGAGAAGGCCATTACCACTTCGAATTGCTAAAGACGCAATCTACACCATTATATACAACAACTTTAAAGCAAGTTGCTTAATATGCTTAAGTACAAATCATGCACGAAGCATATGGTTTATAGAAAAACATAAACTGCAGTAATTTAACAACTAAAAATACCGCACCAAAGCATCAGTCGGGACTCAAAACAATCAAGAGAACACCCAAGGGGCAAGATGTTTTTCAAGAACTAAACCATCAAGAACTTTGCAAAAAGTAATCTATTCGTTCAAATCCTTATATATTTATCACCTCAATTTGAGCAAAAAGATGGCGATTTCCTTTCTATGAGAGTTTCAAATGCAGTCCCCATACAAGCATTCACCTCTGTTCTTTTTAGTATCTGGTTGATAGGGTCTTCCATATTCGCAAGAGTACGAATGGATTTTACGAGGCTTGCTATCTACAAAATGATGAAATATAAGCTGAATCAAACAAGAAACAATATCCAAAAAAAGAAAAGAAAGGCAAGTGTCATAATATATCCAACAAAACAATTTGGTTCATAAGAAACGTGAAACTACTATCCAACTACAGTTATAATATGTGAGGAAATATATATGGATACTGGGCCTACCTTTCCTTGTTTCAGAGTCAATCTAGCAACCAAAGACTTATCATATCCAGCACCTTGTGCTGCAGCTACATCAGCTTCATTCTCAGATCTAATTAAATCCTCATTTGCCTCTAAAGCATCCGCAACGTCTAGCAATATCTTCTTGCGCTCCTCTGATGACAAATTCTGTTTCAAATGTCCATATGACACGGAATTAGTATAAAAACAGCAAAAATAGTGGATTAAAAGTAGTACATACATTCCACTTCCAAAGAACATAATGCGGGGATAAGGATCTAGCGTGGTTTGACAAAGAAAGATACCAGTAGACGCCTTGAACATTCTCTTGCAGCTACACCATCTCATGAGCACTAACATCTTTGGATGGTTCCCACAAACTTGCATTCTTATGAAAGAGAGTACCAATTTTCTCTCCTTGGAGAACTTTAACAATGCTCTGAGACGCAAATCCACTTCAAGAATAGTAACAAAGTTAAAATAATTATTTGGGTTTGAAGCAAACCCACCTGTTGAGCAGCGAGGCGGACTTGGACCAGAAGAAGAGGATGGCGACGAGGAGGAGCATGGCGTTGGACATGACAGACGGGAAGCTGTAGCGCCGCTCAAGAGGAACCACACCGCCGTAAGCGCCACCACAGTGCCGCGAGGCGTTCCTCCGCGCCACGCAAAGACGTCGGCGGCGGAGGAGGAGCAGCAGGAAGAGTCAGAGATCGAAGGAACTGGGCGGGGATGAGAATACATTGGGAGAGGAGGGGAGTGCGTGTGCGTACCTGCGCCGCCGCCGAGAGGTGCGGCCCACCTCGCTTGGCGCGCATCGGCGACGACCGAGGTCGAGCAACGGCGGCCTCGCCTGACGCGAGCGACGGTGACCTCGCTAGGGGCGCGCGGCGGCGACGGCACCTCTAGGAACCCTAGAAGCCCCGACGGCCCACCTCGCTTGGCGCGCGTCGGCGACGACCGAGGTCGAGCGGCGGCGGCCTAGCCTGACGCGAGCGACGGTGGCCTTGCTAGGCGCGCGCGGCGGCGGCGGCACCTCCAGGAACCCTAGATGGGTTTTGGGAGGAGAGAGAGAACTCTTTAGGACTCAGCGGTGGCGCAGAGGAGCGGGGGAGGAGGAGGCGGTGGCGCGGGGTGGGAGGAGGAGGAGGCGGCGGCGGCGGGTGGGGAGGAGGAGGCGGCGACGTCGCGGGGTGGGAGGGAGGAGGAGGCGGCGTCGCGGGGTGGGGAGGAGGAGGAGGCGGCGGCGTCGCGGGGTGGGAGGGAGGGGAGGAGGCGGCGGCGCGGGGTGGGAGGGAGGGGAGGAGGCGGCGGCGGCGCAGGGTGGGAGGGAGGGTCGGGGGCGCGTGCGTGGGCGCGGGGTGGGAGGGAGGGTCGGGGGCGCGTGCGTGGGTGCGGGGTGGGGTTCTGGGTGAGATGATGTGCTGGATGAGTGATGAGGTTTGGTCCCAGCAATCTGATCCGTTGGATCTGAGTGAGTAAGAGAAAGACAAGGTTAGATGGGATCTTGTCCCTTCATTTCAAACGTTGGTTGGGTTTGGTGGTAAATTTTTGGGTGTACTTAGGATAGCTAATGACTGTGTTGTACAATTTTCTGTGTGGCTTTAGGATTGTTTTTTAGGTGCATTATATGTGGTAGAGATTCAATATATTGGAAGTAGTTGATCGTCCAACGTCCTTAGCCACCAATCATCTCCTCCAACAACCTCTTGTGTTCCTCATGCATGTTATGGATCATCCTCCCTCAACGCAGCAACGTCTCTACAATATCTACACGTCTAAGGGTCAAGCACCGTATGCCAGTGTGCTAGCAGCAACATGTATGGTAGGGACTTCGGAAGGAGATGTCTAGGGTTTGAATGGGTTATACACTCTTCTACCAAAAGCCCCACATCTCTCATTATAAAGAGCCCTCTTAGTGGAACCCTACACTACGGGGCTCATTAAGGTGCAAAGCCCATACGAACAGATTATATCCAAACCACTTTATTCTAACCTATTAAGTGTGTATCTGTAAGTTTACGTGTACTTGGCCGTGATCCAAAAACCCTTTTCAATCTACAAATTGATGGCGCTCCCTAGCAGGACATAGCAACCCTCAAAACAATATAAAAATCATATTAGACGAATCTATACAGTACTCATGTGTTTATCCCTTTGCCTCACGATACCAGATCAAATTTAATATGAAATGCATGATATCCTATGATAGCTCAATCTATTAGTAGATTCTTAATTGTAGTTGACTTCTCAACCAAAATCAGCATGGCCTTGTACTCCCCTAATCCAACCACATCGAGGGACAAAGAGATATCTTCTATTAAAAAGAAGGGATAAATTCTATTTTAATCATTCATATTCCTTCATATGTTTCATAGTAAAGACAAAAACTATATTTATGATTAAAATTACGACGACCTTAAGTCTGAGGATAGCACATACAATATGTATAAAACCAACTGATAACACTTAAAAATATAACAATTTCCATAGTATCTGTAGTGCCAATCTAACATTTCATTTTTCAATATATATTCACATTATTAATTTGATATCTTATATCCATAATTCGCAAAACATAACCATCAATTAATACATATGTTGATCTATAAATCATAAGTAACCCATATAATAATATAAAATCAGAAATGTTTAGAATAACATTTTAAACACAAATAGAGAGTTTTATGAATAAATCACATACTTACCAATCAATATAAATGATAATTCATTCAAGGAACAAAATAATGTGTTAGAGTTGTAATCTTGTTTTTCCAGTCGTGGTCGTAGTCCTGGTCTTGTACGAGTGGTCGGGGTCGTGTACGAGTCGAGTCATGGTCGTATATGAGTCCGCTTCACCGTCGTAGTCGAGTTCGTGTCTGTTTCATAGCCGTAGCCGAGTTCGAGCAATAGTAGTTGTCGTAACCGAGTCAGAGTCGTAGAGTAGGGTATAAAAGGCAGAGCCATGTAACTGAGAGAGTAGGGCGAGAAAGGCGAGAGGGGCGAGAGAGGCCAAAGTGATCTATGTGATCGAGAGGCAAGAGAGAGCGATCTGTGTGATCGAGAGAGATAAAGAAGAGGAGCGGTATGGCTCTGGAAAATCTATCGAGTTCTTTGGATTCCCAGACGTGGTCGTAAACGACTTACGACCACGGTGAGTAGGAGATCGCAGGCGTAGTCGTAAAGGAGTTACGACCATGGCAATCGAGTGGTGGCGTGCATAGTAGCAGCAGACGTGGTCGTAACATAGACCATAGTGGTCGACAGAATCAATGCGCGTTCGTAAGGAGCTACGACTACGGTGATCGGGCGTGGTCGAAGAGAGTGCAGTGCAGAGAAGCGGTGAACGTGGTCGTAAATTCAGTTGAAGTTTACGACTACGTGGTCGGAGTAGCGAGACATGATCAGAGAGATCACAGTGTGGTCGTAATGACTGTTTGTGTGGTCGGAGAACCAATAGAGCGGTTGTAGCGACACAGGAGGTGGTCGTAGCCACTACAACATGGTTGTACGGCGGTAGGAGGTGGTCATAGCGGCCAGACGTGGTCATAAGGTTCTGGGAGCAGTCGTGAAGGCTGTAACAAGTGGTATGAAAGCATGGGTGACAAGGTGAAGGCTCAGGGTGGGCTAATCTCCCTCCAGTACCCTTTCCTAACGATCAACAACTATCCGATGTGGGCAATGAAGATGAAGGTGAACATGCGCGCCTAGGGAGTCTGGGGAAGGACAAGGAGGTGGATGACAAGGTAAATAAGGCGGCTTTGGCCCTCATCTACTAGGCAGTGCCAGACGCAATGATGCATCAGCTCATCGGCAAGGAGTCGTCATGGGAAGCGTGGGAGGCACTTTAGACGATGCACGAAGGAGTTGATCGTGTCAAGGAGGTGCGGCTCCAGAATTTGCGGAGCGAGTTCGAGAATCTGAATATGGAAGAGACCCGGTCGATGGACGAGTTCGTCGGCAAGCTGAGTTCGTTGTATAATCAGATTAACTCTCTTCGCGACAAGATGGAGGAATCTATGGCGGTAAAGAAGTACCTGCACGTGCTTCCAGAAAAGTATATACCTGTTGTCACAACACTTATGTACTTCGATCTGGACAAAAAGAAGATAGATTAGATCACCGGATCTCTCAAGGCGCATGAGGGGTTATTGAAGGGGTTTTAGTCACGCAAGAGGAGCAAGGATCTCGCAACGAGCAGACGTTGCTAGTAAGGGGAGATCCCAGAGACGGTTGTGGCTCATCATACAGCCGCGGGAGGTGGCGCGGTCAAGGTGGCCAGAGTGGTTTGGCGGCAAGGGTGGCCGTGGAGACAAGGCTGGGCAAGGCAGTGGTGAGAGATCCCATGATTTGTCACATGTCAAGTGCTTTGAATGTGGCGAATACGGGCACTACGCGATAAGATGTTGCAGCAATAAAAAGTGCTTCAACTATGACGAGTTTGGGCACTTTGCTTTGGATTGCAAGAGCAAAAAGAAGGACGGGGAGGTGAACCTTGCTAAAGACGAAGATGACGGAGAACTAGTCCTCTCATATGTTGAAAAGGAGTCGGTCAAGGTGAAACTGAATGAGGAGAACGTAGTTCCAAAACTACGCACGAAGGAAGGAAGCCATGATCACACAGATCAATGGTACTTGGATAATGGAGCAAGCAACCACATGACGGGAGATTGTTCCATGTTCCACAAGCTCGACGAGAAGGTTTGGGGCAAGGTCAAGTTTGGCAACGACTCTATGGTGGAGATAAAGGGCAAAGGGATGATGTTGCAATGCAGGAACGGAGATACGATGTTGACAGGAATTTATTATATACCAAGTCTCGGGCAGATGACAGAGAGAGGGTGCAAGGTGGTGCTGTAGGATGAGTTCTTGCGAGTGTATGACAAGAACAGAGATTTGTTGATGAAGGCGAAGAGATCTCCAAATCGGTTGTACAAGATTCTTTTGAAAACTTGTAAACATGTTTAGGTGGAGATAGGCATAAATGGACGAAGTGCAGAGGCAGCAGGAGGCAAGCCTGGCGCACAAGAAGTCGTAACGAGGAAGGAGATCGAGTCGGCAAAAGGTATGGTCATAACAAACAGTGGCTTTGGAAGGGCATGCAGTGGTCGTAGCGAGCGGCACAGGAGGTGCGCACAGGCAAGCAGCTGAGTCCAGTCGAATGCATATAGGCGGAGAGAAGCAAAGCGATGGTTCGGGTGGTCGGCACAGACCACATGCAGCAGGCATGATCGTAGCGAGCAGGCACTTGGGAGGAGCTCTTACGCATGCAATAGGAGGCAGTTATAGATGGGTGCTGAGATGGCGGAAGGAAGCACAGCATGGAGGGCAGTGGTTGAAAGCAAGAGCACACGACAATGAGAGTAGATGCTGGTGGAGGAAGCATGAGCAGGTGCTGCAGGTAGAAGACGACCAGACTTATGGCTGTAGGAAGGCATGCAAGGAAGAAGCAGTAGCAAGAGAGAAGGTCGACGTGATCAAGAAGGAAAATCAAGATTAAGGAGGTGATTGTTAGAGTTGTAATCTTGTTTTTCCAATCGTGGTCGTAGTCCTGGTTTTGTACGAGTGGTCGGAGTCGTGTACGAGTCAAGTCATGGTTGTATACGAGTCCGCTTCACAATTGTAGTCGAGTTTGAGTCTGTTTCATAGTCGTAGCTGAGTTCGAGTAATAGTACTGGTCATAACCGAGTCGGAGTCATAGAGTAGGGTATAAAAGGTAGAGCCATGTAATAGAGAGTAGGGTGAGAAAGGCAAGAGGGGCAAGAGAGGCCAAGGCAGTCGCTGTGATCGAGAAGCAAAAGAGCGATCTGTGTGATCGATTAAAAGAAATAAAGAAGAGAAGAGCAGTTTCGCCCTAGGAAATCTATCGAGTTCTTTGTGTCCTAGATGTGGTCGTAAACGACTTACAACCACGGTGAGCAGGAGATCGCAGGCTTAGTCATAAAGGAGTTACGACCACAGCAATTGAGTGGCAGCGTGCATAGTAGCAGCAGACGTGGTCATAAAGGAGTTATGACCACGGTCACATAGCAGGAAGATGTGATCGTAAGTCGTTACGACCACAGAGGAAGACATGGTCGTAAGTCGTTGGCAGAACCTACCAAAAGGCATTGATAGGGAATAAAAAACATCTTTCGATACCTCCAAGGACCTTGGATTATTCTACAAAAAGAATCAAGATTTGAATATGACTGACTATGCAGATGCTGGGTACCTATCGGACCCGCATACCACAAGGTCACAAACAGGTTATATATTCCTGTGTGGTGGAATTGCAATTTCATGGAAATCGTCTAACAAAAGTCTTGTAATGACTTCGACAAACTACTCAGAAATTATAGCACTGTACGAAGCCGCACGACAATGTGCTTGGCTCTAACGAATGATTCATCACATCCAGCAGTCATGTGGGATGAACATTATACAAGCTCCCACAATTATCTATGAAGATAATGCAGCTTGTGTTGCACAAGTGCAGACGAGCTACGTGAAGAGTCATCTCACAAAGCATATCAACCTCAAGTTTTTCTATGCTCATGAATTGCAAAAGATGGACGAAATTAAGGTACTGCATACTAAGTCATGTGAAAATCTTACATATTTATTCACTAAGTCACTTCCAACATCTAGCTTTGAAAGATGCGTACGAGGAATTGGAATGATAAGATTTAGAGAAGTGCATAATTTAGGGGAAGATTTTTCTTTATTTTGTATATGAAATTAGAAAGAAAGTAATAAAAAGAAACCAAGAGTTCTCTCTATCTCTCTGTGTTTTCAATCTACTACTTCTGTCTTCTGTGATTGATCTGGTTTTGCATAGTAGAGGAATCGATTGGACTGGTCGCCAGCGACGGTTCCTCAACAAAACTAAAAAAATCATTAGTATCTTTATTTATTTAGAGGGAGAACATTAATCTCTTTCTAGAGCGATGAAAAGAAAGCAATTTCACTTTATTATGGGCTGTGCCCCTTGTAACAACTGGCCGGACCCACCATCGCTACAAAAAAAGCAAGTCGCTCCTATTTATTTTAATATAGGTGCTTTTAGACTGTGATTTATGGTTTTTATCTTATGAGTTTTGAATTTTGTCTATTTGTGAGAGAGATTACGAAGAGGGAGATAGTCGCATATGATTTTAGTTGGTACAGCTAAAGTTGGCAGGGCGGAGATGGGCCATTTCCCAACCGGCCCGAGGCCCAGAGAAAAATTAGTGCAAAATTTTAATAAATATACCCCAAAAATATTACACAGTAGACAAGCTCGAGTCTTATTGGCTGGGCCGAGACTATTCCGGGCCGTCCCAAGACTATTCCCAGGCTCCCAGCTGGCCTAGCAGAGCGAAAGCGACCCAATAGAGCGGAGCGACAGCAGCCCAAATGCCCAATGGAGCTGTGCATGCGGAGTGGCAGTGGCCTTATGGCCTAACCCTAGCCGCCGTCGTAGCTTCGCCAGTTCATCATCGCTTCGGTGATTCGGTCTTCCCCTCCTGTCTCCCAACCTCCAGACTCCAACCACCTCTCCGCCGCCCCCAGCCAGCCCCCCACCACCTCCTCTTCCCCACGACATCGCGTCGCCGCCCCCACCTTCTCTCTGCAGCACCCCCGCCTCCTCTCCGTCGCGGCACCACCCCCTACGTCTGCGGCACCGCCTCCTCTCCGCCGTGACGCCGCCCCCACAGGCCACCGCATCCTCTCCGCCACGACGCCACCCCCACGCCTCTTCGATGCGATGCTGCCCCCCCGCATCCTCTTCGTCACGACGTCGCCCCCACGCCTCCTCTTCACCGCGACGCCACCCTCGCCTCCTCTCCGCCAGTCCGCCGCATCACCTTCCCCTGGAACCCTCGCCTCCTCTCCGCCGCGACGTCACCTCGCCTCCTCAGCTCCTCTTCTTCGCGACGCCGTCCCCGCCTCCTCTCCACAAGTCCACGGCACCGCCCTTGCCTCCTCTCCGCCAGTCTGCCGCGACGCCACCTCCACTGCTCACCGCCCTCATTCCCTCAACCGCCGGTGCTAGCTCGGTGGCTCCCGGTGAGCGGGTGACGTGAGCTTACAGATCTGACTCGTCTTTTTTGGCTATTTTTTATCTATTTTGTTGTATCGTTCAACATGGAATTCAAATTTTATTTCGATTATGCATTTGTGTTGTACTTTTGTTATACCTCAGTGCTGATAGTATTTGATGTTAGTTATAGACTTATAACCCTCTTAGTTTTGGGTCCGAGACTTTGAGAAATCCTAACTCCACCACTGAAAGTCGGTATAGTGTGTATTATAATTGACTAGTAAACTCTATCTTAAAAAACATATATTTAAAAGCTAGTTACTGTAATATCATATATAAATCATAAATCATAAGTTATAAGTGGTGGTAAAAGAACCCAATCACATCTCTCTCCGTTTCCCCTCCCACACAAAATACAAAATGATCATCTTCCCTACCCGTACCATGACCAGCCGCCGCCGCCGTCACCTGGTGCGTTGAAGGATCACCCTGCACCGTTGCATCCGATCTTTCTGTAAGTTCTCTTTGCCTTCAGAATTGGTTGTTTCTTGCAAGAATTCATAGCGAAGTTTTTTTATCTTGAGTTGGTGCTGTTCTTGGCCTCAATGGCTGTACAGGCGGCACGTTCAATGAAATGCCCCCAAAGGTCACGAAGCGGTGGGTGCCGGTTAACCAAAAGGAGGGGACATCCCGCGGCAGAGTCCATGCCATTGCTGATGCTGACCACCTCAGCGCGCCCCCGGACGCGCTCCTGCACCACATCATGTCGATCTTGAAGGCGTGGGACATGGTGTGCACGTTCGTGCTCTTGCGGCGGTGGCGCAACCTCTTGGCCTCCGCGCCCTGCATCGACATCCGCATGGGGTACCACAGTAAGCCGCCCAGTGAGTTTACCTGTTAGGGTGATCTCAGGCATTTGGCCCAACGGCCAAATGCCACCCCCTTGACCGCGCCTACGATCGGGCGCCCGGTAATTGGTGGTGGGCCTGTCGCGGCGCCACATAAATAGAGGTGGGGGCCGGGGCGGCACAGAGGACGAGGTTCACCGTGCCGCCACAAACCCCACCGACAAAACCCTAGACCGATCGAAAAGGGGGCGGTCCAGCGACGGGAACGACCACCGCCACCTCTACTGCCAGGGAGATTTTCGTGGGCGAGAGAGACGCCGCCGCCAGACGCCGCTCCTTCTTCCCCGACCGTCGCTACCCGTGCGCAGACTTCACCGACGAACCGCGATGGCCAACCCCTCCTCCTCTACATCGGACGGTTGGTACCCCTAACTCTCTCCCTCTCTGTTTCTCTCACGAACCCGAATAGAAACCCCGCTAGATCTAAACCCTAGGAGATCCTAAACCTAACAATGGTATCAGAGCGTGCCTAAGGGTAGATCTAGATGGAAAAGAAACAGAACGCCGTCGGTTGACCGGCGTGCGGGAAAAAGAAAGAAAGAAAGAGGGGAAGGAGGACTCGATCTAACCCTAACCCAACCCTAACCTAGAAAAGCGGTGCCGGACTTACACGCGTCGTCGCCGGGCCGTCGTCGTCGCAGGCGTGCGGGAGACCGACCACCGTGGGCTCACCGGCGCTCCACGTGCGGGCCGCCGCCAACTGCGCTTGGACCGCAACCAAAGGGCGCCGACACGGAGCCGCTGACGGCGCGCGCTCCCTCTCGAGGAGCGCGCGCCCGGCGAGAGGGCCCGTGGCGGCGCCGGTCTTCTGCTCCTTCTCCGGCGGCTGGACGAGGTCGCCGCCGCCGCCGCGTTCGCTCGGGCGCGAGGCGAGAGAGGGGAGAGGAGAGAAGTGGAGCTAGGGTTTCGGGGGCGTCCGCCGCGAGCGGTTTTGATCCGGCGAGAACGCCGCGCGGCCGTCGGATGGCGACGGACGGCTGCGATCGCGCTGAGTCGCGTGGGCTTCTTTGGCCCAGCGGGCAAAGGATTTCCGCCCGAGCCCAAGTTGCGGCCGGGCGGGAAGCGCGACGCGCGCGCAGCTGCTGGATCGGGCCGCCATGGGCCGTTGGTCGACGCGGGAGAGCGCGCGCGCCTTCGACCGGGTGAGCAGGCCACCGAGGCAGCGGCAGAGCGGGCCGCCGTGGGCCGTGGCCGGGCTAAACAGGCCGAAATGGCTGTTTGCACAGTAAAATTCTGAATAATGAATTTAATTGTTTTCAGAAGCATTTTTTGATTGAATTCGATTGAAATTTGATCCAAAATCTCTATAAATTTTTGCACCAACGTGTTAATTTTTCCAGAGATTGATGAGTACAGTTATAATGCTTCTGAATAATGAATTATTTTTTAGAATAATTACCTGTTTCTGCTGCAAAAGTTAATGTTGATTAATTTTTCATTATTAAATTCGAACCAACGGGAGAATTTAATTTTGGAAAAATAGATATAATTTTCAGATAATTATGATATTGTTGTTTTCTGACCAACGTTGATAATAACAGTATTATAATTTTTTAATTGATTATTTTATGCATTATTTTTATTTCTGCCCAACGGTGATGTAGATTTAATGTATAAATAAAATTGTATGTCGTATTTTGACCAACGTTGGAATAAGGCATATAATTTTGCTGTTATTATGTTTAAATGTTCTCACCGTATATGAATTGTATTTTCAGGAGGATACTCCTTGATGGGCTACATCAGGGATATCCCTGTTCTCAAAGGAGACAACTGTGGTGAATGGAACAAAAAGATTGACTGGCTTTCATCTTGGTGAGGTGGATGGTAGTCACCACACCGTGTCCCACGTAGCTGTGGCACCGGTGAGGATGAAAATGAGGTCGATGCCGCTTGGCGGACAGACAGAGGACTATGCTCCCATAAAATGTCATATGATCTTGATCATAAAGTGTGGTCACCGCCAACAAGAAATGTTTGGTGTGATAAAGAACACGATTGAGCACGCTATTGTGGGCTCAATCGCAGAGTGTGACACTGTCACAGAGTACCTTGAGAGAATAAAGAGTCAGTTTACTGGCTCTTCAAAGACTTATGCTACACAGCTGATTAAACAGCTTGTGACAGAAAGTTACTCTGGTGGTGGCAGTGGCATAAGAGAGCACATACTGAGGATGAGCAACTTGGCATCCAAGCTTAAACCAATGGATTTGGCTCTCAAGGATGAGTTCCTTATTCATTTGGTTTTTGCTTCCTTGCCGAAAGAGTTTGACACTTTTGTTGTCAACTACAACATGCAGCCCGAGAAATGAGACTTAGAAAAGTGCATAGCTATGTGTGTGCAAGAGGAGGAAAGAATTAAATCCTCACATGGTGGTTCTATCAACTATGTGAAGGACAACAAGAAAAAGAACTTCAACAGTAACTTCTCCTCAAAGAACAAGGGAAAAGCCCATGTCCATCAGCCTCAACAGAATAGTTTTACAGTAGACAAAGATCAGTGTCTTCACTGCAAGAAGACGGGACACTAAAAGAAGAACTGCCCCGATTACTTAAAGATGATAATGGCAAAGAAAGGTGAGAACATTATTACCTTTATAAATGAGTCCTTGTATGTACAATATTCAAAATCTGCTTGGTGGATTGATTCAGGTGCAACTGTTCATGTTGCCAATAATCTGCAGGGATTCCGTTCGACGAGGACTACACAAAGAAAAGAAAGATGCGTTAAAGTCGCAAATGGAGTCCAAGCTGAAGTTGAAGCCGTTGGCGATCTTTCATTAGAGCTAGCTGATGGCTTCACTCTTTTACTTAGAGATGTTCTTTATGTACCCTCTTTACAGAGAAATTTGATTAGTGTTTCAAATTTGGACAATGATGGTTATGATTGTCATTTTGGAAATGGCAAATGTGAAATAATATTTAATGATAAATGCATTGGTCTTACCATCAAACAAGACGAGCTTTATTTATTGTCACTTCGTGAAAATGTGAATTCCGTATGTGATGTGAATGAGCGTATACCCTCGCATGTGAATGCGAACAGAAAACGAAAGAGAACTCATAATGCATCGTCGAAATTATGGCACTGTCGTTTAGGCCATATTTCGAGGGGGAGAGTAGAAAGACTAGTTAAGAATGAAATTCTTCCTCTATTAGAGTTCTCAGACCTAGAACAATGCAGAGAATGCATTAAAAGAAAATATGTAAAGAAAATTAAGAAAGATGCCAAAAGAAGCACAGGAGTTCTACAAATTATTCACACAGACATTTGTGGTCCTTTTCCTGTGAAAAGTGTGGATGGATATGACTCGTTCATAACATTCACAGATGATTACTCCCGTTATGGATATATTTATCCAATCAAAGAAAGAAATGAAGCCTTGGATAAATTCAAGATATTTAAGGCTGAAGTTGAAAACCAACACGATTTAAAGATCAAGATAGTCCGATCTGACCGTGGGGAGTACTACGGTCGACATACCCCATATGGACAAGTTCTGGACCTTTTGCAAGGTTTTACAGGAAAATGGCATAGTGGCGATATTCAACACCGGCGAACCTTAGCAAAATGGAGTAGTGAAAGACGCAACTGCATACCACGATGGATATGGTGCGAAGCATGATGAGCTATTCCACACTCCCATTGAGTTTATGGATGGAGGCGTTGAAAACCGCCATTCATATTCTCAACAGAGTGCCTAGTAAGTCGGTACCCAAAACACCGTACGAGTTGTGGACAGGAAGAGTTCCCTCACTAAACCACTTATGTGTGAGGGGGAGTCCTGCTGAGGCTAAAGTATTTAACCCAAACCTTGGGAAGCTTGATCCCAAAACAGTAAGTTGCCATTTCATTGGCTACCCTGAAAAGTCAAAAGGTTTTCGTTTCTACTGTCCAGACAGATATACAAAGTTTGTAGAAACGAGACACGCTGTCTTCTTAGAGGATGAAATGATGAGAGGAAGCATGGTAGCTCGAGAGATTGACCTTGAAGAGAAGCGGGCGTATGCGCCCACTCCGATGATTCAAGAGCCATTCTTCACACTACCTGCTGTCGCTGCACCGACAGTGCAAGACACTGTGGTGCCAGCACCTGTTATTGTTCCTCCTGTGGCAACAATGAATGAGAATGAGGAACATGTTCTTCAGGATCCTATAGAACCCATTGCCACAGATGAGGGGAGCAACAAAGACCTCAAGCAGAAGATGTACCAAATGAGGAGGCTCAGGAGGTCTCAAAGAGTAAGAAGATCAGCTATTTCGATGATTATCAGATTTATCATCTGAGGAGTTTCAAATGGAGGATGATCCCACCTCATTTGAAGAAGCCATGAGAGCGAAAATTCCTCAAAATGGCTTGAGGACATGGAAGAGGAAATGAGGTCCATGAAGACTAATAAAGTGCAGGACTTGGAAATTATTCCTAAAGGAGCCAAAACAGAGAGGTCAGAAATGGGTCTACAAGACAAAGCTTGACTCAGGAATGTAGAAAGATACAAAGCGCGACTTGTGGCAAAAGGCTTTACGCAAAGAGAAGGGATTGATTACAATGAGACTTTTCTCCGGTCTCATGTAAAGATTCCTTCGAATCATAATGACATTAGTAGCACATTATGATTTAGAGTTACATCGATGGATGTAAAGACGGCATTTCTTAATGGGGATTTGGAGGAAAATGTTTACATGGCACAACCGAAAGGTTTTGTCGTGGACGGAAAAGAAAGAATGGGATGCCGCCTAAAGAAATCGATTTATGGGTTAAAGCAAGCTTCAAGACAGTGGTACTTGAAGTTTGACAGTACAATAAGAAAATTTGGGTTTAAAGAGAATGTAGAGTACAAGCGTGTTTATGCAAAGTTTAAAGATGGGAAGTTTATCTTCCTAATCACATATGTGGATGATATCCTCTTGGCTAGTAGTGATGTCGATGCACTCTTGGAGACAAAGAAGTTTTTATCCTCAAACTTTGATATGAAAGATCTTGGTGAAGCTTCGTTCGGTCTAGGGATCGAAATTCACCGGGATAGAAACAAAGGGGTATTGGGACTGTCACAAAAGGCATACATAGAGAAAGTCTTAAAGAAATTTGGTATGTATAAATGTAGTCCTTCACCTGCATCTATAGTCAAGGGCGACAGATATGGGGATTTTCAATGCCCCAGGAACCAGTACGAGCTCGAACAAATGAAATCGGTTCCATATGCTTCAGTGTCGGAAGCTTGCGGTATGCTCAAGTGTGTACGCATACGACTTAGCGTTTGTTACCGGGTTACTTGGCGATTCGAGCAATCTGGGAATAGAACATTGAAATTGATAAAGAAAGTCTTGCGTTATTTGCAAGGAACAAAAGGCATCATGATGACATCTGAAAGATCGATTCACTCCATATAGTGGGGTATCTGATTCGATTATGCGGGAGATGATAGAAAGTCGACATCCGGATATGTGTTCACTCTCCTTTGGAGGAGCTATATCGTGGAAAAGCTCAAAGCAAACCGTCACTACATCGTCCACAATGTATGCCGAGTTTGTAGCATGTTATGAGGCTACGGGCGGTGAATCGCTAAAGAAGTTCATACCGGTTTAAAAGTGGTTGACGACATCAATAGACCACTTAAGTTGTACTCGCGATAATGAACCCGATAATGTATGCCCACAACAATAAGTCAAGTGGTGCTGCCAAACACATTGACATAAAGTACTATGTTGTGAAAGATAAAGTTCGGGATCAAATTATAAGTCTTGAGCATATAAGTACACGCAAAGATGTTAGCGGATCCGCTTACTAAAGGCTTACCACCCAACGTGTTCGAGAGAACATGTAGCCGGCATGGGTTTAAGGAAAGCATATGATTCTGGACTAAAAGATGGCCCAAAAGATTAAAGTCACTATTTGAGCAGAGAGGTGTATTGTAGCTGTTAAATCTATCGGCGATTGACCGTGACGATGAGACATGTTCTATGCACTAATCTGCGATGGAATGAGTAAAGTCAAAAGTAATTAAAGTTAAAGCATAGATTGAGATCAAGGGGGAGAATGTTAGGGTGATCTCAGGCATTTGGCCCAACGGCCAAATGCCACCCCCTTGACCGCGCCACGATCGGGCGCCACCTAATGGTGGTGGGCCCTGTCGCGATGCCACATAAATAGAGGTGGGGGCCGGGGCGGCACAGAGGACGAGGTTCACCGTACCGCCACAAACCCCACCAACAAAACCCTAGACCGATCGGAAAGGGGGCGCTCCAGCGACGGGAACGACCACCGCCACCTCTACTGCCAGGGAGATTTTCGTGGGCGAGAGAGACGCCGCCGCCAGACGCCGCTCCTTCTTCCCCGACCGTCGCTACCTGTGCGTAGACTTCACCGACGAACCGCGATGGCCAACCCCTCCTCCTCTACATCGGACGGTTGGTACCCCTAACTCTCTCCCTCTCTGTTTCTCTCACGAACCCGAATAGAAACCCCGCTAGATCTAAACCCTAGGAGATCCTAAACCTAACATTACCAAGTTTGTGTACCGGCTGCTGCTCGCCGGGGATGTGCTCGCATGCTCCGGCTGCACTCGGTTAGCGACGACGATTTCTATGAGACTTTTGACAGTGATGATGTCAAGATGTGGATTCGTAATGCTATGAAGCGAAAAGCTCGGGTTATTCAGCTTAAAGGGCATCTTAGGAATTACATGGTGTTGACTTACATGGACTTAGTCTCTTCCCATCTCAAAGTCTGGAAACTCTCATATGTCGAGCTTGATGATAATGTCGCCAGGAAGCTCTCTTCTCGGTGCCCTTCTTTGGAAGAACTAGAGCTCAAGAACTGCTTGGTAGGTGGCCATGAGATTTTGTCCGTTTCTATGAAGAGTTTGACCATGGTCAAGTGCAAGTTCAGTATGAACCTTTTGGTTGATGCTCCAAACTTCATGTTGCCGCAGAACTGGGTTCCTGTGTTCAAGAACTCTGGGTCGCTGGTCACAGGCAGTATCGTGCTTGATGATTCTTTGTTGAGTGTTCATTTTGAAAAGTACCATGAGGAGGATGAGTTTCCGGAGACCAGTGATGAAGATGATGACAACAATAATAGATATGGCCAGCGTGATGGTAAACATGCTGCTGCTGATGGCAGTGACGATGATGGCTTTCCGATGATTTTTACGATGGCTGTTTTGATGATTTTGATGATGGCTATTCCGATGAAATCCAGGATAATTACAATTATGGAAGTGATATCAATAGTGATGATGATGGCTTTTTATATAGTGAGATTGCAAAAGGCTATGAGGATAATCAGTCTGGAAACTGTGATGGTGGCCGTGGCAAATATCATGGCTACAGTGCAAACTGTGGGTTTAATGACTATCTTAGGTGGCCAAAATATTTGCTACCCGGATGGCCGTGAGATATTATCTACCTCTCTCAAGAGTTTGACCATTGTCGAGTGCAGGATCATGGCCGGCCTCTCCATCGCTGCTCCAAACCTCGTATTGTTCCGCTGCAACACGCCGTACCACCGAGCTCCCTTGTTCGACAACCTGGGGTCACTGGCCACAGGCACTATCATGCTTGATGACTCTTTCTTGCGTTATGATTATGAATACCAGTGCAAAGGCATCGATGAGTATGCATGTGATGAAAGCAGTGACAACAACAGTGACGGTTACTTGAATGATCATGACTCTGGTAGTGATGCCGATAGCGATGCTAGTACCTCAGAATATAGTGAGATTGCAAATGACTGTGATGATAAACAGTGTGGCCACCGTGATGAGGGCCATAATCACAGCAAACATGGTATCTATCATGGCTATGGTCACAAGCACAATTGCAACAAATATTGGAGCTATCATGGCTATGGTCATAAAACCCGGAACCGGGGTATTCCCGGCCGGTTATCGGAATTCCTAGAAAAAAGGGACAAATTTTGTGATTCAAATTTTGACTTTGTTAGTTTGAATCCGGTAACCGTTCTGGTGCCGGTCAAGCAAAACCGCTAGGAAAACCGGAAAAGGGGGAGGAAACATGAGAAAACAATAAGTAATGCGTATTTACTTCGTACAATAGAACAAATGCTTAAACCAATCTAGTAAGTGCATTATGCAGTCATAAATTTAAATTTACATTTGAAAAATTTCAGCCTGTTTTTTCCTTCCCAGTACCCACTGGTTTTTCCGGTTATCAGCCGGTAACCGTCAGTTTTTTGTTCCCTAGTCACAAGTACAGATTCAATGGTGATAAATTTTAGGTGGCCATAATGTTCTTCACAGCCTTTCAAATGCTAGAAGTTTGGAGCTGTTAGCTGACGCCAGAGAGGTATAGCTATGATGAATCTTTTGATGATATCTCTCTTTTTTTCAAACACGTAGGAGAGCTGCGTATCATTATATTAAGAAGAAAAAAGGGGCAAAAACCCAAACAAGAAACCTAACACACGCAAAACACAAAACCACTAGGGATCTAAACAAACAGTCGCGCCCTTAACAAGACTTGGAGACGACCGCTACCACACTCAAAACACTACCACACTCAATACACGAACAACCCCTGGGCAAGGAGATGATTTATGCCTCTCGCCCCATCAAAACCCCAAAAATGAAGTTCCTCACTAGCAAGCAAAAGTGCTCTAGCTAGGTCAGGAGGTTCACCATCAAATACACAGCGATTACGAAGATTCCACAAAGTCCAAGCCCCTAAGGTGATGATGTAATTGAAACCCTTTTTTAAATGATCAGGCACCCTTCTTGAGCTTTTATCCCACCAATCATCAAAGGAGATCTCGTCAGATAGGGGAGTGAGACTGTGTAGTCCAATTCGGCACAGAAGGAAAAACCAAAATTCTCGTGCAAAGACGCATGTCAACAGCAAATGGTTAATATTTTCCTCCTCTTGGTCACAAAGTGGGCAACAGGAAGGGTGAGGAAGCCCCCTTCGTGCCAACCGATCTCTCTTCCAGTATGTGATATTTTTCAATTAATATGGATTCATCAGTTATTTACCAAACCCTTTTGTCCTTTCACTGGGTGTCCGACGTCCACATTTAAGACGTTGTTGCACTCTAGTACCTAGTTACTTACAACTGACTTGAGAAAAAAGAGTTCAGAACTTCAGATGTGGAGAATAATTCAAGGTTTTTTGTAATCAAATGTTATAAGTGAATTGATTGGCTACTAAAAATGTGTAGCAAGCAGAGAGCATTTGTTTTGTTCATTTTTATGGTTTCAATAACTAGTCATCAACCTGTGCATCCACACAGCTACATATTTAATTTTTTTTAACAACATTTTTGTATTCTTCATCCCAACTTCTATAAATTTCAATATAAAAATTTGAAGTCTGCAACCTTGAAACTTGTAGCAGACTTGATATGGGTCATTTTATATTCAAATTTCTTAACTTTGTAGAATGTTTATTCTAAACTTGTATTTTGAACACCATAACTTTATAGAATTGATATTTAGTCCAACGACTATAACAGAAAGATATATTCGTGTGCACACAAATGTCGGCGTATTTAAGTATGCATTTTATTTATTTAGATACCAAATATTTTTGAGAACTTTCAATTATAAAATTCGTAATATATTTTAGTGCTAATATTTTTTTGTTTATAACTTCTAATCTTAATATATTTGTAATTAGAATTTTTTTACAGTTGAATTTGAATATATCTGGATACGACACGGGCCAACAATTACCCTTACTGATATAGACCTATGTAAACCTAATCAAATTAGGATGAAACATTAATAACAATCAACTCAATCAAACTCTATATATTTATTTAGATAGATATAGATAGATGGATCTTCGCAAATTTTTGTCACATTATATGATTGCTACGGTTTATGTATTACCATAGAGTTTACCTTTACATATCTTGACACCAGTCTAAGGACAATTTCCATTTACACAATTTTGTACCAGAAGCAAATATTCACTTTCACAAATAGGTGCTAATCCCCTCTAGTATAGCGCTATGCCATTATTCTTCTTTTCTATGAACTGAACAAATTCACTTTTGTGTGCCATATGTAGGTCATTCTGAATAGGGAAACTGAAAACGTGCCCAAATTTTTGCAACCTGAAGTCACTGTCCCTTGGTGAATGGTGTATGGCTGCTGACTTTGGTCCGTTAGTTTCCTTCCTACAGCATCCCCCTAATCTGGAGAGGCATTTTCTTGAAATTAAATTGGTATGTGTTACTCGATGCTTGGATAGTGAGTTGCAATATATTAATTTCAGCGCATGTTTAATAACAACTTTTTTGTTCTGCAAAAAGGATTACGACAACAAAAAGGTAATGGAAGATAGTATCAGACCAGAGGGTAGATCCTTTTCTTGCACACACCTTGTAATGGTGAAGATAAAATGTTCTAAGGATGATGTTGTTGAGAGTATCTCCTCTCTCTCTCTCCTTGTATACTTGTATAGGGCCCATAGATAGATCTTGAGGCCCATGACCATGAGGCCCACTCTCCTTGTACACTCTCATCGTATTTACTACTCCTGATTTCAACATTGCCCTCTGGAGCAAGGCATCGCTATCCTTCTGAAGCTCCGCGTTGCCGTGCCCAAGAGAACCTCGACGGCGCCGAGCTTGTCGAGGACCGAAGTGCGCGCGTCAAGGGGCAGCTCTGGCCAGTCCCTGGCAGCCTGCTTTGGCACAGGCAGCGTGTCCATTTCCCGGGAACACTTGAAACTGAAGGGCCTGATCTTTTCCTCCGAAGTTGGTGGCTTTTGGCTTTTGCTACAGTATTTAATTTTTAAACGAAGTATTTTCTCAAGACGAGGTCTACAAGTTAAACGATCTACATGTTAAAAGCCCAACATCTGTACAGTCAAAATCGCAAGTGAGTATCTACCTCTCCATAATCTGTACCATAAACAGCCAAAATTTAAAAACTTTAACCAAAAGCCATAAGCAGCAGCCGTTGCCAAACAAGCCCGAAAACAAAACGGTACCACCATTGCTTGCCGTGCATTCAGATATCAGAATCTGGCGAAGATTGAAAAGACTGCTACCCCTGTTTGATTCGTACCTTCGCCGACAGCGTGTTCCGTAGGCGAAATTTGGACGTTTTTGGCACTGTTGCTACTCAAAATTCCGAAAATAGCCTCTTCGGAAACGAAATTCCAACTCTAGCCCCACCTGACCGCACCATTGAACTGTGGCATGACACGTGTTAGTGGTGCGGCCGGGGAGCGCACCACTCGGCCACCGTCACATCACACCCAAATGGTGCGGTCCCAGGGCGCACGACACTGCAAATGGTGCAGCCCCTGGGCGCACCACTCGGCGGTTTCCCACGCAGCAGTCGCATCGCCACCGAAAGCCAGTGAATTCGGCCGCCCGTGCTGCATGCAGCCAGATTCCTCCGCATTTCTTTATTTCTTGCATGCGATGTGTCGAAGCTGGAGAGCCGGCCCCTACTCCGAATGCTGTGTATCTCGCGATACAAAGGGAGAGCCTGCGTTGGAAGGCTTCAATCTTTCTGCATTTGTGCTAGACAGAGAAGCAGCAAGCAAGAGAGAGCGGAAGAGAGGGAGCTGGTAGTGAAGGCAAGAAGAGCGGGAAACACAGCATTTGGAGTAATTTTGGAAGGGATCTGAAGTTTTCACAAGTGAGAAAGTTGTAGATCGTCTCGTGAGCTTCAAGAAGAGGTAAATATCATCTCAATGCGTCTGTAATTTAATCATAGTGATTAGCCTGTAATTAGCGTAAACGTTATGTAAACGTTCTCCATATGTCTATATTTTATGTAATTATCGTGTTGTATTTTATAATTTATGTGAAGAAATTATGCGTTATTGTTGTCCACTGTAATGTTAAAAGTTGTTTGTGGTTGTAGTGTATTCCATTTATTTGAAAAAATGTTTGTAGTTGTAGCATATTGTATTCTATATTTTATGTAAAGAATTTTTGTACTGCTGTTGTGAACCGTAACCTAAAAATATGTTAACTGGATTGTAGCTAGATTTCATTGATGTCATTGTGAAGCACACTGGTAGTCGGAAGGGCTACTTGCGTAGGTTTTGTTTGTATTAATATTTAGTCATTCTTGTAGCCAAAATCACTCAAGGATAGTAGATCTTGGTATGCATGCATGTTTGTGAGAGCTTGCTTCCATAAATGAAAGATTATGGAAAAAATACGGAAAGCACACTGCTAATCGGAAAGGCCACTTGCGTAGCTACTGTTTTTATTATCATGTACTCATTCTTGTAGCCAAAACCACTAAATAATATTAGATCTTGTTGTGCATGTTTGAGAGAGCGTGCTTCCATAAATGAAAGATTAGGGAAAAATGTAGATGTTTAATTTACATAAGAATTAAGAAGTTAAAAATGATGAGAATTGAGTAGTTGGTTGGTGAATTAAGTAGAACAATAATAATAGAAATTAGGAGAGAAATTTGGAGAAATTGTAATTTATTTATCGCATAAATTAGCGAGTAAATTTGATTTATGTAGGAATTTGTTAGGGCACTCCGTAAATTAATTAAAAATTACATTTACAAATAACAAAGTACCATTCATATTTGTATGGGATAGGTAGAACAACGAAATTCAGATGAAAATATTACGGTTGTATCTGCTAGGCGGTACCTACCTGCTGTATGATGGTACACTTGTTGCATGTTATATATACTAAGAGGATTCAGTATGGACTTATATTAGGTACGCCATGGGTGACATCCAAGACTTGTTCGTGTTCTACAGAAGTGGTCTCATACGCGACGGGCCGTACGGGGCAGACCTGAATAATTGTGACCGGACCGTGATCCGGGCACCCAATCTGAACACCATAAGCCTGTTGGAGCTACGTAGATGCGTGCGTTCCGCATTCGATCGGGACACCGCAAGGAACAAATTACGGATTGAGGTAGTGTATGCCGCTGTTGGAGGTGCTGCAGGGGAGACAGTGTGGCAACTTATAAAGGTGACGAGCGACGCTTCATGGGCGAACTACATGGAGGTCGTGTGCAACCCAGACGCATTGATATATGCCAGGCCAATGGTGTATGTTCAATTCGTGGAGAGGACAGAATCATCCGCCATGGGAGGCTCTGGTGGTGTTGACGGAGATGTAGAGCGTGCATTACTCTCCGGCGGTCATGAAGATGCTGGTGAAGGAGGAGTCCATGAGTCAATGGAAGATGGTGACTGCGAGAGGCGCGTGGAGAATTTTTCACCGAATGAAGGTGCGGAGAGGTGGTGGGCGCGCGTGTTGGTATCACGAGTACCTTGAGAACCAGGTGCAGGAAAGTGAGGAGGAGGACGATGTGGAAACAAAGAGTTCAGGAGAGGAGGAAGAAGGGGAACCTACAGCGGGAGGTGTGGTAGGTGGTGTTGTAACCACGGAGGGTGTGTACGTGCCGTCCAGATTGGACGACATCGCAGCGGAATCCCTAATTCTGCCACGGGCGGAGGAGGCAGCGTGGGGATTCAATGAAGGCACACTCGTTGTAGGTTAGAGCTTCCGTAACAAGAGTGCTGCACAGCAAGCTATTGCCACATACGCCGTCAACATCAGCCGGACATATCGGGTGCACAGGTCCAACCCTGACACCTACATTGTGAAGTGTGTGGACGACTCCTGCCCTGGCAAGGTCCGTGCGCAGCGGTTCAGAGGCGCTGCCACGGACTTCCGGATAACGGTGCTGAAGGATCACACTTGTGAGCTTGCGGCGCTACTACCTAGGCACCGCAACATGACGTCGTCATATGTTGCAGAGCTGATAAGGCATCTTGTGGCTGCAAATGTATCAATTTCTCCCAAGGTTCTCATGGCAGAGATAGCGAACACGGTGGGGTTTGCTGTGAGCTACAAGAAGGTGTGGCGGGGGAAACAGAAGGTCCTACGGAGTATGTTCGGGACATATGAGGAGGCATATGATCTGGTCCCGAGAATGTTGTGTCGACAAAGCGACAAACCCGAGCACGTACATTAACAAGTACGAGCGAGTTCATGAGACGGAAGGGCCGAATTGTTTTGTGCTTGACAGAGTGTTCTGGGCCTTCCATCAGACAATAGAAGGCTTCAAGTGGTGCCGTCCAGTGCTAACGATGGACGGCACATTCCTATCTGGCAAATACAAGGGTACAATCCTAACCGCGGTTGCAGCAGACGCAAATGACCAGTTACTCCCAATGGCATTTGCAATAGTAGAGAATGAAAGTACGGATAGCTGGTTGTGGTTCCTTGTCAATGTGAAGCAAGCCGTTGTACAAGATCGGCCCGATGTGTGTGTTATCTCAGACCGCAATGTAGGCTTGCTGTCTGCAATGCGAACGATGCAGAACGGGACACAGCCTCTGTTCCAGTGGAATGACATGAAGAACCGGTGGTGCATGAGGCATCTTGCGGCAAACTTCCACAGAAGGTTCCATAGCAAGGAACTAATGAAGATGTTTAAAAAACTTTGTATGCAGAACCAGAAGAGAAAGTTTGATGCCTTGTGGAGGCACCGTGATCAGGAGACCAGCAAGCATGTGAGGCGTCTTAAGCAGGCTGAAGCGGGGGCCGTGGAGGGAGGCTCCACGAGACTTGGGAAGTTCACACAATGGGTGCGTCAATGCACCGACACGAGATGTAGTCTCTCTTGCATGACACCGGCGGAGCAAGGTACGGAATCATGACGACAAACATGTCCGAGGTGTACAATGGTGTTCTAAAGGGCGTGAGATCCCTACCTATCACTGCAATCGTTGAAGAGACCTGGAACCGTTCAATTGGATACTTTGTCAATAGAGCCATGATGGCGAAGCAGCATATGGACGAAGGCAAAGAATTCTCCGAGGTAGCGCGGGCCTACATGGACAAGAAGATGGAGAAGACTCGTTCACATATTGCTCAGACCATGGATGGCTTACGGAGGAAGTTTGAGGTCCGCCTCAGACAGAAGTACATGATGGGGCAGGCTAGAGGGGATCGTAAGCAGGTGTGCACGATTGATGACAGAGCATCTTGCACCTGCAACAAGCCGCAGCTTCTACACAAGCCATGCTCCCACGTGTACGCGGCATGCACGTTATGGAACCAGGCGCCCACGCATTACATCTCAAAGTACTATGACATGAAGCACCTGTTTGAAACCTGGAGCACGGAGTTCCATTCGTACGGGGTGGACATGCATTATAGGGAGCTCTGGCCAGGGCAGATCAAGTGGGTGCCGAACGATGCACTGAAGCACGTCGGCCGTGGGCGAAGACAGAGCCATCGCATTCGTAACGACATGGATGATAGCCAGCGTGGGGATCGGGTTCGGCGCCCGAAGTGCAGACTATGCAAGACGGTTGGCCATTCATTTAGGCAGTGACCAAACAGGCCAACATCAAGTAACGCTCCATAGTATGAAGCACATGGTTTGTCATTGTGCACTGCTGGTTCCGTGTTTTGTAACTATAGCGGGCCTTTGTTGTGATGCGAGCAGAAGATCGTGCATCCTGTAACCTATGATGAATGTATCTTACCAAATTATTTCCGTGTACAATTTGTTTGAGACATTTCTTGCAAATTATGTTATGCTGTGACTTATTCGATATTTCATTATCATTTGTTGTCGTTCGATGCAAATTACGTTTGTTCATGTTATGTTGTCATTTATTTCACGATGTATTATCATTACCTACAAATTATGTATGTTGCATATTGTCATGACACTGCGTACTGACTTGTTTTCAATCCTCGGCAGGACATGGCGTACGAGTTGCTTGAGGCCCGTTGGGATGACCACCACCGATGCACAGCGTGGGCATCAATGCCTGAGGGCCCTCCGTGTTTCGTCCTTAGGGGCCCCCGGGAGCACTGGCCAATTTTTCGTAACACACGTTTTTCCTGCAGCACTTGCGAAGGGATAACACGTTGCTACAACCGTCGTCATCCCGGAGGGTGGCGGACGAGCCTGCAGATAGCGACCCTGAGTCGCAGGCACAACAGACGATGACGTTTGACACATTTGCGCCTGGAGGTCAGTCCACCCGAGCGGACACGCAAGGGCGGTACGAGTGGTTCGGGCAAACGTACCAAGGCTACACGGCGCAGGAGTACATGGGTGATTTCGCATCGTCATCGTCATTCCAACAGCCGCATGCACCGGTACGTACGCATGTAGTAAACATAACACGTGATATAAATAATGATTATAAACTTTTTTGTATTTTCCATTGCCTAATTAAGCTGTACCATCTCAGCAGGACGTAGACCCCTCCTCTGATTGGCTGAGCTCTATTATAGGCCAGCAGTCGGAACTCCCCACAAAGATGTACCCACCACCGCCTCCGACGCAGACCTCGCACTACGACCTTCGAGATGCACCACGCTCCCCTAGCAGGTTCACCTTCTCGGAGGATCAGATACGTCGTCTGAGGCGGCGACGACGAGATGACGAATGAATTTTTGTAATTGTGCTGTTGTGACGTTGCATGGTTTTCTGTGTTTCGCATGGCTTATGCAAATAATTTCAAGTACAATTAAGGCTTCATTGCATTACATTGACATACACGAGCAGACACGATAGCAACAAACAGAAGGTACAACATACCACACAACATTACCAACATACACGAGTACCTCCAGCACTACAACTTGAGGATAACAATAAATACAAGAAAGAAAATAGCACACAACATTAAATTTATCTTCCACTCCAATCTATCGAAACGATGCCGCATCCCGACGGGGTCGCAACCCCCCACGACAACTCTCTCCTGGCGAACATTGTCTGTCCTAGTGCCCATTTCATCCTCCCATACCCAGAATCGGCAACCACCGGGGGCTTCCTGCGATTCAATGAGAAGAAGATTTTTAAACATGCCACCACGATTTCAATGAACCCGAAACAATTTTACTCACGAGTGATAGGGGCACTTGTAGTATTGCCTCCCAGGATTCGAGGCCGTCTGTGATGTCCTACGTCTAACAACCGTGTTGCATTTCGGGCAAATCACCGTGGGTGTATGCGAAGAGCTGCTGAGCTGACTCATTGCCTAGTCGGGGGGAGTTAGCACGAAAGAAAACTATACAGATTGGGAACAACTAATTCAGGAGGTGAGTGAAAACAATGCAAGGGTCTAGGTGAGGAATGGCTCCCTTTTATAGGTCAGGGGGCGGGCTCGAGAACACAGCCGCTTTCGCAGATGACATGACAAAAGATGCAGCTTTGCTCAGTGAGATGACTAAAGATACCAGCTTTTCAGATCGACAAGACAAAACCGTCCAGGCTTTGCCAAAGGAGAAGACAATACCGGCAGCTTTGGCGGTGACATGACAAAGGGGCGGCTTTGGCGGTGACATGATAAAGGGGCAACTTTGCCCGGTGACATGACAAAAGGGCAGCTTTGGCGGTGACATGACAAAGGGGGCGCTTGCCCAAGAACATGACAAAAGGGGCAGCTTTGCCCAGTGACATGACAAAAGGGGGCAGCTTTGCCCAGTGACATGATAAATGGGGGCAGCTTTGCCCGGTGACATGACAAAACGAGCCCTTTTTGCAGTGATATCACAGCACCCCTATTGGTCACAATTCCTGTATGGATTGTTTGGACATTGTGGACCATGATAGACTTGTGGTAGTTTAACCTGTATGGACTGTTTCCTGCAAACGACTGAAAAGGCTACGTTGTACCAACTACATTTAATGGTCCAAGCTCTGAATTTATTACGAGACTACAGGCTCTGAAAAGCCTTCATAGGGCCATTTATTGCTACACTGGTATCCTGAAAAAGCGAAAAGATTCCCATGTCGTCCGCATCCATGGCCTATGCCCACTGCACCAGATAACCTGCCTACATAAAGGCCTCATATGTCTTCCATACCACATCTCCTCCTGAAGCCATCACAATACTACTAAACAACAATGTCTTCCTGGAGATCCGACCCATTTGGAGTGCTGGAGTGGCACGCGCGTCTGAAGTGCAAATGCGGCTTTAGGACGATGTTGTGCGTCTGGACGGATCCAGTACAACGAGCCAACTACGGCCGTAGGTTCTTCAAGTGTCCAGACCTGGATGACGACTTCGTGGTAACGACGACAACTAAATCCTTTGTTTCTCGTTTTCGTTTTTCAACTTGATTCATGACATCTACCACGCCACACATAGCCTTGCGAGTTCATTGAATGGGTGGATCGGGTGCCGCCGGCATGGCCACGGAACCAGCCAATGCAGGTGGAAAACAAAGGACAATACTTTGTCAAGATGACTCAGGCTCGCGAGGTGGAACGACAGATGCGGCTTGAGCAAGAGCGCCGCGTGAGGGTGGACCAAATCCTTCTTAAGGGCAAGGAGGATGAGCTGCAAAGGAGGCGGGAGCAGTTAAGTCTGCGTGAAGCAGCCATCAAGCGTCAGGAGGAAGAGCTTCAAGCTCGTGAGGCAGCTCTCAAGACAAAGAGTGACAGGAAGAAGGATGCGTGGAGCCATCTTGAGGCGCGAGAAAAGGGGAAACAACCACGCTACACCCAGTAGACAAAATGTAATAGACCCAAAGAAGTTATCTCGTCTTCTCGCACTCAATGATTCCTACGTGTTCAATATCACTTTCCTTCGTTTCGCCCAATTGTTCATATCACAGTTGTGCTCAAAAAAATTTTCATTTAATTTCTTCCAATAAAACAACATAATTATCGAAAAATGTTATTGCAGTTCAACATATTTTTCACAATCGATTGTACTGAAAATCACAAATACACTAATCGTTATCGTACTCTACCAACCAAAATTCTTAATTTTCATAAATGCAAATAAAATTACACTACCAGCAAACTCCACTCCACATCAAATACATATTTTTTCAAACACCATTAACAACGTACCAAAATATTTCAATAATAAAAATCTACACAAAAATAATTCATACATGTATTATCCGCAATAAATAACGAATTTTTAAAATAAACTTCATATTTTTTTTCATCTCCTATTCTATATTATAAATTTGCTCCACACTCTTACAAAATATATTACATGTGTATGCATACTATTTATTTTTTCTAACTATTTAATCAAAACATAAAATTTACAATTTATTTTGCGCGCAACCCTAACCCTAGCACTGTAGCACCGAGTGGTGCGGTCGGGCGCCGCATGACTCGCCGAGTCGTGCGCCTGGGGACCTGCGCTGTACCACCGAACGACCAAATGGTGCGGTCGGGGACCGCACCACTCCGGTGTGGTGCGCTTCCCGAGCGCACCATTGGACACATGTCACACCACGGTTCAATGGTGCGGTCAGGTGGGGGCTAGAGTTGGAATTTCATTTTCGAAGAGGCTATTTCCGGAATTTCGGATAGCAACAGTGTCAAAAACGTCCAAATTTCTCCGCAGGCCGCCGGGAAGATGGAGAAGATCTATCCAAGTCCTTCCTCCGGAGACGATCAGTAGAGCTTGGCTGCGTTTGTCTTCTTGGACGCAATTTATAGACGCGAGACGAAACCTTTCGTTTTCCCGGTGTTTAATTCTTTCATCTCCCGTGTGCGGTTCAAATGCTTCGAGAAGGCTAAAGGTTTGCGCGGGAATGTTGGCTTCTTTCTCATGAGGTTTTTTTTACTGTTTAAGTTTTTCTCCCTGTAGTTGTTGATGGTTTATTTGACACAACTAAATTTTAAAAAAAATAATAATAGAAAAACATGTTATCTTATCACGAACAATGTAAAGGAATACATGGGTAAAAAAAAGAAAAGAAGGTACTTCCATACTTTCCTTAATAGTGATTTGCATAATTTTTAAAGCATAATAAATAGTGGATAGACGCTACTTACTTTTTTATTTATTTTGAGATTAATGCTGCTCTGAGTAGAGAGAAAAGTATAGAAGCGTTGCTCACAAAGAAAAAGCAAAAAAAGGCTCCTAGAAAAGCCAGAAAAATGAAATAAAAAACTAGAAGCTAAAATCTAGAAACCGAAAAGCTAAAACCCAAACGAGTCGGCTTTGAAAAAAAAAATTTAAGGGTCCTTCTTCCTCTCGAGTTCCGGGCCGAGTATTTTCCACCGCATTATGCACCTGACTATTGCGAATTGAGGTGGACGCCTTCCATGAACTCGTCGGGGAGCGGTTTCTGAGGCCGTCGATGAAGAGCGCATCGTCTAAGCCGCCTGAGTAGAGCTGAGAGCTCCAGCTCCCAGAACAGCATGGCGTATGGATACAGAAACACTAGGTATCCATCTGACATACATAAGCAGAGTCCAAACAAGCTGAGTACCAAACATTGTGTTTAAGTCGCACTTCAACGAAACTGCGAAGGACTCCTAACACTGTTGTGAACAATATACGTTCACAAGATCACCTGACGAACACGAAACATGGAACATAGTCTAAGGCAGCCTGTCCAGCTATCTTCCAGCAAAAAGCAGTACCCAGTAGATCCATTGCACCAGCACATATCATGCCAAGGGAACACGAGTTTGCAGAGACTTCAGCCAAAAAAGGCAAACATCTAGTCACTACTATCACAGCTGCAGAAGGAATTCACTTCAGGAGCGCACGGATACCCAATCATCCTATCTTCTTCATCAAGCTCGTCCTCATAGACGCCATCAAGGTAGCGGGAAGGATCACAGTAATCATCGTAGTCCTCCGAGTCCAGGCTTCCCCATATAATATGTCACCATAAAGGTCATCGGAGTCATCGCCCGAATCTGCCCAAACAGGGCTTGGAACCTGAAATTCGTAGTCATCAGTTGAATCATGGGGAAGCCTCAGTGTTTAATCCCGGCACACTTTGCTTGCAGGGTGTTGTCCATGTTGACGATGAAGCAGTGGCGTATGTCGAGGGACTCCAGGTGGGGGCAGTTGTCAAGGATGGCTGTCAATCTTCATTGGTGAGGTTATTGCCGAAAAGCTGAAGGGAGCGTAGCTCAGCCATAGTTGATATCCCCAGGGCTACCCCGTCCTTGTTGTACTCACTATCTTCAAAACTGTAGAAGCCATGTTCAAAACAGTGAGGATATCAAATTTTTAAGAAGGTTCAATACATACAAACAATTATAACTACTGTTATCCATAGTATAACAAATTTTAATGGAATATACACGTATAATAGATTTTGCAAACAATATAAAATAATTGAAATAGTAAGATCAACATGGTCAAAGGACGTACTTTCCTTGCACTTGTTGCTCAGATAATGATTCAGAAGTGTTTTCGAAATTGTCCGGTGCGGGGGTGTCTATTCGATAAAATTTAGATAAATATAATTCGGAGCCAAACAAATTGAAATATAGATAAGAATTAAATATATTTGCATATTTGGATAGAGCATGATTTTAGAAAAAATTTAGAGACAAAAATCATTGGATTTGGAGTTCATATGTAAAAGTTATGGCCATTTGAATTTTATTTGGTTTGAAAAATACTGAGAAAATAAAAAAATAACACTATGCTTGAATTTCGGTTTTGATTTATATTTGCTTTCTAAAGGAAACCTTGATTTATTGCATCGTCAGACTAACATGTGGGGTCTATCTGTCAGAGTTTTATTATTTTTTGAAATAACTGACAGGTGGGCCATGCATGTCAGCCTCGCAAGTTTAAATCACGTTTTAAATATTTCTTTTCCATGTGGGTCCCATGTGTCCCATGGGTCCCATATTTTAGTTTTTAGTTTAATTAAATTTCTCAACTAATTTTTTAATCAGGCCCACTTGTCAGAGACACATTAGGTTTAAATCTGTTGTTTAAAGTTAAGTAATATTCTTACAGGTGGGTCACATGTGTCATAGTCTTGTGTTTTAAAACATTATCTGTGTGTGGGATCTACATGTTATACTCACAAGTTTTAAACAAAATTTTGATTAACTAAATGGCTCAGCCCCACTTGTCATACACAGATTAGTTTTAAAGTATGTCATTAGTGCTAAGCTAATCTCCTAACAAGGTGGGTCCACTTGTCGATGGGAGGGAGGTAGAGCCGAGCGGAGGAGAACTCTGGCGAGCTCACCGACAGTTTTGGGGGGGGGTATAGTCTTGTCATTAGCATGGTCAAAATGGAATGGCCATGTCCTTGCGCACTTCAGGGTGGTGATGGCGACCCAAAGCAGTGGTCAGCGGTAGCTGTACGGTGGTGACAGGCGGCGGAGGCTCACCGGTGAACTATGGTGTAGCTAAAGCAGACATGCATTCATGCTAAGACTTCGTTAGTTGGCTCAGGGTGTTGTCACAAAGCGTATGGAGCCTGGCTCAGGTAAAAAGATCACCGGAGCCTCATCTGCACCATGCTTAGCAACGGTGCTATGAACGGTGATGGTGAAGTCTATACTGCGGTGGTACAATCTCAAATCAAGCTAGCACTTAAGTATCTAGGGACTATAGGGCCTTGGAGTGGTCGGAGAGGCATCAGAGCATCCGGTCAATGGTGACCAGCGATAGTGGTGATGACGTGCACGGTGACGGCCCTCTGTGGTGGAAGACAAGGCAAATGCATGGTCAGATTAGCTCCCGTAGGTGGTGGTGATGCTTAGAGAGAAAGGGATTAGTTTAAGTCTTACCGAAGGAGAAGAATGGCTCGCGGTGGTGGATTTGGCCAGCGATGAGGAAGATGACTCACTCCCGATGTGCATCAACATGATTCACAAAATTGAATGAGGGGGAGATTCTAAGAGATAGTGAACACTATATGATGCATCTAGGGGAGAAAGGGTTTCACTGGAGAGCCCACGCCATGGCAAGGCTCGGCGGAGCATGCTCACTGGCGCGGAAGAAGATGGTGTGTTCCAGGCGTTGTGGGGGAAGGGAAAGCTCAGGCTTTCATGGGAAGGAAGCAAGTGCGAGACGGGGAAGAGAATGGTGCGGCTGGAAGGGCTTTGTAGGCATATGACGACCAAGTGGGAAACACGAGTTTTCATGAGCATGGCAGTGAGCTGAGCGTCTGGCACTTCTCGCAATGTATGACAAGTAGAGAAGACAAGAAGGAGGGGAACTCAGCGCGGCGATGTGATGGTGGCAGTTGAGACCGAGTAGTTGGGCCGGGAAACCATGGGCTTGCTCGTAAAAATCGGTAGCGAGGAATGGCCATGGTAGAGCGGTGCAGCACGAGACGACTTGTAAGATGAAGTCTACCACTGGGCCCGGCTCGCAAGCAAAAGGAAGTAAGGTGGCCTGATAGGTGGGGTCCGGCTCCACTCATTAGTGTCGAGACTTAAGTGAAGACTTGATGGGTGGGGTCCAGTCCCACTCATTAGGGTCGGGACATTATGTGACAGAGAGAAAGCATAAAGCATAAAAATGCGCTTTCGCAATGAAGAAGGCGGACATGATTAAGTGAACAAGGTGTATTCACTTGGCTGAGAGTTTTACATAATTTTTAGACACATTAGACGAGCTCCAAAAATTTTTTAAATTGTTGTGGATGCTTCTGACATACTACATATCATTTTGTAATTTTTGGGATTTTATCTGCTCTGATTTTTTCTATAAAAATATTGAAAAAGCTTTTCATTTAAAAGCACTATTGGATTTTGAATAATTTTTGTATCATGACAAAAAAATTAAATATTTATTTTTAGTTCCATGGATATTATGACCTTTTGAAATGATTTCTACCATAAATCTTCTCATGCCAACTTTTGATCAGCTTTTTAGATTTTTTTTGAATTCAAATTGACTTGCACCCAATGCACATTTGGTTTTCGAGACTTACTTTTCCAAGGAAGCTCCAAACAGAGCCAAGAAAATAATATGCATGTGAAAGGTTTAAAATTTCCCCCATTTTTTGCATTCCCTGAAATCTGGGATATTATAGGTCTACTCCCCATAAAAACAATCTCGACCCTGAGATTCGGCGGGTTCGATAAAGAAATTTGGGAAGTCAGTTCTAAGTCGATCTTCTTGTTCCCATGTTGCTTCATCCTAGATGTGGTTACTCCACTGGACCTTTATCATCCTGATGGCATGGTTGCGAGTATGTCGCTCGACTTTGTCTAGAACGCGAATCGGATGCTCCCAATAAGAAAGGTCGGGTTGCAGATCAATGTTGTCCAATTGAGTGAGCTCTATAGGAGTGTAGAGACACTTCTTGAGCTAAGAGACATCGAAGATATGATGTACATACAAAAGTTGAGATGGCAACTCCAATTGGTATGCCACTTCAACCTTCTTTGCAATGATTCAATACAACCCGATGTACCGAGATGTTAATTTTCCACGGACTTGGAAATAGTGGATGCCATGCAGTTGTGAGACTTTGAGATAAACATAATCATCTATCCCAAAGCTCAACTCGTGATGGCAATGGTTGGCATACCTCTTTTGACGAGACTATGGTTCCTTTATCCGGCTTCTTATCGCATCAACTTGTTTTTGAGCTCCTTGGATAATAGCCAGCCCAAATAATTTTTTTTCACCAACCTTAGACCAAAAAAAGGGTGCTCTACACTTTCTCCCATAAAGTGCTTCGAATGGAGACATTTGAAGTCTTGATTGGAAGCTATTGTTGTAAGAGAACTCAGCGAATGCCAAGCATTTATCCCAATTTGTGCTATAGGATAGCAACAAGCTCTTAGCATATCCTCCAAAATTTGAACTGTCCTCTCGGTTTGGCCTCCTGTTTATGGGTGGAACACCGTGCTAAATAATAGCTTGGTCCCCATAAACTCAGTTGCGGACAGAAAGAGTAGCATATCTGCTCATGAGTTTTAAAAAAGAATTAGCTTCATTAAAATATAACCTAGTGATCAAATCACAATAGCTTTACAAGCATCCAAGACCAAAACTTAATCTAGAAAAATCCCACAGGAATGCTTGAGTACAGTCATAACCCTAACACGAATGCTGAAGCATCCTTTCTTCTTATCGTGTCTATTCTGAAGAAAACAAGTAAGATTGAGTACACTATTACTCAGCAAGACAAATGGAAAGCTATATGACTAAAATGCAAGGAGTTCAAATGGATAGAGTCACATGCTATAATATGGTAACAATAGATGCAAATTGATAGTAAAGAAATTTACATTTAAAATAGTAAAACAATACTTAATTAACAAGTGTTTTGTCATCCACAATTTTCACCCATAAAATTCTCTAAATTCTGCTTATACCTTGTTGCTGGAATCACCCATGAAACACAACTCCATTAATCGAGAGTATGGCATATTCAAATACTATTTATTATACTATGCAGTGTTGCCCAACTTTACTCACAAGATATCTTAGACTCATAATGTCAAGCTATAGACACGCAACATATTAGCTTGCGAATGAGTTGAGATAACAAGGTCTTTCATTGCTCTCCTCTTTCTAGCATCTACCAGGTGGGCTCATGGCCATACATTGTCGGTAATCCACTGGCCAATGCGGAAACCATGAACCGACGTTGAGTAGACCTACTGTTGTGAAATATGGCAAATGACTTTCTAGTCCCATTTCCATACCACCCTGTTGTACGTAGGCCGTTCCATCACAATGGAAAAGTTAACCCTCATGTAGATATTCAATCGAATTGAGCAGCTACTAAACTAGGTCTGACAAGTCAAAACTTATGGTTGAGCGATTTTTATGTCTTTTACTCAGCATAAGGTTCTAGTCCTCGCTTTTCACAAGTGAGGCAACCAATCACAAACCTAGTGTGTTATGGCACTACCAGAAATTCATACCAAAGCATCAACGCTATGGTAAGATCGTGGACTCCAACCATCTAGTAGCTTTCCACGAGTCATCTTTAACCCTAGTATCATTTTTAGAATCTATTGGTATGAGGCTGAAATATTCTTAGTAGTTCAAGTAAATCACTTTAGTTGTATTGTCTATTAATAGCCTATCTATACAATGATTAATTATCAAAGTTGTCAATGTGAATATGACTTTCATAAATATGATAGGGCTTTTCGGTGGTAGGATCTAACTATTTATCATATCATTCTAAACTATTATTGTATGTAAATAAGAGTGCTCAAATAGTAATAATGAAAATAACAATAATTTAATCATATGGGATTAGCATGATCAATGACATGTGACTTGCCTTTTTATCCAGAGTCTTTGATTATTTCTTTGTAAGTTTCAGGTTTACACCATCCACCTTAATTGCTCTAGTAGCTTCTCCATTGGCCAACTAGTTGAATTCAGATACTAACGCACAAGAACGAATGCAAATGAGTTCCTACTTTGCAGAATGCATTCTATGGACAAAATACAATAAAATATCTAGAAAAGATATAAAAGAGATTGAGTTTGGGCAGAAAGTATTTAATCAGTGCTTGGTTGGATCAAACGGAGCTGAAAATGGGTTAAACGGGCTCGAGATGGTCAAAATAGGTATAAATATGTTTAATGGGTCTTGGATGAATAGTAATGGGTTGCGTGAATTGTAACAGGCTAACACTATTTCCTAACGGGTCAGGTTGAATGAATAGTATGGGTTGGGCTGGACAATGTTGGGCTCAGGCCATAAACAATACTTGGCTGGATTGGAATAGTATTGGGTTGCTACTGTTGGGCCTAGCCCAATTAGTGGACTGGGCATAGGTTGGCCTTGGGCTGACTTGGCCGACCAAGCTTAAAGCCTAATCGTGGCTTGGTTTGGTGCCATGGACACCTGAGCAGGGTGCACGGTGGTGATAGCAAATTGCATGCCGACGGTGGTCAATGGCGGCTAGTGGTGGCACAGATAGGATCAGGGGAGTCTTAGGGTTCCATTTTTTCTAATGCATGACCTGAGGTTCACCGGTGAGGGGTGGAGGCTGTAGGAGCTTACCAGAGCAGAGCAAAGCAATGCACGGCAGTGCTCCGATGATGTTTCGGCGAAGGTCAATGTGGTTCGAGCATCTATGGTGAATGAGGGAGCTAATGGTAGTGGTGGTTCGGGATGGCTCATCCGGTGTGTGGCTGTCCATAGCGGCCTAGCTAGGACGACGGTGGTGCACGACGCTGATGATCTAGAGGCCATGGGAGGGGTCAGCAAGGTTGGAGTTGGGTTTGCGGTAGCCTAGGGGTGCTAGAGTTGTAGTGAATCGGGTTTTGGTTGACACTAGCAAAGGATTTAGGTTTAGAGCTCACCAACTTAGAGCACGGTGGCAGCGGTGATTGTAGTCCGGAGTTGGGAGGGAGAGAGTTTAGGGGTGCAGTTGGTCATTAAGGCATACTAACTGAAGGCTTAGATCGGCTTTATGGGCTATGAGAGGTGGTGGGAGCGGTAGAGCAGTCTTGGTGGAGGTGGTGTGTGTATGTTGGTGCTGGCGGATGGGGAGCTTTGGCAGTGTTGCTAGCAGTGGCGCTGGTGTCTCGAGCATGCCGCGTCTCTCTGGAGCAAGTGAGCAAACTGGCAAGGCATGGTGTGGTCTCAGGTGCACATCGGCTGAGCAACGGTCGAGATGGGTGGCGGTGAAGTCGGCAGTAGCGGAGCACGGCACGTGATTGGGAGGCGAGGTGACAGGTATTCAAGTTGTGTATGGAAAGGTGGCAGTGTTGTGTAGGCGTTGGCGGATTGTGGCAGCGATGAACGAGTGGCGAGCTAGCGAGGCGTGCTGGCAACGGTGGTGAAGGGTAAGCGGGTAGGTGGCAGTGAGCACAAGGAAGAAAGCAGGAAGGGAAAAAGTGCCAAGGGTGGGGGAAAGAGGAAAAATCGAAAGGGAAAGCGGAAAACCTAAGAAAACTTCCCAATTTGGCATTTTTCTACATTCAAACAAAATACAAGAAAAATTCAAAACTTTCAAAATTGTTAGGTTATTGCAATGTGGTTTCTTTTTCTTTTTTTTCTAGTTTCTTTTTCTTTGCCTTTTCCCATCACCAGCATGACAGGCTCCCATGTGATGGGTTGATTGATACTATGGGCTTCAATGCATACTGAAAGCACATATTGTGTTTCCATTTTCAATCAGATAACGCACAGCCTGACAGCCAACAAAGTTTCCATTGTGTTTTAGTAAAGGATATGTTGGTCCATTAAAATTTATTCCCAAACCCAAACCTAGGGCATGCCAAACAAGGGAAAAAGATTAGAAACTCCTTTCCCACTCCCAAAACCACCCTTTTATATCCCATCACATATCCTATCCCAAACCCGATGCCTACCCAAATGCCAACTAAGAGAGTAACAGACAGGTTATTAACCTATTGGCATTACATAGCTGATCCAATAGGGAACATGCATAGTTTTAACCATGAACTAAAGTAGACCAACTCGCGCCAATCGTAGTAGAATTTGCCCCATGGGCACCACCAGTCAATATCTAGGAAAGAAAACGGGGGATCGTAATTGGCCGTCGAGTCACCGATCGAGGAGCCTCAGCGTCTTGATCCTCAGGCACTTCGCTTGTATTCCGCCATTCATCTCGACATTGAAACAATGGCGGATGTCAAGAGACTGAAGGCATGCGCAACTGTCAAGGATGGCCGCTAAGCCGTCGTTGCTGAGGCGGTTGGCGAAGGGTTGCAGTGAGCGCAACCCATGAACGGTGGCGATGCCTATGGATTCCTGGTTGTTGTCTTTTCGACACTGTTTGTAGAGGCGCTTCTTGCTTAGCTAGAAGTGCTTCGGGAGTGGTCAGGCTCTGCCCATGGGCGGAACCAACTTATGGGCCCTGGTGTCACAGGAGACCGGGTCCAAAAAAATTTTTAGCAGGGTTTAGAATCTTTAGCCCATGTGTGAACCCTCCATCCTAAATGCACCCGGTTCTTTCTTTAAAGCCTAATGAATGAAGCACTAGCAGTCTAAATTCCCAGTAGCTAGAGTAGTCCACGATAAGCCTCTACGGCAACCACAGCAGGCCGAGCTAGCCCTTGAACCAGCCTAAGAGGGAGGACTGCAACGGGTCACGGTGTTCATTTGATTGATCCTAAAGCATATCACCTCATAGAAGCCATCGCTGTCTATTCGTTTCGTATGGTCGGCCAGGAGACGTGCACCACATTTGCTGCACAGCCGCACCAAGTCAGGCAGCGACCGATCATAGGAGAATGGGAGAAATTAGCACCACTGGCCATCCTCGCCTGCCGTCTCACCATGGCTTCGCCTGGTCCTTGTTGTCTTGCGCCCTTACCGTCGAAGAAAGTTTAGGTCCACTCGATCAGTATGTACTTTGCTCTAAATTTCTCTCAATTCTTCCAATTTGTTTCAAGAACAGGGGCTAAATTTGTAAGTTAGGGTTTCAATGTGATGATTGTTGATTGATTTTTATCGAATTGTAGAGTTAAGACTTAGGGTTTTAATTTTCATTTTTGGAATACCGACCTAGCTCGTTGCATATCGAAGGCAAAATTGCAGTATTTGACCATAATATCAAGTATGTAAGTTACTGGACGTATTTTTCTATTATATTATTCTTGATCTGTTGAACATACAAATATCTAATTGACCTTTTTAATTAATTGGTGATGATTTCATGAATTATATACCAACAACAATTGATGAAAATTACCAATTATGTTATGGTTCATTGCTTTATAAACTTGAAAGAATGTAAATACTAGAAGGTAATGAATTAACTTACATTTGACCATTATACTTTTTTTACTTAAAAACTTTAAGTAATTTTGTTCTCTTTTAATTGGCTACTAAGGTTGGATGATGTATTTTACTAATGCCGATCAACTATTGTTTGTGGTTTCACCCTTAGTTCGTTCAGTTTACTGCGACTAACTAATATTATTATTGAGCTTCTTAATTTTGGTAAGTATTTCGACCATTACTTTTTTATTATCATACGCTACCATCAGTTATGTTGAAGTATTGATGTTGAAAATTGACGGACACATTATTATTTAGTACAAAATTATTTAAAAATTATATATGTTGTTATATGTATGATGAAGTGGTGATCCCAGTCATTTTTATTCGAGTTCCACCCCTGGCTCTGCCGACGGCTTTACAAGTCCCAGGAAGGTGCCCAAGCAGTGTGACAGCTTCAGCTCCTCAAGTAGGGTGAGCCTTGTTACCACCAGCATGACTCTCTCAGTGATTCTAGGGCATGACATGAGCCCAAGGCTCGTTAGGGAAGGCGCCCTGCAAGCATAGCATTTTGATCTAAATTACTACTAGCCAATAATTAAAATGAGGTTTTTATTTGGGACTGCCTGTGTAACACTCAGCAATATACTTTCTATTTCTAATCTATCTATTATATTATTCAAATCTGTAAAATAAGTTACCACATTCGCTCTCAAGAGCTAATGATCCCCAGGTTAATCGGAGGAAAAAGATAAAGATTTACATTGTTGATTTTGGTCGAATTCAGATTATAATAATAATATACATTATATATATATATATATATATATATATATATATATATATATATATATATATATATATATATATATATATATATATATATATATATATATATATATATATATATATATATATATATATATAGTGCTAATCTAGTGCTAATGGCTATTTCAATGCTAAGGTGCTAATGACGATGTGGACCGTCCGATCTAGATTGTGTGGTTCGGATGGAGGTGGGTGGAAACCTCATTCCACTTAAACACTTTTACAGAAAATCCCCTGTGCTTTTAACAAAAAACAATCAAGTCCACCATTGTTGTTGTATATTATAGTGTTTCCATTTAAGTGTGAAGCGCAAGGGGTTTTCTGCAAAAGTGTTTAAGTGGGATGGAGTTCCCACCTACTTCCATCTGAGCCACGCAATCTAGATCGGACGGTCCACGTCGCCATTAGCACCTTAGCACTGAAATAGCCATTAGCACTAGATATGCTCTCATATATATAAGAGTAGTTACTGTTGTATAAGGAATACAACTATATTTGCATCCTAAGCATTAGAGTTGTATAACAAATACAACTCCATGTTTTGATTAAACACACACAATGTAGTATCTAGCCACACAATTGCACGATAGATTTGGCTAGTTAAAAAGTAAAATAAGGTTAAAGTAAGCTACCACGTTCTCTCTAAGGGCTAGAAATTGCCACATTAATTAATCAGTGAAAAAGATAAAGATGTACAACATCGATTATAGTGAATACAGATTATAGTTGTATACTATCCATTATAAAGAGTTATATAATAAATACAAATCTATATTCAAGTATAAATGAATTTTGATATTTGACTGCACATTTGCGCAGAAAATTTGGCTAGTTTTCATATCACCCCAAAAAAATTTATCCTTGGATCAAAATATTGTGCTCAGATCCCCCATCATATAAATACTACTTCTCACCTCCTCCCTCTCCCAATCCTAAGCCTATGTCATCGCTAGCGGTCCTGCCAGCCCTTGCCCCACCTCATCGGCAGCGCTGCCCAAACAGTGATGCCTTCTGGCCTCTGTTGGGCCTTGTGTCCTCCCTATCTGGCAACATGTTCTTTGCACATCCTTCCTCTAGCTAGTTGCCATGTCCTCGCATGCCACTGTAGTAGCCTCCACCACCAGAGACAAAGACGGGCTCTGGCGTTGAACACAAATACAAAGAAAAAACTATTTATAAGAAGGAGCAAGTTCTATCATTCGATGAGCAAATCATGTGGCAGGGGGCATTTGGCGGCGGCAACGGCGAGCAACTTCCACACCGGTGGTTTCTCTCTCCAAAGATGGAGTTGGAGGGCTGCACATGAATTTGGAAACAGATTTAATGGTGAGGAAAATCGAGTAAAGAAGCTAGACTAAATTCTGCCTTTTCCCATTGAGGGAACTAGAGTAAAGAAGTGAAGAATCCTCACATGTCATCAAGGAGGGAGACAACATTGTCGTCCCCGGCACCCTTGCCCTAGAAGGCCTCACAGTGCCCTGTGCTACCGATGCTAATTAGACGAACCCCCAATTGGCAACTGCAAACACTGATTTCCTACGACGGGTGGCGTCGATAGGTTAACACTTGAATTAGCTTGAGATTCGGCCAAAGCTCCATTAGTATATTTGTTTAATAGTCGAGTGTGTTGGCACCATCGGTAGTATGGTCGATGCAGTCGGATCCAGATTGGATGTAGAAGCTACCCACTGGCTATTCTTGATGAAATTTCTTACAAAATCTAACGTATTAAGAGAAATGCAGGAAATCATGGTAATTCTGGAACCGACGTAAAAAAATGTGTCCGACAAGGTTGCGAGTTCCTATAATAGACATTTTATGCGAGCATAAGAGAGATGATCAGATTATTGATAAGAGCCTGATGCCTAGATTGATTGACAAGATCACTAAGCTTGCCTTGGTTAACTTTTATATGCTCAGTGAACTCGTCGGAGTCGATACTGGAATCGGTGGATTCTATGAAATAGGTGGAATCGATGGAAACATCAGAGCGGCAATCAGTATCAGATCCTCCGCTCTAGACAAAGCTTCCCCACTATGAATGATTTGACCATCACGCTTCTTGACAAAACACCGACAGACTCCTCTCGTCATTTCCTCCATATTTTTAGTAAATTCGGCTTGCGCTTCCTTAGAAAGTTCTCCAATCTCTGGAGGAATCATAATTTCTTTGGTGATATTGAAATTACCCAATGGCTTTTTAGTAGCCAATGAATCTTCATTATGCTTGGGTGGAATCTTAATCTTGATCAGACGATTTGAGTCCCACCGAGCATAACAAGAGTGTGTTGACGATGAAAAATTCCTAACAACAACACCATGTCCCAATAGAGGGTGCTCTTTAGGAGCGTATGTGATGTGCTAGTAGATATTCTAGCAAATCATCAAAGTCAATTATAGGTAAACCTGAACGAAAGTCGATTCTCGACGAAACATTGATGTGAAGTAATAATGAACAGGGAAAAAAATCTCAAAATAGGGGATAGCTGTAATTTACAGATTGATCAACACATCAATGTGAAACAATATTGATTAAAGTCGAATTACAATGGTAAGATCCTACTAGCTATAGCCTACTCCTAATATACGAGAAAGTAGATTAAAAAGGTAATAAAAGTTGGCGTGTACATATTTTTCTATCAACCGATACAGGGTTTTTATAGCCTAAAATAGTCAACTCAATCTTGGATTGTGCTTCAAGTCTCCCTCTTCATGTCGGCTCAACCTTTCCTTGGATAAAGTCCCTATCCTTCTTCAAATCTTCTCGCTTTCAATCTCCTATTGATGATTTCTTTCTTTACATCACCTTTCCGCTATCCTTCTTCAAATCTTCTCGCTTTCAATCTCCTGTTGATGATTTCTTTCTTTACATCACCTTTCCTTGGTTGGCATCTTCTGGATGCTTTAGTGTGGGCAATGCTTGATCCTAATTTATGGTAAATCCTGATTTTTCCTTATAATTATGTCAAATGCCAAAAATACTTTTGCCAACTATTTTACCTAACAAAATCTGGTGGCAACACAAGTCATAGCGTTCCAACCTGTGTTTTTCCTTTTAGTGTATTATTATATTCCTATGTTCCACAGAGGCCCTCAAGAGTTCCAACACCATCTCACTCTAATCAATTAACATTTAATTTCAAAATTTATGTATTTTTCTATGAAGCATTCAAACACATCTTTTAAGCGATCCCTATGGTTTTGTTTCCTCGAAATTCAACGAGTCATAGTATTGCAATCCTGCATTTTTAGATCCTGCTATTCCTATATTTTTTAAAAAGTTTTTGAAAGTCAAATGGAAAAGAAAGAAAGAGGAAAATATCTTTTGAGAAAGAAAAATTAACCCAGCTGGGCCAGCGCACCAGGTCCAGCACACACACACACTACACACACCAACACACGCACACACACCACCTCTCTCCCTCATCTATCCTCTCCTCTCCCGTCAATCGCTCATCCACTGCCACTGGCTACCATACATCCTCCTTCTCCTTTAGATGCGCAAGCACACCGCCCCCATATTCTGCAGGTCCTCACTACCCTCTCCTTGTGACGCCACCATTACTCTCCGCTGTCACCGTTGACCAAGGACGGTTGGATCCAATGGTCATGACTAAGATCTGGCCGGACGATGAGTGGTGACATCAGTGTCAACCGGATCTAGGGGAGATGAGGTGTGCAGTGATTGGATACAAAAGAGATGACAAAGGTGAAGTTGACGAAGTCTAGCTCTGGGCAATGTGAAGGTGACGATGGCCAGATCTGAGCAAGGCAACATCGATTCGGATCCAAAAGAGATGACAACGATGACTTCTAGGCAAGGCGATGGTGACGACGGTCAGATCTAGACGAGGCAACATCAGCGACGGTGATGTTCGTAGGCATGAGCTGCCGGTCCACTAGGCGTTGCCAGGCATGCGTCTAGGGTTAGGGAAAAGAGAAGTGGGCTCTAACAGTCCAGGTTCGTATTTTCCATCCGATGGCTATGAACATTGTAGTCGCTCAATCGGATGGCTCCCGTTTTTTTGATGTCGTGGACCAATGTGAAAGCTAGAATCCCAGTTGATTTAATTATATAGATAGATTTTTATTGAGGTATATATATATATATCCTTCCTGATACACTTAAGAGAGAAACTACTAAAGTATATAAATAAATAAAGGTCATAAATGTCATTTTCTCTTACTAATTAACATGTGTGTGTAAAGTTCAACAAGTTATTGGGTCTGTTCTTTTTTTGCTTTGGCTTATAGTTTTTGGCTATTCGTGAGACAAAGAATGAAAAGAGACTCGCGTACGATTTTTGACTGATATAAATGAAGTTACTATAGTGTCTACTACAATCGATGGCTTATAAACCACGTCTTAAAAAGATATTTTATTTGAAATATAATTACTATAAAAAAATTAGTTACTATAACGAAATAGTTTTTAGAAGCTGAAAAAGAGGGACCACCGAAGGTGGCTGCATTGGAAGAATTTTTGGTCGGCCCAGATCCTCAGGCCGATCCGGCGTCCGTCAAATTCGAACCAGGAGCTGGACCGAAGATTCCAGAAGCGCACGCGCATCCCCACGTTCTCCTCTGCTGTCCTCTCCCACCTGCCGTACCAACAAAATACCTTGTATTCCCCCCAATGCAGGAGCCCGAACCATCAAATCCGCCAAGCTCCGGCTCAAATCCCCGCAAATCCGCGCGCCCGAAACCCGAGGTAACCCAGTTCTCTTCTCGCCTCTCGTTCCCCTCTCGCCGCTTCGCCCGCCCGCCGCGCACCTCAAGTGAGCTCGCCAATCGGCGCTTCTTGCGGCGATTTCCTTTCCTTTTTGCCCTCAACGATTCTTGCGTCTTTCGCGGCGTAATCTGGTTCGCCCCGCACGATCTGTGCGTCTTTTTTTCTTCTTCTTCTCAGATTTGTGTTCCTAAAAGCCCTCGAATTGGCTGGTTGGCATTCATTAGGCCGTGGCTGTACGTACGATCCGCGGGGCTCTCGCGACGCGGGTGGTTTGGCTTGGTTTGTGGGTGCTGGGGGCGCTGCCTAGAGGAGTTCTGCGTGGCTGGTGAACTGGATTAGGAAGGGGGCGGTGGGTTGGTACGATTGGTATCGTAGACGGCAGCAAAGAACGCGGCAATGGTGAGCTGGTGGGTTCTTGGATTGTTTAGTCTGCTGGCCTCCTGGATTGTTGACAAGAGAATGTTAAGCGTATAAAGCAGCGCTCTAAAACTACTGCTGTAAGAGGAACAAATGGTGGTCCTTTAGTCCATGACCCGTGTGATTCGCGAAAAAGTTGGGAAATTTGTGCCCCTTTGTGTGCTCGGTAATCTTCTGGTTTGCTGTTCATCTTATAGCACATCTGTTGAAAATACCATTGGTGATTTGTTTGGGATCGGAATGGTTTGCTTCTTCTTGTTAATGTTTTCTCTTTTTGGTACGAATATACTACTAATCTGAAGATATTAGAGGTGTTTGATTTTGTCACTTACTGCATATTTTACCCCCCTTTGCTGGCAGTGAATTTTACAAGCCACGCATGCAGCCGGACGGTGAAACTCAGGTTCGTCCTACAGCTGCTGGTCATCCACATCCTGGTTTGGCCACATCGTCGGCAGAATACACAATCCCTGCAGGGCAAGCTACGGTATGATCTGTTTTTTCCCCTCTATTCTATTAAAACACATGATGTTAATGGTAGGAATATATAGTGAAGTTCAGCAACTGTTATCTAGAATCCTTTTTTCCCTCAAGAGTTCTGACAGGAAAATTCTACTAGTAAACTGATCAATGAATAAAATAAAAAAAGATGTGAGTTGGTGATTACATATTTTACTTTGGCTTCCTTGTTTCTTAAATTTTTTAACCAGTCCTGTCTTATTCTGGTCAGGTTTACTAATAGGGTTCAGCTCACAAGTGCAGATCTTTCCACTTTATATGATTAACATTTTGTCAAAAAATCAACAAATAGAGTCTCGGTATTGTCACGGTATTGTCAAAAGGACAACTCTTTAACATATCATCAAGTCAACTTTTGCTCTTTCTGTTATGCTGATTTTGGAAAAGTTCCTCTCTCTTTCACAAGTTCCTACTTATCCTTTGAAAAGTTGAGTTTCTGGCAACTATGCATGCATCATGCAATTCAGGATGATAATCTCTTGCTTTAGTAATATACAAAATTGTTGTAATATCTGGACTATGGAGTGGGATTATATATTTTATCCATAAAAATAATATGACTATCGATACAACTGAAATTTCCATTAACACCGACATAAGTTCTTCTCTAGTAAAATTGTTTCTGGTCAATTAGTTGGTTACTGAACGTCGTAATTTCTGTTGCGAAACTAATTCCTTGTTCAAGTGATATAAAGAATAAGGGTATCCAAGGTTCCCCTACAGTTCTTATTTGTGGGTGATATATGCTTGTGTTTCATTGGCTATTCAAAGTCTCATTCACATGCTCTTTTGTAGGCTCAGGTAGCTTATCCATACATTGGTCCATATTATGGAGGCATATATGGTGCTTATGGTGGACAGCCTCTGGTATGATTTACATTATAGATATATCAGTTATCTGATCGTAGCACAACAGAAGCTGATTTTGGTGTTTTATCTTGCTTTAGGTTAATGGTGCTTTAATGGCAATGCCTCCAAATTCTGTGCCCTTGTCAACTGATGCTGTTCTAGAACCTGTATACGTCAATGCAAAACAATATCATGGTATATTAAGGCGACGCCAGTCTCGTGCAAAAGCTGAATCAGAAAATAAGGCCACTACTAAAACCCGCAAGGTATTTCTTAAAGCAATAATACTTCCTGGAGTCACGCCACTCATTTTGTTAGTGAATTAATAACTTATTCCAATAAATGTGTTAAATTGACCTCATCGGATGAATATATTCTTTCAGATATGTTTGGGATTTCATTCGGTTTTTTTTCCTCCTTGTCACTTCTGGGTTTAGTGATGTTGTAATTTTGGAGTCCAGAGTCCAGACTTTGATCAAGAAAAAAAAATGCAAAATGTTGAGATATAACAAAGCTACTCACTTGATCAAACCTTATTTGGTCATCTACAGTCATTTTGAATGCAAAACTTAGTATATCTCAGTTTTTCTGCAAGGTTTTGCGATAAAACCAAGCACCCCTGATATGTGAGGGACACCTAATTCGTTTGGCCTGGGTTTTTGACTTTTTGTGGCTTCAAAAAAAAAGGTTTTGACTTTTTGGGCACCCATGGGTCATTTGCGCCACAATGTGTGGTTGAAAGTATGAAGAACCTAGCTTACATGATATTGTTAATTAAATTTAGATAACTTTAATAGTTCTTTATGCTGGTAACTACAAACTGACCAATTCATGGTTAACTTTGTTCTGATAAGGAGGTGATCACGATACTTAATAGACTTGAGCACTTCAACATGTGAAGGATTAAGGGAGAGACAGGATGTGCTCTTCTAGTTCCAAATGCTCTTCCATGTTTAATGGGCCATCAACTTTTTTCTGTTCCTATGGATACTCAGCGAAGTTCTATGTTTCTCATTTCTTCTGTGCATTTTCCTCTGTTTTCAGCCTTACCTACATGAATCACGCCATATGCATGCTTTGAAAAGGGCAAGGGGATCTGGTGGTCGATTTCTCAACACCAAGGCAGTGGAGGGAAAGCAAGACAATAAATCCATGGATAAAAAAGATGATGGATCTGTGCCACCTGACAAGAATGACAACAAGAATGAGACCAATACCTGTACCGAGTCGGAGAATTTAAGCTCAACAGCCTAGCCGGATGGAGATGCATCTGATGTTACATAGGGCTATTAAGCCAGTTCCCCCAATCCAGCCAACGTGTCGGTTGAATTGTGTCCTGGCATTTTCTGGTGACCGCAAGTCCGCAATTGGTGTAAATCTGTGCCTAGTCGTGATGATAGGACGTCTGTAATAATAGAGGGAACTTGTTTTGAGCTCAAGTTCAGTGCTAGGATTTGTTGATGAGTATTCGATGAGTGTAGATTATTGAACAATAATAATTTCCCTTATTTTGTTCCTGACCTGCAAATCCAGCTGTACTGTTGTTACCGGATTGAGAACTTTAGCGATTTTTAATTTAACGTTGGTTCCTTGAAAATACCATGCTCATCCTGATTGTTACAAATGGTTGGTTTATCTTCAAATGTGCCCGAGAAATTGCTTTGATGAAGGTATAATGTATATATTAGTGCTATTGGTTGATTACTAAACATGTCTGATTAAAAGAAAACAGAGCTGCACCTGCAGGCCCGTATTAACAAGACTTTAATGTATATCGGCTTAATTGAAGCAAGAAAGCTACTGTTTGGACCATGGCTCAGTATTAATTAATACTAATTGAATGCCTGTGTTATTATGGATTTTTAAAATTTATCATACTACATGTTTTAAAACTCACGAGTAGTAAAAATATTTAGAATATACATATAAACATATTCTAAAAGTTTTTAATTCCGTCAAATAAGTTGGAAGCCGCCGATCACATCTCGTGGTCATAAGTCAAAAGACATCGACCACACCTCGTGGTCGTAGGTCAGGAGCCCTCAAGCACACTTCGTCGTCATAAGTTGGAAGCCGTCGACCATCGCGCATAATCGTAAATCGGGAGCGGTCGACCATCACTGGTGGTTATAAGTAAACACTTCACTACTGTGAATGCAAAACCAGAAATGTTTACAATTATCATGTCAGACAAATGGGAAGGGGGGATTCTACCTTTGCTCATGCAAAAAGTAGCATAGCTCCTCTAGCTTCTTCGTTATTGATCTTCTCTTCATTCCAACAATCATAGTCCAATTTTTTGCAGTTGCAAAACTAACTCACAAGCAATTCCCCCAAAACATTTTCAAGCCCTGCAAAAGCACATGTGTCCAATTAGCAATCAGGAATTAGCAAATTTTGACAAAAGGGACCCATTGTGGTGATTAAAACTTCAATGACATACCACACCCTGAACATCCAGAATTGTTGTGCTCAAATCAATGTGCCTTTGCAGCAACAAGAAAGAAAAGTGAATGATCAACACGGCCAACAAACCAGGTTCCTCTCTGGCACTCCGTCGAACATCTCCAATACTTCGTTGACCAGCCCCAGTCGCACAACCTACTGACCGTTTGGTTTGTTCCAACCATTCAACCTGCTGCTATATAAAACTATATCATCAAATTGCTCTGACCTATCCTTCCTCAATTCTATTTCCAAATCTACTCCTATTTTTTTGTATTTAGTTTTGTTCATAATTCTTGTATCCAGTTCTTGGTTCCTAACATTCCGCCACAAACAAATTGGTACACAAAAAAGAATAACCCTTCAATGGCATCCTTGCGGACGTAGATGGCCTCCCGCGCCTGGTCTAGCATCAGTCGTGAACATCAGCCTCGGCTTCTTAAACTCCTACTCCACAGCCGCCCCCCATTCCACGGACTGCAGTCAACCACCTTCGACGCTAACCACTGCCTCCCAGGCATCATCAAGGCGTCCTGTATTGAAGCAACGACGAGGGCTTGGATACAGGCGGCGATGTCGCGTGTGGAGGAGAAGTCGACGACTGCGCTGGGTGGGAGGAGGCGAGAGGAGAAGAAAAGAGGAATGTGGTGGAGAGACCTCGCGGTGCTGGCACTGGAGCTCCTGGAGCTCGCGGCGGAGCTCCTCGGCCGTCTTCTTTGTCGTGGCAGCCATCGCCGTCGGGGAGGGAGGGTTTGGCACGGCGGATGCCGCGGTTGTGGTGGTGAGCGTGCAGCACAGGATGAACCGGCCACATGCATAGGTCGTGAGAAAAGAAAGGGCACGAGAGATGAGGGAGGCCAAAGCGAACAGCATACGATGCGGAGGTTCTCTGGTCGTGGGGAACAGTTGAGAAGTTGTGTACGTGTGAAAGGAGAAATCGTAGGATCCAACGGCTATAGAGAGATAAGAAAGAACGGACGGCTATTGAGAATCAAGGGAGAATAGATCTACTATCACCAACTCAAATTTTTAAGAATTAGAGATACTTTATTATGCACTAATTTTTAACAATAAAAAAGTTTGAGTTCAAGCTCGGCTCGAATAAACTCGATAACAATCAAAATAATTTAAACATATACCAATTTTCAACAATAGGAAAAGTTTGAACTCAAGTTCAGTTTGAATAAGCTCAGTAAGAGTTAATATGTATTATTATTTAAGTTTGAATTGAAACTCACAAACTATTCAAGTTCAATTTAGTAAAACTTATAAGTTGAAATCAAACTTCGAGTTTGGCACATTTAAAATTTAAAACGAGCACGAATCGAGTTTTAGAAGGTGGATTGGGTCATATACCATCCCTTTAGTTGAGAAACTCAGGATTTACTCTCTTTATCTTAATGACACGTAAAGTCATCATAAGTCACTGACACGTAGGCCAGGAGGGTAAATCCTGAATTTCTATTAAAATGGAGGGTATATGATCAATAAATCCGTTTTAGAATGAGTCGAATTTCACTGGCTTGCAATCTTCGAGCTTTTTTTTTTTCAGGCTTACTCCAGTCCTCCACTATCGTGCTCGTCGGAGCCGCAGAGGCGCGCGTTCCCCTCAGGAGGCGGCGGCCACCCCCGCAGGGCCCGCCTCAGTCCACACGCTCGCCGGCGAAGACGTGAGCGCCGCCCACCTCTGCTTGCCTTTCCTTTCCTTTCCTTCCCCCTCATCTCACTCAGCTCTGTTGGGTTTCACTCTTCATATCTCATTCTCGTTCCCTCTCCTGTTTGATCCCTAGCTGCTGATCTCCCAAATGTGGCATCTCGCTGTTGAATCCCAGCAATAAGATGGGAGGGATGGACGCTGCCTGCTGCGACTCCAAGAAAATTGTTCGCGAAAACCCTAGAGCACGCCGTGATCGATCCAACCCCTCCGTGTAAACCTATCAGTTAATCGCGGGCTCCTCGCGGGTCTGGAGATCCCGCACGCCGGGCACCCCGAGGCGCGCGCGCCCGCCCTGTTCGACGGCGTGCTCGCCGCCTTCCTCGCGGAGGCGCGGGGCCCTGGCGCGCCCCCGTCCCTCCCGATGCCGCCGACGAGGTGCGCGCGTCCGCGGTCATGGATAACCTTGCGCTGGTGTGGGGAATCATCGGGCCTGGGATCGCCGGCGCCGTCTTCGGCGTGGGCTGGTGGTTCTGGGTCGACGCCGTCGTCTGCAGCGCCGTCCAGGTCTCCTTCCTCCACTACCTCCCCGGTAAGCTCTCCCTTTAGGACTTTCGCTTTGGGGCTTGGCTGCTTGGGGTTGGATTGATTGGAACTGATGTGGTTTTTGGGTCGCGGAATCCCAGGGATCTTCGCGTCGCTTGCGGCGCTCATGTTCAACTGCGTGAACAAGGATGGGCTAGGATATGACTAATACTCACATTACGGGGACGATTCCGAGTGGAGGTTAGGCTCGTCCTTGGAAATGGATGCTTAATTAGGGCTCGTGAATTTTGATTTGAACCCTGCATCGCTGTCGAAAGGATGAAGGCTGTAGGGTCTTTGCTGTACTACTTTTTGTATGGAATATCAATATATTAACAATGTGGCTAGAAATTCAGTGTTTGTCTCTGGTAGGGAGAATTCTACACAAACAAATGTGTATATGTTCTGTGTAACAAAGGCTTCTGCATCAGGACAGTAGCAAGAATTTTGAACCCAGCTGTTTTGAGAAAGCAAATTTAGCCATGTTATGTACCCGATGCCGCCGCCTGCTCGGGAACATTGTTTCTGGACATGGTCCAGATCATTCTTTCACTAAGGGGCACAATGATCATTTCACATGGTTATTTACCCTGGCAAAAATAGAAAATGAGCTGAAAATCCGAAGAGGGCAAATCACAAGTATAAAATGAAAGATAGGACAAATCATCAATTGAAACCAACTATGGGACAAATAAGCTGGTGCCAACAAAAGACATGGCAAATCATCAATTTCCCCAATTCTAAAATGCCTCTAAATTCATGTAATTGGTTTTGTTCCATTAGAAAACAACTTTTCTTCCCAAAATACCACCATGGCATGGTCCAAAAGTTTGGAGCAACAACCGTAGCTTTACCAAACTTAGAAGCTTAGAGCTTTCTAAACGAGTTCTTTTATATGTAAAAAGATCCCTAGCGTTGCTATAAACGCAATTCCTCATGCATATTATCCCCTAAAGATTCCCAAATTAATCATTGATCCGGAAGAAAAAATTGAGTAAATTGCATTGGAGCCCCCTGAACTTGTGTGGTTGTCTCACCTAGCACCTTAAACTTGTATTTTACTCTCTCACCCCTCTAAACTTGTTCCTGTTTGCACCATTACTCCGTTTTGCCGTTTGGTGCTGTTAACTGTTGACATGGCTGCCCATGTGGCTTAGATGGTGATGGATCCTGCTGAGGTGGAAAGCACATGTGAGTACCACATGACTGGGAAGCAAATATGCAGAATAGATTGAGGTGGTTATATCTTTCCCCATCCATCTCCACAACTTCCCATCCATCCCCACATGGGCGATCTAAGCAAGGTGAGGAGGGGTGGGCCGTGGGCGGTGTGGGTTCCATGTTCTTGGCGGCCGCATGGCCACATCGCCTAAATCCAGCGAGCGGAACATGTAGAGATGGGGATGCAGCTCCTACGTACGGTGATAGTAGGAAAAATGTGCTTTGATTGATGTTTCTAAAACTTAAAGCAATTGGCAGTGTGTGGCTGCCCTTAATTTAGCTAAGACCTTCAGTAATGGGCAGTTGGCACCAGAACCAACTCACCAATTGTTTGGTCCAATTATCAATTGTTCTGAGCTACCACAAGTGTTGGGGGGGGGGGGTAAATTCCAAGTTCAGGGTGCTAGGTGAGACAATGGCACAAGTTTAGGGAGCACCAATGCAATTTACTCAAAAATATATATTCAAGTATTCATTCATCTCATGGACCATGTTTCTAACAATATACATTTATTGTATGAAAAATGTATTTGAAACTAATTCTTTATTATTTGGAATTTGTATGCAGAACTAAATCCATGCATTCCAAATAAGCAGCTTTTTTAAATAAGAATAATTGCCTAGCATTGCTATGAACCGTGCCCAAGGCTCATGCACCTTCGTTTGTAGCAGTAAGCTCTATTTGACTGAGATTTTAGCCCAACATTGCATCAGAGTGTACTCTTAGAAACATATTTGAGAACTTTTAGATGGGCAATTGCAAGGGTGTTGTTCGACATCGCCACATGGATGAGTGGACAATGACCCTGTGCAATTTTAGGTGTCAACCACCACCACCTCCTACACTGTGAATGGAAACCCCGCTACCCATCCCCTTCTCCCAATCCTTGCTGGTGGATGATGCCTCTACCTTGTTCTGGCATTTGCTTGTTAATATCCGGAATTCTAGCACTGACATGGATGGATATAGTACATCATTGCAGGCAAAAAAACACAAACAATGAAGCAAGAAGGGAAACATATCTGGTGGTGTGACAAGCCTCAAGACTCTTACCACTATGGCATGGTGTTAAATACACAGGTCATTTTGGGTGTAGTGGACTATTAGATCGGAAATTAATGTTCGATTGGTTCTAAATAAACTAGCATCAACCTCACCATGAAAGATCCTGCTTTGTTGCACCACCCATATGCTTGCCAAAAGTTTCAAGGAAATCACATACATGGGCTACAAAACTTGTCATGCGTTCCATGATTTATTCTCTTGGATTTTAGTAGCAGTGAAAGACATCCAAACCACATAAATGGTATTCCTATGTACTTACTTTCTTCTCTGATAAAGTGTAAGATACAATTTTAAAAGATTCATCCTGTATTATTTGGATTTTCTATTGTTGGAAGATTTATGGGAGAATTCTTCATCTTGATACTAAAGCACATCCTCAGAACTACAGAACATTTCTAGTGGGGTGGCAGCCTATGATGCTGCTTCCATCGATATATTTTTCCTTCACTCTTTCCTGATAGTCTGATAGACTAGGCCAACTTGTTGATCCATTATTCTATCAAGCACATGTTCAAGTGTTTAAATGTGCTGAATTTGTAAGATAAGATCCTTTCTACTTGGATTTGTCACTTATGGTCTTCACATCCCAGCTCCAACAAACTTTTGTAGCCTACAAATGTTGCTTTAGACACAGGTGTATTTAAAACACTGAACAATTAATGCACCCAGCTATGGAAAATCTGCAGCTGAGAGACAGCTTCCATGACTTCCCAGAGATTTCATCAATTTCATTTTAGAATTTAGAAATCATTGATTACTCCCCGTTAAATGATCTGCTGATCCGTAACAATGCTTCATTCAGAAAGTATTTCCTGACAACTGCACAATCCTCTATGGGTGTGTTTGGTTCGTGGATGGAGGTTGTATCGTATATCCTGGATGGGTGGATGCAGGCTGAGTGAAATCGTATTTCAGAAAAAGAAGATGTTTGGTGAGGTTACATGAGCGGATACAAAAAAAATTAAGATGTTGTTTGGTTGCCTGTATGAGCGGATGCAGTCTACCAAACCTGAGAGGCTGACATATGGGACCGCATAAGATACACTGCATCCACCCATTTAGGATGGCTAGTGAAGCTCATTTTGAGCGTATCCACCTATCCAGGATGAGGGCGTATTTTTGCATCCGCTCATACAGGCTGCATCCACTCATACAGGCAACCAAACATGCTCTTTCTCAGATTATACGGATCCACCCAACCAGGACGAAGGAGATTCAGGCAACCAAACACATTCTATGTTATCTTTCAAATGCCAAATTTCAGCTCCTGTGAGAGAGGTATGTCCATGTGTGTGTTTTTATCTCGTTTTTCTGTTTCATTCTTGTAGACTCTTACTTTTGTTGTGTGATGCACACAGTCATTTGTACTTGGCTATTATAGTATTATATATTGCCCTATATCTATATGTTTTCATATGATCATATATTAAGAAAATGTAGTGTTGCCTTATTTAAGATGGAAATGAACAATTTGTTTTTAAGAACTAGCCGAGTGCCCATGAGTTGCAATGGATTTTAAATAAACATAGAGAAAATCTATAATATACCACTGAATAACTACATGATCTACAATATGCCACATTGTGAAGCTGACATGTGGACCCGAGCTCCACATTTCAGTGAGACATCAGTGGTATATTATAGTAATTCGAAGTTATTTAGTGGCTTATAAGGGTTTTTCCCATAAACATAATATAAGTAATAAAGGGCATGTTCTTTTGGGCTTCTAAAAGCTGTTTTTCAGCTTTTTTACAGTAACTAGCTTTTAAACAGAGTATCTTTTTAAGATAGGGTCTACTAGTTAATTGTAGTACATACCGTACCAACTTCATTTATATTGGTAAAAACCACACGTGTTACTCTGTAATCTCTCGCACGAACAGCCTAAAAGCCAAAAGCCGCAGCCAAAAGCCATAAGCTCAAGCCCAAAAGAACATGCCCAAACTTAGAAAGTTTTTTACATAATTGCATCCAATCAACAAGTCATATAGAATCTTATCACAAGTCACATGCACATGTAATCTAATTATCTACAAAAAGTCATTTAACTAGCATATGCATGCGTGCATATATTTATCCACAAGAGATCTAACCAACTCAGAAGTTGGGAGTTAGATAGTAGACTCACCACTAAAAGTCCTCCTTTTATAATATTATAATAGTAAGAAAACTCAAATAGTTCATGTATCTGGCGGATATCTCTCTCCCGAATTCGACTCCGGTTCTAGCAAATACTATTTGACGCCAATTCTAAATCCAACAAAATCAATGGGATACTGATTTCTTTTCCCGCGTTCACTCCGAATGGGTTTGGTTGGTTGCGAAATATTGGCATGCTACACTAGTAGAGTTACGAAATGTGTCTCAAAAAATAGAGGCAGGAAATGGATACATATTGTTTGATCACCAATTTCGATAGGATGCAATGTAGTTTCAATTTTTCTAATTGCATAGTTGTTGCATCACAAAACTTAGAGAATGGATTATCTCCAACTGGTTTTGTTCACAACTGATATCTATGCCGTCCATGTGCATCGAGATGTGTGATGGATTTTCTTTAGTAGTGCAAATACCTAGAATATACATGATACAGATACATGGTGGGTCCCCTGCAAAAAATAAAATGTATCAAGCGCCCGTTCAGCCTCTCTCCTCTCATTCCCTCCCATCTCTCTCTCTCTCTCTCTCCCCCTTCACTCACGATGTCTCCTCTCCCCCATCACCGGCAACGATGTGGGTGACCTTGAAAGCGGCGGTTCATTGGCACCCGAAGAGACGGTGCATCTCCAGCACCCCTCCTTTGCTGCAGTTGCCTCCTCCACTAGATTCGATTGTGGACGCGTCACAGCCTAGATCTTGGTGTCATCCTTGTCGCCAATGAAGGGATGTTGCCCTTCCCAGCCATGCTAGCGCCGATTCGGTGGTCCTCACTCCTCAACCACTTTGGCCCTAGATCTGGCCTCCCTGAACCGTGTCGCCACCCCTTCACGCTTCTTCCCTAGCACTGGTGGCGCCGCATATTGCATCCCCAGTGCGCATCAGTGCCGGACCCATCGCTCCCTGGCCATGGCATTGTGTTGCCACCGTCCCCGGTGGCCCTTTGCGCTTAAGCCACCACACCTCTTTGCCTTAGCCTAATCCAAAGTGTCGTCACCATCAAGCAATTCCCCACCAAATCGCCGCTACCCTACATTACCGTTGCCGATCTGCACCACCACCGGGACAATAGAACGTGAGTTCATACGTCGCTACTCGATCCTGGGCATTCTCTCCACTGACTCCCTACCGTTGTTGCTTCGCTACGACGCCGACCACGACTCCGACGACCTCCATCCAGATCCTCTCTATTCATCAGAGGAAGACGCTTGAGGATGACCTTAATTGGTCTCATCCTTCTCGTGATGGGAACAGTCGCTGCAAGGCTCGTGGCAGAATGGTGAAGGACCACGAGGATGTAGCCGCCGGAGCACTCACGCGTGACGGTGGTGGTGGTGCGCCCACGGCATGTCTGCTGCCGCGATGCTGTGCGGCTCTTGCATGATGCCATGCAAGCCCCGATTGGCTGCACCCACCCTCATCCTTCCTACCTGTTGCGCCGCGCTTTTCTTCTCTAGCCCAATTGCCGTCTATTGTGAGAAATGAGAGATTAGTGGTGCCACCCTCATCATTCTGGTTCTTGCGGGGGTTTGTTAATGGAATGTATTCGTGGGAGAGATGGGAGAATTGGGGCCTAATTGCATTCGGTTGAGGCCCGAGGGATTAGAGGAGGTTGGTTCAGAGTTACATTTAGGGAGAAAGGAAGAAGGAATCACATTCGCTTGCTAGGAGAGGAGAACAAAATGCGAGAGGGAAGGCCCACATGGCTGCACTTGTTTGTGTGAGGACGGTGGTGGTTGGTTGGCGGATGAACCATCACTATGGTGGGATAGCAGATGAACCACTACCACCAACTCCTTTTAAGTAGTAGAGATGAAGGTAAATGGTGTTTATTTGAAGAGTACATCTGCATGATAAAATGAATAGTGGGCATAAGCAGAAATGTAATGATGCAATTGTCATGTAGGGTATACCTTATCAGCATAGTAGGACTTAAACGACGAGATAAGGTTAGCGACGACGCACAAGTAGGCGCACATAGATTCGGCCTCAATCAAGTTAGGAGTCTAAGCATCTTTGCCCATCAAGTTAGGAGTCTAAGCATTCGTAATAGATTAGGAGATCAATTAGTTAAAGAGTTGCGATAGAGTTAAATTCTATTCCTAGTTGTAACCTCTCTATATAATGATAGATTCCGCTAGATGTTGTCCGATCTCCCCAGCGGCTGACATCCCTTCCGCGCGGTGGAGGTCTTGAGTCCCGCCGCCGACGCCCACCACCGCCGCCTCCATCGCCGCCTCCCCATCCACCCTTCCCGCCGCTACCACCGCCAATCCCCATCCACCAAATCCGTTTCCACACTCGCCGCCGCGATTCCCATTTCCAATCGCCGAGTTCCGTCGCTCCACGGACCGCACCTTATAAAGCCATCCGGCCGCCGAGCCGGAAATAGCATCAGCGGTACGGTTCGATCGCGCCCCGCCTCCACAAGCTTGATTTTCCCACCTTCGCGGCAGCGAGGATCCTCTCAATTGGCTCAATCGGCGCGAACAATTCTTCCGTGGGCGCGCACTTTGGCTTCAGATCGCGTGTGGCTCGCCTCGTACCATCTCACGCGCGCCGCCGCACATGGTACTATGCCTTGGAACAGACGGGGCATGCCTCCGAGCCGCTTCAGGAGTTATGCCATCTCCGCCGGCCGCTAATCCGCTCCAATCGCTCGGCGAGCTCGCCCGCCTACCTTTCTTATCCACCGCCCAGACTATCAAGAACGCTTCAATGCGCTTCTATGTCACGCACCGCAGCTTGACGCCAATCCGTAGGTGGAGCTGCGCGCGCGGCCTCCTCTCCGAACATATCAAGATCGACGTTGAACTACGTGAGCCCCGTGATCTGCGACGGCAATGCACCTTGCGCGGCATATGAGCGCGCGCAGAGACAACACTGCAGCCGCCAACGGCCGCCGCCTCACCGGCGCCCACCGGCCGCCCTTCTTACGCCGCACTGCCGCCACACACCCTGGCCGCATCACCCGATGCGCGCCGATTACCGCACTCGCGAAGATCGCCGCATCCGCGCCACGCCCATTCGCGCCGCTTTCCTCGGCCGAGTTGGCCGACCGACGCCGGCTACGGGACTCGCTACAAGCGTGGCACGAGCAAGACGCCCGCGCCACAAGTGCGGCCGTTCTTCATTGAGGTGACCGATTTTACGGGCGATATCGGCCGACGACGCGAGGTGCGGCGGTAGACGAGGCCACGCCCGACTTGCCGGTGGTATCCTTCATGCGATCGCGCAGATCCGCACGGAGGACACCATGCATCTCCACGCCAATATCCACGCCACCGCTCGGCGGCGTTGTTGACTCGCCCACCCACAATTTCATCAACGCCGAGGCCCCGCGCTAACATCTACACTCGTCGTGGTCCGAGCATTTGCGATGTCCGCCTCGTCTTCGACGCACTCCGCGCCCACTCCTTGCACCTCAAGCGCTCCAAGTGCTCTTTCGGGGCGTCTTCGGTCGCTTACCTCGGCCATGTCATCTCCGCCGATGGCGTCGCCATGGACAGCGATAAGGTGGCCGCCATTGCCTCCTGGCCGGTGCCCCGCTCGACCCGGGGCTTGCGCGGGTTCCTGGGCCTCGCTGGTTACTACCGGAAGTTCATCCGAGACTTCGGCACAATAGCGGCACCGCTGACAAAGCTCCTGCGAAAGGACGCCACTGGTCGACGAGGTCGCGGCAAAGATTCCGAGCATTGAAGCACGCCCTGACAACGGGACCGGTCCTGCAGATGCCTGTCTTTGACCAAATTGCTCATCGCCGATCGCGATGCCTCGGGCGCCGCTTTGGCGCCGCCTCCACTGAGATGCCGGAGCCCTCGCATTCTTCACCGATCCGCTTGCTGCCCGCCACTCAATTTGGAGTTTGCAATGGTTGCGCTTAAGGGCAAAACATTGAAGGAAGTTATTATTGGAGCGGATCGGACCCTCCGTCTCCAACTTCCGAGGGCACCAGCTCCATGATGTTTTCCATGTGGGGTCGCTATTCTCATGTGCCTACCTTTCCGCCTATCTCCTTCCCTACCGACGCTCAGCTCGAGGACGAGCCGTTGCGGAGGCGTGGAGAGATGTTATGACCGGCATCACCTATACACGCAGCCACGCACGCAGGAGGAGTCCAAGCCGGTCACTAGGCCATAGATCGATCCTTATTAGAGTCGTTTGCTATCCGTAATGCAGTAGGATTTGGATTTGCTTTGAGAATAGGATTTGGATTTGCTTTGTGCGGAGGATAAATACCCCAATTGTCATGAGAATAAGCAAGCAAAGCAACGATTGTTGCGTGGCTTACTCGATCCCTTTGGCACGCCTTCGCGCGCCTCACGGCGCTCGCGACGCTAATCTCCGCCACGCCCGGGTCCTTCCATAACCTCTCTATATAATGATAGCAGAATATCAATAAAGGGCAAGAAGGAAGTTATTATTTACCTCCCCCTTTACTTCTCCTATCTCATGTGCCTACCTTTCCCTATCTCCTTCCCCTTTTCTACCGAAACCCCCTCTCTCTATCACGGCACCGCGACCACGAGGTTTGGGGGCCTAAACCACCGATGAATCAAAGCTACACGTTACGTTTTGGTACTGGATGTGAAAATAATATGCTTGAACTCTCACCAGCTATTGATGAAGAACCTTCGTGTCAATCATAGACTTGGATATCCCCATGGGCTATCCTAGGAAAATTGTGATACCGAAGCGAGGATGATGCCCCGGCAGCGTCATCAACATGCGCCCATAAAAGATAATCCTGACCAGCATGGACTTGTGTGGCGTCCTTGTTGACCTAGTTATTATCCCATTGGAATTCTTCTAGGATCAAAGAATTAGAATTAATACCTTCAAACTGAATACACATAGTATTTAGTAGGTCTTTGTCACTGTTGAAACTAACATGGGGTTGTCACTATTGAAACTAACATAGGGCTGCTCATAGTGATCAGCTAGAACGAATCTCTTTGATAGCATCTACCTATCACCATGGCACATTTTTACAATAACCATATTAAATGTCATCCACAAAGCAGCGGCACCAAGAGTATCAGAATAGAGTGGGGGGAGAACAACATGAAGGAGAGGGAGAGAAGAGACAAACCTGTAAGAGGGTGAGATCCAATGGCGGTGGCGGCTGTAGATGGTGGAAGGCGAGCCAAAGTGCAGGGAGGCGACGGTGGAAGCTGTGCTGAAGTGCATGGAGGCTATTGTGTCCTTCGGATGGTGCCTGCGGCAGTGGAATCGAGCTAGAGAGGGGTGGGCAACAAGCGGTGGTGGCATCTAGGGTTTGCTTGCAATCACAACTCCCCCCTCTCTCAATTTGAATATCTCTGTCTCTCATTTGGGCCTGCTCGTCTGGAATTGCTACTTGCTAGTCATTCGCCTAATTCCAAACAGGCAGGGGCAGCCCCTCTATAGGTCATGGGTGTTCAATTGAACACCCAATATTTATTTTGCAAAAAATACAGTATGTACTAGGTATATTGCACATATATACTCTTAATTGAGCCAAAATGTTACATATTTGTATCCAAAAAATATAAATCAGCCCAATCCAACCCACACCTCCCTCTCTCAGCCCAGTAGTGCTCCCTCTACGTCCACCAGACTCACCACAACCCAAATCCCGAGGCTCCAACCGGTCACCCAAGTCCTAACCCTAACTAGCTCATCTCTCTCTCTCTCAACGCGGCGGGACACACACATGGAGGGTGAGGGAGCTGGCCAGATGGGAGGCACGAGGTAGTGCCGCAGTTGGCGCAAGCCCACAATGGCCACACGCAACGACGGCCAAGGAAAGGGAGAGGGAGTGCATAGTGTGCAGTGGCAGTTGGCGACGGCGAGCCAGCGAGAAGGTAAATCAATTCCTAAATCAGGGCCACGGGTACGCTCTAGGAGCAAAGTGAGGGCGCGAGGAGGTGCGGATGAGCAGCAAAGTGATGCGACAAGTTGGGTGGCGACATGGCGAGCAGGGAGGTATGAACAGTGTTGCAGCGAGGTTTCATTCCCAGGTGAGTTGTGTTCGGTCTCCCACTCCCTCCCAATTCCGAAATCAGCAAATCCCAAATAGTTTATTGAATGATTGTATCTTTGTCCAAACACCCATCTTAGAAATCGTGGGTCCACCACTGCAAACAGGCGAGGCGAGGGTCGTCCACTACCTTCTGTCTGGATGATTGGTTGGCAACTAGGCGATGCTTAAGCAACACCATGCACATGGTTAAGATGTTTTATTACCACATCGTGCCAAATGTCAAGCATATGCAACCCACCTTAGCGCCCAACTCCATCTTGATAAATATTAGGTGTCGAATGCCACAATACCATATTATAAAGGTTATTTGTTGAAGATTCTAGAAGCTATCTCACGTGTTTGGGGCTGAGGGGATTATGCCAAATAGTGTGAACTATATCTTACTGATGTAGTGGGGGAGTGTCCCCCACGGAAACGTTGCTCCATTTATGGGACCCACCAACACCTAAAAGTTAAGCCAGTTTAATTTTGCTTACATCATCCACCATCTCCTCTCGTTTTTCCCCATCTCTTAACTCTTGCCTGACCAAACCAAAGTTACCAAACTATTGTGTTTGTTGGCGACATGGACGAGTTAGGTCTCATCGAAGAAGGTGTCGATTGGAGGGCCCGTGTTGGCCCAGAGATTCGCCTAAGCATGACCAACGAGATGTGAGCGCAGCTTGATCCCATCATCTCTCTCCCTTTCCCCTGTTTTAGTTCTCGTTGACTGCTATTTAGGCTGTTCTTGATTACTCAGTTTCGAATTCATATCGATTAAGATTGGATAGGACCTTGTCATGCCATATTTGTTGAATGAGCTGATTGAATCTGGAATTCTGGATGTTACTAGTCAGATCCAGTCTGATGCTTTCTGGATATGGATAACAAACCAAAGTATTGTACCTAGGTAAGTAGGGATCAAGATCCCCTAAAGTTCATCCGCGGTTGAGTTTGTGCATTTCATGTTATCTCCACTTCTTGTTCTTGTTATGGAAATGGAGTTATGGTGCATTTTTATTGATGGGAAACCGCCCGGTTTCTGAATTAAGAAACCTTTATAATGCTCTTAGTCGGGTTTAAACCATTGAATATTGATCACCCCGAAGTATAAGGGGCAGTTGGTTTCATGTTCCAACAAGATTATGTGTTTACAAAAGTAACCAATTAATGAATTATTATTGCAATGCCAAATAAATTCCTACCATATTCTATGCCTAATCCATACATCGGGTGCCAATTTGTGGAGTGTTTAGGTCCTGCACCTAATCATTTAGTTGGCTGTAAATTAGGTGGAGGTTATCTGACATAATTGGGTGGTGAAATTCATGTGTAAGCGGTCCCACATTCTGATCCTCCTTCCATTTTCTTTACTATGTAAAATTTCCCTTTTATTTGGTTATGCATGCCCTCAGTCGAGCCATTAGCATGCATGGTAATGGATTGCTGAGAAATGACGCTGTTGATTGGACAATTATCATGTCATTTTTTTAGAACATATTTGCAATTCCTAAAATTTTGCTTGGGCAACAGATGCATTTTCCCAATTGTGAATAGCTGCATGTATTTCTTGCATGCAGCCCCTAATTGCTCAGTGGCTGCTTGATTATTGCTTGCTAGAATAAATTTCACAAAACCACATTACCATTAATAAAACTATCACAAAACCATACTTTTAAGCATCAATTTCACGGAATCACACTTATGCATAACATTTCACAAAATCACACTTTTAAGCAATGTCATCATATGCCACGGGCCTAACTTCCTGGGCCCACTTTGTCAGACTAACAAGGCTATCCCGTTTTGTGCCACTTCTGTGCTCCACATCCTACTTTGTGGCTTTGTGCCACTTTTACACACCTAGCCTCCCGCCTCTCCCTCGTGTGCCCCTTAGACTCGGTCGATGGCTTCCAGAGAAGCCCACACTCTTTCGTTAGCGCCCCCCCCCCCCCGCCGCGCGCGCGCGAGCGCGCGGACATGTAGTCATGGTGATGAGTCAGTTGGTATCCACTGTCGCTATTACCTTTGCGTCAGCAAACGGAAGGATGGTCTTGTTAGTCTAACGAGTAGGTACGGGATGTCATGCCTATTGTATACGACAACATTGCTTAAAAGTGTGGTTTTGTGAAACGTTATGCAGAAGTAAGTGTGGTTTTGTGAAATAGATGGTAAAAATTTTGGTTTTGTGATAGTTTTGTCAAAGGCAGTGTGGTTTTGCAAAATTTGCTCTTGCTTGTAACATATTAGAACCTTGTTTAGAATGCTTTATGTTTGAAGTGCATAAGTGGAATATTGAATATCTCATTAGTATTTGACATTATGTTTGTAGATTGATGACTCTACAGAAGGCATTGCCAACAACTGCACCTACAACATTGATTGATCTTCAAAAAGTCGCTGCCAGATTAGAGGAGAGGATGCTTACAGTAGCTATTGACTATGTACGACGGTTTGTTATTTTTTAAATAGGTTTTTGTGCCATCTAATTTTTGTTAGGTATTTTTATGAATCTTGATATGATCATAACAGTGTTAACTTTAAGGAACACTATTGCTGATTATTGTCAAAAGCTCAAAGCTCTGAGTAGAATTACTTCTTACCTAAACATTTACTAGTAGAGCTACAACAATTGAGTGAGTGAAGCTATGAGCAATGATCCTGCTTCAGAATGTCTTCGTTACAGGATGGCCTGCAAAATTTTGTTGATTTAATTAAAAAATGTTCTGTTACTCTTCCTTTGGTATAGAGCAGAAGACAGAAGGACTGGAGTTGTGATATTTAGCTTTCATTTGTGTTGTTGAAATGCAGCCAGCCTCACCATTGGTTGCAGATAAACCGCCATTAACCTCACCATGAAGGTCCTCCTCCATGCTTTTTACTAGCTTCGTTCCATCACCCATATGCACCAAAAGCTTCAAGGAAAGGCATACATATACATATTGAAAAATGTTTTATGTGATTCCAGAAACTTTTGTTCCCTCACATGATTTATTGGCTTGTGGATGAGCATCTCTAGATGAATCCCAGAACATACTAATTATAGTCTCATGTAGTTACTTTATTTTGATGGTGTTGATTTTTCGAATGGAGCTCATACAACCTTTCAATCACCTAGAACTAGCAATTATATCTCAATTTTGTGCTGCCTATGATATGATATATGCAAATCAATAATTTTCCTATTCTTCACTTGTTGGATTGTGGATGGACAGCTCTTTGGTATTGCTTTTTTATGCTTTCTCTGATAATCATACAGTCATATGGTGTTGCCTAATTCGCTCTGTCAAGGTTCAATAGGATTGTAATTTGTAAACTAAAGATCTCACAGAATTTTGTCTTGCGCCACTCAGGGTGATTATCTGCGGAGGATTTGTCTGAGAAGAAGTGATTTGGGGACTAAACTTGTTTCTTGTTTAGTGCTTGAGCAACTTCTCCGTCAGCAGCCTCTGCGTGCTCAGGAGCACACCATTGTTGCAAGAACACAAGGGCTGCATAGGTTGTCAGATCTAGTTCAGTCAAACAATTTTCTGTGCGTTCAGCAACAATCTTCCATCCCTTCACCTTACATGCTCCAGCTGCCAAGTAAAAGTGATAATCAGGGCCAAATTAATAGCCAGGGTCAAATTATTCAGGCGGAAGGAGATGTTCATGGGACATCATCTAGCAGTAAGTTACTGAAAATTCAAATAAAGTACTTCGTAGATTTTGCAATTGTGACGGGACATGTATACTTGTATAGCAAGTGTTCAATAGATGATGAATTGTTGCATGCTTACCAAAAAACATTTTTTTAGTCTTGTATGTTTACATATGGACTCAACCAAAAATGTGGATAAATCTCATCTCTATCCTCCATTTCCTTCATTGCTGTGTTTCTGCTATTGTACCTCTGTTCTCTCTTCTCTCTTCCTGTCTCCCCATCTCCCTAATCTCTTTTACTGACTTTATTTCACCTCTTCGACATCTCGCCCAACTTTCTACAGGGGACACTGTCACACTGTTGCCGCCTGCCACCTGTATTTGTCAGCCATGTAATGGTGCATCCGATAATTTAGCATATGTGAATTTGCTCTGTAGTATATTTGTGGTTCCAGAGAAAGTTACTGCGCTAGTCCATGCATGAAGAATATATGTAGGAATAATTTAGAACTACAAATTGGTCTCATTTTCCTTTCCTTTTTGTTTAGACATTGGGAGGTTGATGAATAATAATGTATTCTTGTTCAACACATGATTGAAGTGTGTACCTTTGCTTCTATGTACTTACCTATTTACTTCAAGAAACTTAGAGCTGGCCCTGGGTAGCGCTTTATCACTCTTTAGAATACATTGTAGAAGATAACATCTTTGTGAACTAGACTTGAACACACCATCAACACTTACAAAGGGTGCTAAGTTCCTCTGATACTTCTCCAAGATTTTGTACCAGTGGTCCAGTATTAAGACGCATGTCTCAAGCCAATGCTGATATAACACACTTTGTGATTTGTGTCAAATAAGTAACTGTTAATTTATGAGATAAAAATGTTAATACTTGGTCACTATATCTGTGGAACTCTTTCAGCATGTTTATCAGTTCATATGATAATACTAGTGCCAGTACCAGTATAGCGGCCAAAGGCCATTATATCATGTAAAATAATGAATATACTTGTGCTGGGTACCGGTATAGCGGTCAAAGCCATTATATCTTGTAAAATAATAATTATAGTGGTGCTGGGCACTAATCAATATCAAGCACTGGTTCTTGACTGAAAAAAAACCTCATTACCCACATCTCCAATGCAGGCATGCTATCTGATCAAGTGCCCCTGAGTACTCACAAGGAGCCCTGTGGAAAGGACAAGCTCAGTGAGCTTCCTGACGATCTAATCCACATTATCATGTCCTCCTTGCCAGCACGGGAGGCGGCTCGTACAAGTGTTTTGTCCCACAAGTGGGAGCACCTATGGACCTTTTCACCATGCATTGAGATCGACATAGACTGGTTTCACAAGGATAGGGAGCAATTCAGCAAGTTCGTTGACCATCTGTTGCTACGCCGTGACCGTGGTGATGCTTACATGAAAACATTTCTACTGCATTCTTTTGCAATAGACCGAGCCAGCTCGTGGATCCATCATGCTATCAAGCACAAAGTTCAAGTGCTTAAATTTGCTGAATATATAAGATGGGAACCTTTCTACTTAGACCCAGAACTTTTGGCCTTCAGTTCTGAGTACCTGAAAACTTTGGAGCTGACTAATGTTGCTTTAGACGCAAGTGTATTCGATCCGCTGAACAATGCATGCCCAGCTTTGGAGAATCTGCGGCTGATGGACAGTTTACTGGAGGTGACAGAAATTTCATCGAGTTCATTGAAGAATTTGGATATCATTGACTGCTCTCTTTTCAGTGATCTTCGTATTTGTACTCCTAGCCTGGTCTCATTGTGCATCGAGGATCGTCGGTACAATGATCCTTCATTCAGAAACGCTTACCTAATAACTGCAGCAATCACTCTTGTTGATCTTCCGAATGTCACAAGCATGGACTTGTCAGCTTGTATGAGAAAGGTAACAATACTGCTTACCCTTTATCACCGATCCTTTCTTGCTGATCGTCCTTTAGTTCTGTTGTCTGCATATTTGCATTTGTATTTGACCATCATCCATTTTTCATGTGATCGCATTTAGGCAAATGCATTGCCGCCACCTTATTTAGAAATGAATGAGTATTTTGGAAGAACAAGAAGGATAAAAGTAGGGGACAAGTTTGTATATCTACAACCTAATCTGTGGGTTTACATGACAGAAATATTCATGTTGGATGATTTTAGGAAATATACCAGCTTTCCATTCGGTAGTATCTGCTGGATCATTGACCAATGTTGTTGGGGGTGCACAACAACACTTGCGTGCACGAGAATTAATGTCTTCAAAAACTGCCTTTTTACACGATTTGCTGACGTTATGTTGTATTCATAAATCCTAACATTACTAGTTAGCATAAAGATATGTTTTATTGAAGTACCTCAGTTGTTTTTTATCTCGTATGAAGGTTGCATTCGGGGAAGTAGCAGGGAGTGGCCCAATGTTCAACAATCTGACAAGCTTGTGCCTTGGTGGATGGTGCTGTGCCGATGCGTTTTCGCCGCTGCATCACTTCATTCAGCACTCACCTATGCTGAAGAAGCTAACTGTGAAAGTTGATCTGGTTAGTAGCATTGTATCCCATGCCTCTTACCCGAATTTTTTTTCCTTTTTGCCTTATAACATTACAGAAAGTCCTAATGAAATGGTACCTTAGGAGGCGTGGGGATACCAAGGCATCGTCTCGCTCGCCTCCATGTTGTGTTCCTTACATGCCACACCTTCCCTGGAGATTGACGTCAGAAGCTACTGAAGGCTGCTGCATTCACCGATGAATAAATCGCTGCCAAGTGCTGCGAAGCACCGTGTTCCACCTGTTGGAAACATTCGGCTGTTGTTTCTTGTGTTTTATTGGAGTGGATTCGGCCTGTTGCAGTACCTTTTATACTCTTATCTCTCTCTCTCTCTCTCTCTCTTGAATCTGGATAATGTCTTGCTGTGGAGGCCTGGTACCTGAAGTCTGTGCTGTCTGCAGCTGGTCATTATATCGATGAACAAATGGATCTTGAGGAACCTCATAACTGTTGCTTTTCTTTGAATTGATGTCCCCCTTTGTTGCTTCAAACATTTCGAAACGTGTTGCTCCTGTCTCACTTTCAGGACCTGTTTGTTAGTTTCTCTACTAAGCTGTTAGCTATGTTGCATAAAGCATTGCAAAACACAATGCTCCTATCTCACTTTCAGGGCCTGTTATATACTGTTAGTGCGGACTAGTCGAATGCAAAACGGCAGTGTGTGGTATGAATTCGAGCAGCCCCTAAATTTGGGATGTGCCTTTGCTGACTTAGACGAAAAAGCTGTTACATTTATTTGTTTAAAAAAAGTTATAAACAGAAAAGAACTGAAAAAAAGACCGTTGCTAACCACTCGCTGGCCTGTTGTGTCAACTTGATTCAATTTGGGTTTAGAGTTGAATTTCCATTTTAGGGCTTCTTTTGGGAAAATGGTGATTTGAGGTGGATTCTTTTCGGCGTATAGTTTCCTTCAAATAATCAATTCGTTATCTTTTTGAAATAGTTTATCAAGATAGTTTTTTTGAAGTTTATCGATATTTAATTCATTCATACTAGGACCAAATAGCATCGGCCGTAGCCATAAGCAATACAGCCAAAAAAACAAATATCCTTTATTGGATTAGTTCAAATTTAAATTAAATCCTAGAAATTTCTAGAGCAGTCCCTCTCCTACACAGGGCCTTAGGGATTTTAGAGGGCCAGGCTCATACACAAATCGATGCTCCGTTCAAAACGGTTTAGGCTTCTAGCTTCTGCTTATTTTTCACTATTCAATAATTTTATCCTTTTCTAGTTTTTTGGTTTTTTTGAGCTTTTTTATCGGTTCTTTTTCCCCGTATTCGTTTGTACTGTCTGCGATGGGCTAACCTGTTTTTTCTATTTTTAATTTTTTAAATTTAATTATGCCAAATAAGCCACCATCATTCATGATTGCAATTTCATCACTCTGATTTTTTTCAAATTATTTCAATACTCAAGATTTTTTCAGCTATAAACCACTTTAAAAAAAAGCCCTTTTGAGCACCCCTTACCCTGGTCAATGTAACGTCCTGAAAAATATAAATATTAAATTGAGGAGTTTTTGAATTATTTTATTTGTTTTCCATTTGGATTTGGAGTTTATGGAAATTTTTTTTAAGGAAAAGTTGATGGAGATTCCAAAAGTTAAAGAAGAAATAAACGTGTTTAAATAGTAGCAAGTTAAAATCTAAATTAAGAATCTGAAAAGATGATCCAGAAAAGGAAAGAGAGAGATTTGGCCTAGAACCCTCAATTGGTAAATGATTATAAAAATAAGAAAGTAAATATAATTGAAATTATCTGAAGATATGTATAGATATTACGTACAAATGTCTAAAGTAAAAATAATAAACACCTACAACAATATATATATATACACATAAGTATGTATGTATGCATACAATCAACTATAGCAAGGAAGTAATCTTTATGTAATAAATATCCACAAAATGGTAAATATAGAATTACAGGGAGCAAGAAAGTAAGTAAATATATATATATATATACACACCTATATACACACCCACATAAATACCCAAAAAGGAAATCAATAGAAATACTCAAAAGAAAATAAAAAGGAAAAAGAAAAATCGTGGCCGGCCATCACCCCGCCAAAGATCGCATGCCCCCACACAGCCATCACGTGGCCGTCCCTCCCAAGGCCCGCCCCACGCCGAGTGGACCTCGCCGCGCTCCTTCCTTCTCTGCGCCATGCCCGAGCACCCCGCTCCCTTCTTCCTCCCTCGGCGCCTTCTCCTCCACGCGCCGCAGCGCTGCTCTCCTCTCGCGCTCGCTCTCTCTCGCGCTAGCCGCAGCTGATCACTTCCTCTCTCTCACACGCCCGCGGACAAGATTCAACGCACCCCTGTGTTCTCTCTCCCCACAAAATCTCGGAGGGGATTTGGTTCACCTCCCCTCACCGGCGTGAGCAGGGCGGAGGCCGCCGTCGCATCGCCACGCACCCCCTTCCCCGGCTATAAAACGCCGCCCCTGGGTTCGTTTGGCCTCGCCCCAGGTTCACCCTCGCCTAGTTGCCCTTCCCCTTGCGACCGTCCAAGCTGCGGTGGGTTGGTGCCGCCGCCGGCCCTCTTCCCGGTCCGGCCACCTCCGGCAAGCTCGCCCCATTTTGAGCATGTCACGGCGTGCGCCCGAGAGTCCTCTGCCTCTCCTCGCCGTTAATCGGAGCGCCATCGCCCGAGCGCGCCGCGCTCGCGTCTTCTCCGCCTCCGGCCGGCCATCGCCATTTCCACCGCCGCCTCCACTACGGTCGACCCCGGGCCGATTGCGCGCTGTGGGTGCAACACCTCATCACCCTGAAGCCCTTCCCACCGTCGGCCGAAGCTCTACGCCGCCCCAGCCTCTCCGCCACGGTGACCTCCTCGCGCCGCCCATGGCCATCGCCGCCGGCCCTCTCCGGCACCTTCCCGACTCCAAGGGTCGCACGGTAAGCTTTCCTCCGCCTCTCTTCCGCTCGTGCGCGCGCTATCCCCTTCCCTCTCCTTCTCGGTCGCCGGCGCCCATCCTCACCTCATAGCCGGCCGCCTAACGCCGCCGCCAGCTCGCCCTGGCGCCTCCCCGGCCGAAGTGGCTACCTCCCGGAGCCTCCTCGTTGCTTGGGGGTTCCGTTTTGCTAATCATCGTCGCCTCCCCGGCCGCTCCTCGCCGGCGACGCCGCACGGCTCCGCCGCCACTCCCGCTCCCCTGTTTCTTCCTTCTCTCCTCTGTGCTGGCCGAACAAAACGCCCCTCCAGTGTCTTCTCTGGTGTGCATGACATGTGGGCCTCACTGCAGATTAGCACCTACCTAATGGATATCACCTGCATCATCTCAATTTACTTCATGAAGCAATCTTAAAATGTGAATTGTAAATGAAAATTTGAGTAAAAATTTGATTGTATGATTAAACTAAAAGGGTCATGAATGAAATTACAAATTTAAGATTGATTAATTGCATGTAAAGACATATTGTGACTAAGAATAAGAGTGTATATATATATTTATAATGAAAAGATTCATACAACTAAATTGAAACTTAACAATGGATAATTTGAAAACTAAAACAGTATAGATGATCAAAAGAGCAAATTTTGTGAAAATATGGGTTGTGATTAGAAATGGGAATAACAATTTAATGGTAAGATTACACTAAAAGGGATATGAAATGAAATTTAAAATTTTAAGTTTAAATAGTGGCATGTAAAGACACATTATGCATGAGAGTATAAATAAGGAATTACCTATAAATTTATAATGGAAAGTAAGAATAAGAAATTATTTATAAATTCATAAATGAAAAAGAGAGAATTGGTTGCATGTCCAAAGTTTAATATAGAGTTCAATTAAAAATACCCTCAAGATTAGAATTAAAGAAATAGATTAAATAATCACTAAAGTATAAACAAAATATTAATGGTACCCTTAAATTAAATCATGATGTTAAACTTAATAAAAATAATAATACCAAGCATGGTTTAACAAGCTAGGACTCATACAAATAAATCCTAATTCAACTTAAATTTAGCCTAGCTATGAATAAAGATGTATAATATATGATAATGGGATTATTAGAGATGTAAATTCTAATTAATTACCATATAAGAATAAATATTGAGCCCTTGCTATTTATCTTAATAAATAAAAGCCTATATCAGAGACTATTCTAAAAACTTAATTAAAATATCCAAGTGTTCTAATACCTTCGACTAAAAGATTTATAGAATAAGTACAGATCTCATCCGTCAGTCCAGTTTGCCTTGCCATAACCGGAGTTGCAAGAAATGCATACCCTAGAGATAAAATTAGTGCACTAAACTCCTGCACCAGACTATAGGTCTAACCTGACTCATGGAATTTCCTTGATAAATACGAAAATGATAAAAGAAATTATTAATAAAAAGTTCAAGTCTCGCTTCTTCCCAATCGACCATGTATGGCCACCTTCCCTTCCCAAAAGCAGATAGTTCCTGTAGGTACGTCTTCTCTTTCGATCCCTTGTATTTCTAAAATTTTCCCTCACGGTAAAGCATTCAGACCACTCGTCCTCCTGCTCAAATCCAGCTACCGCTATGCTTATAACACATCAGCCAGAATCATCCTTCTATTCTCAAATCATACTAAAATGTATAATTTAAATCAGGGTAATTAAAGCGTTTAGATTTATTTGGATCTTTTGAGTTATTTGCTTTCTTTTTGGATTCAGTCGTTTGTCGCGTAACTAGAAACTGAAGTCCGAAGATTCCACGGATCAAGCGAGATCAAGAGTGAAGTGAAGAAAAGATCTGAAGCTCAAAAGAAAGCATTGTGTGAGCTCAAGACCGCGGTAAACCGCGCCAGGCGAGTCAATACTTTGATCATGTTGAACCTACATTTCTGCAAATTACTTTGTTTTAAATTAACAAATTGCATGCTGTTATTTATATGCAAAGACATGCTAAATTTAATATTCTAGTTGTATGCCACTATTTACCTTGAATAATATTACACCCTCTGTTGAATATTTGAATGTGTGAACCTTGTCGCCCTAGCAAAAACTATAAATAATAACATTTCGAAAATAAGTCCGTAACCGTATGCCATGCTTAGCATTGATTAGGAACTCGGGGCAAGAAATTGTCCCAATCATCACTTTTATTCATGAGAAACTGGTTTGGGCAGTCATGGTGGAAATAACTGGTATATTTGGTTATGGATATTTTACAATCCCAAAATCCCCAACTTGCTTTAATATCTGGGCGGACTGGTTCGAGGGTGTGTATGTGTGTGGTGCAGTGATTGCACAAGTGGGTTAGTGGTAGACCGCCCAGGTAACCCTAAGGACTGAATCTTGTCATGTCACCTGTAAAACAAAGACAACCACAAGCCGGCAAAGTGTAGGCGGGGTTTACTAATTTGTGTGGCTCTAGGTGGTTACGTGAAGGTATGACCACGAGCAAAGGGATGGATGGTCGCATCCCGCTTTGCCCGTGATGGCTCACGAGGACCCTTCCCGAGGATGATCGGATCCTACGGAAGATAGACCTTAGCGGGCGTAACCACGATGAGGACTATGCATTGTAACAATCTGTGATAGTCTACTCAATCGCATGGCTAAGGAATCATGTGGGGCAACGGGTGGATTTATCTCCGTGGGTAAAGTGTGCAAAACTCGCAGAGTCAAAACTATTCGAATAGCCGTGCTACACGGTCAAGGGCGCATATGGGAACCTAACCAGATATAGTTCTATTTCAAAAGGCTTTATGGGTGGGAATGAGAAAGTAGCGGGCAACAGAAAGCCCTGGTTTTGGTTGTGTCCCGGATGTCGCCCCGCCCGCTTGTTCCCGGATGTCGCTCGGTAGTGCCCGGTGTCGCCCCGCTTGTTCCCGGATGTCGCTCGGTGAGTGCACGGTGTCGCCCCGCTTGTTCTGGATGTCGCTCGGTGAGTGCCCGGTGTCGTCCCAGTGGTAAGTTAAGCGGCTATAACGCTGAAGAAATTGCTATATGGTGCAGATACCATGTAATGGTGGATGGAATCTGGATCGATATGAATATTGCATTCCTGAACATTATGCTTTTGTTCAAAATGCTAGGCCTTAGGAATTTTTATATAATTGTATTCAAAAGCACTCTTCGCAAAAATAAAATAAACCTAAGCCATCCTTTGATTAGCCATACATGTTATATCTTGCATTCTGTGTGTTGGCTCGCTGAGCACGGGGTCGGAGTGCTCACGCTCGCTTTTGCGACAAAATTCAGAGTCAAGAGTCACATCACCGGGCCTCAGCAACAAGGTTGGACAAGATGGCAGAGAAGATGAAGATGTCAAGAACTAGGCCGCGAACCTCCAGTTGGCTGCCTGTGGGCATGTCCTGAAGGTCCCACCTGTTTGCTTTGTTCTTCCGCTGCTACAACTTTTTGAATTCGGCCTAATCGGCCCTTGAGTAAGTTTATTATTTTAATTATGCTTCCGCAAGATATGAAATTTGATATCCATTACTGTAACTGTGTGCACTATCTACTGATCCAGGGAATAGTGCAGCTAAACACAGTAGATTCCGGATTGTAAAATCTGGGTCTGACAATCAAGTAGCTCACTGCCCTTATTCTTAATTTGACAATGGTCCTTTTCTCTCTTTGCTAAACATCACGATAGGGGGTTCATGTTGGCATTCAAGATTGCTTTTCTTAGAGCAAGGAATCCATAATTCACGAAAGATTTCACAACTAGGCTAGTGCGTAGGGATGACAATCGGGCGTGGCGAATACAGATAGTGTTCGCTCATATTCGTACTCATGACCCCAATTTATGCCCACAGGCATACCCGTGAAGGACGACGAGTGAATAATCTTACCCATATCCGTCGCCTGCGAGTACCCGTCGCTCGTGGGCATGCCCGTTTACCCGCGAACTGAGAGTCACCATCTGAGAGTTGAACTAATGACAGGTATATATAAGCAGCAGCTGTTGCTAGGAAATATAATAGCTGTCAAAAAAGTTTATAACAATCAATAGCAATTAGAGATATGCAAGTTTATAACAATTAATAGCAATTAGAGATATTGCTATGGCTGCGCTACCAGTCAATCTATATCGTGGGTAAACTGGCGAGGCGGGTATGGGTGGAGTTTATCCATACCTGTGCTCGTTTACCCGACGGGTAGAGTGTTCCTCCATTTTTATACCCGTGAGTAAAGAAAATATTCTATATCTAGCTCCATTAGGATATTTACCCACAGATATATAGATAAACGGACACAATTGTCATCCCTACTAGTGCACTGCAAGCAGCCTACATCAAACTGTCCTTACTTAGACTCGGAATCTTTTTTCCTGATTCTACGGGAAATAAATCAGAATCTTTTTCCAGTTTCCACGAGAAATAAATCGTTCCGCGTAAAATTTCTACGAAATTTTTGTGTTCCAAACAAATCCTATACATAAGAGCATATATATCCCTATATGCTAAGCCAATACTACAGGAGAGAAATTTCTTAGCACGAATGCTAAAGGATATGGTAGTGAGTGCTAAGTCTATATTGTATGGCATCGATGCAAACTTTGGCAGCTAGTTCTATGTCAGAAAAAGTTGAACCTTTAGTACCCGTAGGTGGTGCTAAAGGTTAAAGTAAAAATAGCTAACAATGGTCTTATAGAGGTGATATGTCTATCTTAACGTCTATTTTAAATGCTAAGAGGTGTACATGCTCTGGGCCTCATAACGCTTACCGACCCAAGTAGGGTTGTGCACTTTTACACCGAACCAAAAAAATGAATTGTATCGGTCAACTCGGTTTGACCGGTATTCGATTCGGGATCTAGAAATTAGGTTTTTTTTTGCTGTTCGGTTTTCCGGTAAAAACCGGATTAAAACCGAACGTCCCGAAAAAAATCGAATTGCGCAATCGTTGTTTGCCTGTATCAGCCTCTCAGGAGTTAGCCCAAGACCCCAAGCCCAGCAGCGCGGGCCTCTGGCCATGATGACCTGTTAGCTTAGCAGCTTACAATGTGGGCCTCAGAATAAAGCCCATGCGTATTTGCTTGTTAATTTGCTGCTGGCTCCTTCATTTGGGGCCTCTTTCCTTGCTTAAAGACCCTTTTTTTTTGCTGCTACTGATATGCGAGGCCCACACTAACCACGCTTTGTCGCTCTCCTTGCTGAAATGCTTAGCAGAGCGCACACACTACACACTACACAGGCACAGCACACTCAATTCGTCTAAAAACTCCACCATGCAAAGCAACATCTGAAAACCAAATGCTTATTATTGTGAGAGAAATATTCCTTCCTGCTGGACAAATATGTAAAAAATAGAGGCTGCCTGCTGGACATCTAAAAACTACAAGCTACATGCTGCTGGACAGGCATGTAAAAAATGCAATCAAAAGCGTGCTTGACATGAGAAATGCTATTGCCTCACGTCATAACATCTTGAGTGTGGTTGTAATACTGTAGTAGACTGGTGGATGCTCCTGCCTCATGGTCGACCGACTGGGCATCATGATGCTCATCTTGTCGACGACTTGAGTATTTGAGTTTAGCAATTCACGTAAACTTAAATAAAATTGGTATTTATCGATACTATATTGAAATAAAATAGTATTTACTTATATCAAACCGTATTTTATAAAATATCATATTACTCAAATTAATAAAACCGTATTCCTCGAATCGTATCTACGAAAAAACCAACGAACAGTCCTACTAGGCCCAAGCTGCTACCGCCCCTATCATTCTTGCAGCCCCTTTCCTCCCCGGACGGGCTTTTCCCCCGGTCTGTCCCCCTCGTCCCTAAATCAGTAGCCATACTCATCCAACGGCTTAGTTTTTATATTTTCTCAATTTGCTCATTTTCATCTCAAATTTAAAAATAAAAATATGTTAATACATAATAAATAATAAAATACATAAAATAAACAATTTTTTTTTTTATTATTTTTAAAATAATAATTTTTTATTTTTAATGTAATAAAAAATTTATTTTTATTATTTTAAAAACATAAATTTTTTTTTTTTTTATGTATTAACATATTTTTATTTTTAAATTTGAGATGAAAATGAGCAAATTGGGAAAATATAAAAACTGAGCCGTTGGATGAGCTGCCAACGGCTCAGATTTAGGGGACAGGGGAGGGGACAGGGACCTGGGGACAGGGAAGCTCCTCCCCCCTCGGAAGCCAAGCGGCTGCTGCTGCCCGGTGCGTTGAAGCAGCAAGCACTTGCCCCCCGATTTGTTCAGCAATCCTCAATCTCTCCGTGAGCTCTTCTCCTCTTCCCCTCGATTACCTACCCCGCCATGCGCGGGTTTCTTGCGGGTTCTTGTTCTGTTCGACGAAATGCTGAGTCGCCGTTCTTGGTTTCTTGCGTCGCAAAGATTTTGATCTCGGGTCGGTGGTGTTCGTCTCTCCGTGTCCATGCAGGCAACACGTAACCCGTTCGACGAAATGCACCAGGGAGCCGCGGGGCGGGGACCACCGCGCGACGTGCAGGCTGGGGCGGCCGGCGGCGGTCCCCGCCCGCATCAGCGACCTCCCGGACAGCGTGCGCTACCGAATCTTGTCGTTCTTGAAGGCTTGGGAGGCGGTGCCCACGAGCATGCTCTCGACGCGGTGGCGCGACCTGTGGGCCACCGCGCCCTGCCTCGACATCCGCCATCCGTGCGCTTGCGATGCCCGCTCCGACCAGGACGAGTTCACCAAGAACCTGCTGCTAAAGCGGCGTGTGACTGGGCGCGCCGCTGGACACGCTCCGGCTGTTCTGGAGCCATGACGGCGTTGCCAACACGTGGATCTCTTATGCTGTCGGACGCGGGGCAAGAGTGATTGAGCTCTCCGGAAAGCATCACCACGGGTACCCGTTGCCGGAGTACACGAGCTTCATTTCTGTTTTGAGTTCACAACCTCCAGATCTTGAAGTTCGCCCATATCCAGCTGGATAGCAACACCCTCACGCAGCTCTGTTCTAGGTGCACTTCTTTGGAACAACTAGAGCTTATGGATTGTTCCTTACTTGGCATGGAGATTCGATCCATCTCGCTCAAACGTTTGGCTATAAGCAAGTGCATAATCCCTAGCGGCCTCTTGGTTAATGCTCCTAACCTTGTCTTGCTGCGCTGCACCAGACCTTTCAGCCATGTTCCTCAGATTGAGAACTTGGAGTCACTGTTGACAGCCACTATCATGCTTGATGACAATTGCTTGCGTCATGGTTGTGAATGGCCACGGGAGGAGGATGACGATAATGAATCTGATCATGATGATGAATTGATGATTTCTTCGCATATGCTGGTGGTGAGGACTCTGATGATAACAACAGCAGTGAATCTGGTCATGATGATGATATCTTCCCATACGCTGGTGCTGAGGACCCTGATGATAACCGGCAGTGAATCTGATCATGAGTATGATGATGGTGATCAGTAGATCACTGCTATGATTCTGAGTGGTCTGCATCTGGTGATAGGAAGGGTGATGATCTTGAAGATTACGATGACTGTACTGTGGCCTATGGTGAGATTGCAGATGAGTATTCAAATAAGGATGGTCCAGGTGATGATTATGGTGGAGGCCATGGCAGCAATGATTTTTTTATTTATGGTGGCGATGGCATTCTTCGCGGCCTCTCAAATGTTGGAACAATGGACCAGTTAGCTCATCGATGAGAGGTACAGTTTACTTGCTGATATCATCGCCCTTCTTTTTTCAGTTTTCGTATGCTTTTCTGCAGTGTGCACGCTAAAGTTGCTCAATACTTGGCAAGCAATTATGGCAATGCATGGGAAGGAGCTAATAGAATAATTAGAGCAACTCCAAGAGAAGAGCTAAATCATTTTCTAAAGGTAAATTTGACTATTATTGGAGAAAAAACGTCTCCAATAGACTCTGTAAATGACTCTCCAAATTTAGTAACTCTCCATCCCTCCTCCTTCGCTCTCTATTTTTGGATAGCCTACCTCGCTCACCATCCAGCCTCTTGGCGCGGTTGGCGTTTCCTTCCCGCACGCTGCGTCCCATTCCTGCGCGTACGCGACCCACCGCGCGCCCTCTAGTTTAGATAACCTGTTGGAGTAGTCTTGTTTTTTTAGGTGAGATTCATTTTAGAGAATAGCTAAATCACTAAATTTAGATACTTCTTTTGGCTAATCTTTTGGAGTTGCTCTTAGAGCGTTCTCTTGATAAGTTTAATATGTAGAAGAAATTTTGGTAATTTCTGCCAGTGATGAACATCTTAAATCAATATGGCTCAGTTTAGAAGTACAGAAGAATGGTAGTATTGCTGACATTGCATTGTTGTTCGCTCAAAAAGCATTCTATCGATAGGTTTCTATCTTAGTTTTCTGATGGAAATAAAGAAGTTCCTTACTAATAGATCGGCCTATTGGGTACGCGCCAGTCAGGTGAATATTGTAGTTACCTACTGTTAAGGATAGAATATGATTGTTTTATTTGTTTCTTTATATGTCTTGGTTTCCTTTTCTATATGTTTCATGCACCATGGTGCCTAGGCACCCATATCAATACCCGTTGATTTGCTTTGAGATTCACAACGTTTGATGTGGGTATCTTCATATACCCATAAAAAAGTATATTTGAGATGTCAAACTCCGAAAAAAATTTAATTCAACTTCAGTTTAATTAGTTTGAACTATTTTTATGGTATATACTCACTGTAGTCGCATTGAATTCAAAAGTAGTTCAAACTAGTTTGAACTGAGTTCAAAACTTACTTACCATAAATATATCAAGGGTATAAAACATTTTCATACCCAAACTCAAAAAAATTATCAATCATACACGTGTATCGGATGTGGGTGCCTAGGCACCGTGGTGCCTTACGTAATTTTCATATATATATATATATATATATATATATATATATATATATATATATATATATATATATATATATATATATATATATATATATATATATATATATATATATAAGAGCATATCTAGTGTTAATGGTCATTTCAGTGTTAAGGTGAAAAATGGTGATGTGGACCATCCGATCTAGGTTGCGTGGCTCAGATGAAGATGGATGGGAACTCCATCTCACTTAAACACTTTTATAGAAAACCCTCTGCGATTTTAACAAAAACCCATCAAGTCCACCATTATTGCTGTATATTGTAGCGTTTTCACTTAAATACAAAGCGTAGGGGTTTTCTGCAAAATTGTTTAAGTGGGATGAAGTTCCCACCCACCTCCATCTGAGCAACGCAATCTAGATCGGACGGTCCACGTCGCCATTAGCACTAGATATGCTTCCATATATATATGTGTGTGTGTGTAATAGGGGCACCATAGTGCCCAGACTCCATGATTAAGACTTTTCATTCATGATTGATTCCTTTCCTAATTGATGTTTTTTTGAATTAATAAATGTTGACGAGTTTGCCTGATACATTATATATCATTGCACTTGCGCATCTAAAAGCAATTCAAAGGCAGAGAGACTTGGTGCCCAGATACCATGGTGTCCTATATATATATATATTGCACTTTGGATCTTATGAATATACACACAATATTCATAATATAGTATCATAACTAGGGCTCTGACCTTGTTTCTTCTGCTGCCATTGTTGCCGCCGTCTTTGCTGCACCCGTAGCCACGGTCCGACGTCACCTACCATCTCGACCGCTAGCCGTCGCTCGTGGCATCTCGACCGCCAGCTATCGCCTACTCGGTCCTCGCCTGGCCGTCGCCCGCCGTTTGCCGCTCGACTGGTGCCCACCGACCGGACGTCGCCCCATCGCCTGGATCCAACGTTAGGCGACCATCGCCGGACGCCGTCGCCTGTCGCCGATGACCACCGCCGGACGCTGCCGGCACGAAGGTCACGGCGGTGGTGCGATTGTCGGAAGGAGGGCGTCCGCGGCGAGTCCATGCCATTGCCGCCGCCGCCACTCGCCAGCGCTCGCACTACATCATGTCGTTCTTGAAGGCGTGGAAGATGGTGCACATGTTCGTGCTCTTGCGGTGGTGGCGCAACCTCTGGGCCTCCATGCCCTGCATCGACATCAGGGGCGTAGCCAGCGTGAGCATGGGCCTTGGGCCCAGCCCTTTGAGAATGAAGATGGTAAACTTATACAGTTCAAGCTACAATTAAAAAGGTAAAGAATTTCTAAGCTAGGCCTCGGGCCATTGCCCCGGCGGCCCAAGGCCCAGCTCCGCCTCAGTTGACGTCCGCGTGGGGTACCACAGCAAGCCGCCCAGTGAGTTTGCCAAGTTCGTGCACCGGCTGCTGCTCGCACGCTCCGGCTGCACTCGGTTAGCGACGACGATTTCTATGAGACTTTTGACAATGATGATTTCAAGATGTGGATCCGTAATGCTATCAAGCGAAAAGCTCGGGTTATTCAGCTTAATGGGCATCTCAGGAATTACATGGTGTTGACTTACATGGACTTCGTCTCTTCCCATCTCAAAGTCTGGAAACTCTCATATGTCGAGCTTGATGATAATGTCGTCAGGCAGCTCTCTTCTCGGTGCCCTTCTTTGGAAGAACTAGAGCTCAAGAACTGCTTCGTAGCCTCGTAGGTGGCCATGAGATTTTGTCCGTTTCTCTGAAGCGTTTGACCATGGTCAAGTGCAAGTTCAGTGTGAACCTTTTGGTTGATGCTCCAAACTTCATGTTGCTGCGATGCATCACACCGCAGAACTGGGTTCCTGTGTTCAAGAGAACTCTGGGTCGCTGGTCACAGGCAGTATCGTGCTTGATGATTCCTAGTTGAGTGTTCATTTTGAAAAGTACCATGAGGTTGAGTTTCCTGAGACCAGTGATAAGGATGATGACAAGAAGAATAGATATGGCCAGCGTGATGACGATGATGGCGTTTCCGATGATTTTTATGATGGCTGTTTTGATGATTTTGATGATGGCTATTCCGATGAAATCCAGGATAATTACAATTATGGAAGTGATATCAGTAGTGATGACGATACCTTTTATATAGTAAGATTGCAAGCTATGAAGATAATCGATGCTGGAAACTGTGATGGTGGCCGTGGCAAATATCATGACTACAGTGCAAACTGTGGGTTTAATGACTATAAAACCTTAGGTGGCCAAAATATTTGCTACCTGGATGGCCGTGAGATATTATCTGCCTCTCTCAAGAGTTTGACCATTGTCGAGTGCAGGATCATGGCCGGCCTCTCCATCGCTGCTCCAAACCTCGTATTGTTCTCACGCAACACGCCGTACCACCGAGCTCCCTTGTTCGACAACACGGGTCATCGCCACGAGCACTATCATGCTTGATGACTCTTTCTTGCATTATGATTATGAATACCAGTACAAAGGCATCGATGAGTATGCATTTGATGAAAGCAGTAACAACGACAGTGACGGTTACTTGGATGATCATGACTCTGGTAGTGATGCCGATAGTCATGCGAGTACCTCAAAATATAGTGAGATTGCAAATGACTGTAATGATAAACAGTGTGGCCACCGTGATGAGGGCCATAATCACAGCAAACATGGTATCTATCATGGCTATGGTCACAAGCACAATTGGTGGAGCGCTATAAAGCTCGACTTGTTGGCAGAGGTTTCCAACGGGCTCATGGTCGAAACTATGATGAGACCTTTGCTCCAGTTGCTCACATGACGACAGTTCACACTTTGATTACTGTGGCTGCTGTTCGGTCATGGAAATTTTCTCAAATTGATGTTAAGAATGCATTCCTTCATGGTGATCTATATGAGGAAGTCTACATGGAACCACCTCCTGGTGTTGAGCAGGGCCGTGCCCATGGGCGTGCGACCCGCGCGACTGTACAGGGCCCCTCAATTTTCAGGACCTAAAAAAATCAACCCAGCAGGAGAAGGCCTATGTATTCGTGTGAGGCCAGAGCGTCAGAGCCTAGCTCGAGTCCACGCGCGCATCTCCGCGCGGTGACTTCGCGTGCGTGGCGCTTCGTATTCTCGGCTCCGAGCCCCGAGGTCCCCACGGCGTTTCGTATTCTCTCTTGTATTTGTGACTTCGTCAGTTCGTGTTCGTCTCGTCTCCGCCGAGCGTCGGCCGGCCAGCTCGTCCAATGTCCATTCATCTAGCGAATAGCAAGCAACCAGCAAGCAAGGCAGCAGGTGCAGGAGGCCTGCAGGAGTGCAGGTGTAGTGCAGGTATTCATTTTTTTTCAATTCTAATTGTATTGTACTAATTAAATCCTTCGTATGAAAGTCTAGAACTGTTTGTATAATTTTAATTTTGTTCTTTTCATCTTTTGAAGCCATGTCTTCTGCAAATCGATTTAGAAAATATGAATCCGGTTCCCAAAAACGTAAGACATACATTATTTTGACTATATTTGGTACTTTGGTTTAGGCCTCACTTAGAGCTTTGTACAGGGCCTCCAAATTTCACGGCACGGCCCTGGTGTTGAGGCTTATCTGGGCATGTATGGGCCTGTTCTTTCGGCTTCTAAAAGTTGCTTTTTGGCTTTTCTACAGTAACTAGTTTTTAAATGGAATATTTTTTCAAGATAGAGTCTACTAGTTATTTGTAATATATACTGTACCGACTTAATTTGTATCGGCAAAAACCGCACGTAAGTTTCTATTACTCTGTAATCTCTCGCACGAACAGCCTAAAAGCTACAAGTCGCAGTCAAAAGCCATAAGCTTCAGCCAAAAAGAACAGGCCCTATGTCGCCTTTGAAAAGCTCTCTATTGATTCAAGCAAGCCTCTCGTGTCTGGTTTGAGTGTTTTAGCTATGTGATTCGAGCTGCTGGTTTCTCTCCTAACATTGCTTTTGCTCTATGTGGATGATATGTTGATTACTGGAGATGATTCAGAATATATTGCCTTTGTTAAGCAAAAATTGGGTGAGCAGTTCAAGATGTCAGATCTAGGGTCCCTTAGTTACTTTATGGGAATTGAGGTTGATCATACTAATGAAGGCTATTATATCTCTCCGCATCGATACACACAGGATTTGATCTCCCGAGCAGATCTTATTGATACACGCACTACTGCTACACCTATGGACCTCCATTTGCAACTGCATCCTATTGATGGCATCCCTCTCGCTATAGGCATCTTGTAGGTAGACTTGTGTATCTTACTGTGACTAGGTCTGATATAGCTCATGAAGTTCATGCTCTCAGTCAATTTGTTAGTGCTCTTACCTCAGTTCATTATAGTCACTTCGTGTACTTAAGGGGGATAACTTTTCGTCGTTTGTTTTATGCTCACTCTAATCAGCTTCAGCTTCATGCCTACTCCGACGCTACTTGGGCCAGTGATCCTATTGACCATCTCTCAGTCACCGGTTACTATCTTTTTCTTGGCACCTCTCTCATTGCCTGAAAGTCCAAGAAACAAACTACAGTGTCCCATTCCAGTGCTGAAGCTGAGCTTCGAGCCCTTGCCACTACCACGTCAAAGATCATGTGGCTTCGGTGGCTTTTGGCTGATTTTGGTGTTCTATGTGATGCACCCACATCACTTCTTTGTGATACTATCGTTGTTATTCAGATTGCAAATGATCCTGTCAAGCATGAACTAGCCAAGCATATTGGTGTGTATGCTTCATTCACGCGTTTTCATTGCCAACAATCAACTATTTATTTCCAATATGTTCCGTCGGAATTTCAAGTGGTAGACTTCTTCACGAAGGCTCAAACTAGAGCACACTATATGCTTCATATTCTTAAACTCAATGTGTTAGATCCACCTTAAGTTTGAGGGGGGTGTCAAGAGTATCTCCTCTCTCTCTCCTTGTTTACTTGTATAGGACCCATAGATAGATCTTAAGGCCCATGATCATGAGGCCCACTCTCTTTGTACACTCTCATTGTATTTACTACTCCTGATTTCAACAGTGCAAAGTGATTTTGGAGAACACATTCGATTCACAGATGTAAGAAAAGTCCATCCGTTAGCACAGTTTTTCATGGCTAATGGCATACCCCTTGAGAAGATTTATGTCCGTTGAACTCGCAGCACTTGTGAGTCATGCATGCTCGTCATAACTCTCATTTGTTAGTATTTGCAATATAAGTCTTATATTATTACTAATTTGGTTAAATAGAAAGACTATTCTGTTAAGGTTAAATGGCAAGGCTATTCTGTTAACTTGAATTTTTTTGTTGCATGATCTAAAATCTAGAACTCGTTCGCTTTCTGACATCTTCATCATAGACCTATCTGATTATGTAGCTTTCATTTACTGTGAAGATAATCCTATCTGATAATTGCAATTGCCACTTTGTAGTTAGCAAGGGAACCTGAGGGGCAAGAAACTGTTGATTTTCATGCTGCACTGATCATGCTCGCAGAACTATTACAGGGGTTATGATGCTTCTTTTGAGTACCTTGGGGATGTCTATCTGAATGTCAGAATGTTCTTTTCTAGTGGAATGAGTTAACATTAGTATCTGTAGTTAAGTTTGGTTTCTTCCTTAATCGAGTATACTCAGTCCCTCAGTATAATAAAGTGCTCTTTGCTTGAATGTTGCAATTGGTTCTGCAGAACATATTCAGTCCTCTATATTAAAAGACCCTGTGCTTGTTACAGGATGATTAGTATTGTTGGAAAAAAAATCAGGGCTTGTGCATTGGGATGCTATGCAGAAATAATCTTCGTTTTAAATTTGAAGAAAAATGGCTCAATCGAGTGGTAGGTTGTCGGAGTGCAGCCGTAATTGCCTTTCCCACAGGGCAGTCCATATGCATGTGCTATACACTACAGGCACTAGGGATGTGAATGAATTTTTACATTAATTTCTTCCTACATAACCTTGTTCCAAACCGCTGTACTGTGAAATTTAATAATCACAGTTTCCAATCCTAAGAGTTGCATGGAAATATGAATTAATCTAGCATAAAAAAGGTCTAAACCAATCTAGCAGGTGTATTTGTAACCACCGAGATTTCAGCCTGTTTTTCCTCCCGGTACCCACTGGGATTTTCGGTAACTTGAGTTGCAAGCCAGTAACCGCTGGTTTTTTTAATCCCTGCTTCCTATCAAATCTTGGTAGCATGAAGCTATAGGGATTAGGGAGGCTGCCTTATAGGTGCTGCAGCTGTGGTGGTAATGTCCACAGACTATCTGATTATGTAGCTTTCATTTACTGTGAAGATAATCCCATCTGATAATTGCAATTGCCACTTTGTAGTTAGCAAGGGAACCTGAGGGGCAAGAAACTGTTGATTTTCATGCTGCACTGATCACGCTCGCAGAACTGTTACAGGGCTTATGATCTTCTTTTGAGCACCTTGGGGATGGCTATCTGAATGTCAGAATGTTCTTCTCTAGTGGAATGAGGTGACATTAGTATCTGTAGTTAAGTTTGGTTTCTTCCTTAATCGATTATAATAAAGTGCTCTTTGCTTGAATGTTGCAATTGGTTCTGCAGAACATATTCAGTCCTCTATATTAAAAGACCCTGTGCTTGCTACAAGACGATTAGTATTGTTGGAAAAAAAATTCAGGGCTTGTGCATTGGGATGCTATGCAGCAATAATCTTCGTTTTAAATGTGAAGAAAAATGGCTCAATCGAGTGGTAGGATGTCGGAGTGCAGCCGTAATTGCCTTTCCCACAGGGCAGTCCATATGTATGTGCTAAACTTCATGCACTAGGGATGTAACTGAAGTTTTACATTAATTTCTTCCCAAACACAAGTGGCTCAACAAGCCCATGTTTTCCAAAATATACGTACATAACCTTGTTCCAAACCGCTGTACTGTGAAATTTAATAATCACAGTTTCCTGTTTAATTTATCAAATATTTTGTGAATAAAACAATCACAGGCAGTTACTAAAAAACAGACTATACTGACAAAGTTATTCCAATTTTTTCACGCTGAGTGCAGCAAAACATAAAGTAGATATCGATCATGGGGAGCTTGGAAATCCAGCTGAAGAACCACAGCAAACCTAGGGAGCTGCTCGAAAATGCAAAAAATAGAAGAGTTAGGCTAAAAACAGTTAAGTTCGGAACTTAAACATCATGAAGAATGGGGACGAAGACCTGAAGGAGCCATGTAGCTCCCAACGGGTTAAACCGGCATGCCATTATTTCCACCATCAGCGCCACTTGTTCCTGTTCAACAATAGGTGATCATTTCAGTTAGATGTCACTGTCTGCTAAATCAAGTAGACAACATTCTGAATTTCTGAAAATAAAACATATAAAGTTGTACCAGATGATCTCCAACTTTGAGCGCAGATAAGGGCTTCAATTGTCTCAGGACGTAATTTTCTGTTGAACAGATCGAGCCGTTCATCACGTTGATCAAATGCAGATTCAGCGGAAACTGCACACCCAGGAATTGCTAAAATATCGCGTGCCATCTTAGCAAGTGTGGGGTATGTCGATGCATTGTCCTTCCACCACATCCAGTGACGGATCCAGGATTTCGTCGTGCCCCGGGCTAAATTCTAAAAGGCTAACAGTCTAAAAGTAACGCTAATTCATACCTACACAACCGCGTAACAAAAGTATGTTGTAAATGCATCATTGACATGAAACTTTAGCTCGATGCTTCAACATACAACATAATAAGAAAAACATGGCAAAAACAACGATACGACGATACGATATTTTGCACAAATAAGAATATGGCAATACGGCAAGTATATATGTATTTAAAAATTAAAAAATATAGACAGGTTACGAGAGAGCAAGAAACTGAGATTACCTTGATGATGCTATATATTCCATTATTCCTTGCCTCCCTTAGTCGCTACTTTCATTTATAGACTGTATAATTGACATTGCTCATTAATCACAATTCACAAAAATATGAACATCTACAGATAATTTGAGATATGACAATACAAACACTTAGCACAAAAATCATTTATGACAAATCTAATAGAATACCTCAAAAAAATCTAACAGCCGCTATACATCAAAAAACATCTAACAGCTGCTAGTATTAGACAGGTTTATGAAACAATCATACATATTTTAATGTTTAAACCGTAAAAAAAAACTTCACTGATTAGTGATTACCTCGCAGGCTCGCTGCCTTGCGGTCACTGCTCCTCGGTTCGACCGACTTCGACGGTTCGGTGGCTCACTGGCTCGGTCACTCAGCGCGCCGCTCACTGTCACTGCTCAGCATATGCCATAAATCCGACGCTGGCGTCCGCAATTCCTCATTTCCGCAATTACGCGTCTTCAGTTCAGGCAGCCCGGTCCGCATTTCGCCATTTCCTCCTTTCAGAGCCCTCGCCGAGTCGCCGTCCTCCACAGTCCACTCCTCCTCCAGTCCTCCTCCCTGCTCCCGTGCTCGGTGCTCCGGGGTCCGGGCTGCGCTCGCGGCCGGCGGCTCCCTGCTCGGCGCCTCCGCTCCTTCACTCCTCCTCGGCAGCTCCTCCAGTCCTCCTCCCCGCTCGCCGTGCTCCACGCGCAGCCGCGCAGCAGCGCAGGAGAGGGGTCGGCCCGTCGCCGTGCTCCCCGCGCACGAGACCACGAGCGGCGGAGCGACCGGCGGGCCCGGCGGTGGAGGCACGAGCGGCGCAGGCAAGGCGGCGGCCGGCGATGGAGGCGCGCGCGGTGCAGGCAAGGCGGCAGCCGGCGGTGGGGGCGCGCACAGGAGAGGCCGAGAGGGGTGCTCCGTGCTAAGTCAGATCTGATGCCTCTGCTCTGATGGGGCGATGGGCGGCTGGGGCTGGGGATTGCGGGCTGGGGAATGGGGATTAGGGTTTTGCTGTTGAATGTCTCTATGGATTGGTCTGCTGCTGCTGTGGGCTGAATTCTGGGCTGAATTGTTGTGGTGGGCGGCTGAATTGTTGCGTGGGGGTGGGGCTGTGGGCTACCATGGGCCTCGGGCTGGGCTGTAGGGGAGATATTTTTTTGAGTATACATATGAGGGGGTAGTATTAGTAGTTTTGCTGGGCCTCGGGCTATAGCCTACCTAGCCCGAGGCCCAGTTCCGCCCCTGACCACATCAGAATATCAAAAGCATCATTCTGAGGACAGAGTTCCCCTGCAAGATACTCATGAAGTTCTTTAAATTTCCCAGCTGCAGCCTGGGTACTGTAATTCTGACTCCTATTATGTAATGGATCACCAACTTGTGAACTATTGTTACTATGATTCAATGTATCATCACTTTGCTCATTGACATCATAAGAATATCGGATATAGAGCTCATAAAGCTTTGCATACAGTTCAGAGACATACATTCCAGCATCATGACTGAAAGCTTGTTTAAAGCAAGATTCAACAAAACTGATTTTATATCTGGGGTCTAGAACCACAGCTACCGACAACCACAAGTACCACTTGTCCCAATTCTTGTCAAATGTGCTCTGCATATCCGTAACATCAAAAACTTTCTCAATATTTTTTATGTTGGATGATTCTTGTAGAGCCGCTCTCAAGCTCCAAAGCACATGGAAATATGAATTAAGAGTTGCGTGATGAGGGTCAGAAAGTACTTTTATTGCATGATAGACTTGCCTTGCGATCTTGCAAAAGTTCTCTGTTGCTTCTAGCTCTTCCAAAGATGGCTTACGTTCATAGGGAATCTGTTCAGCATTTGGAAATGACTTACTGAACCGCAAAGCAACCTCCAATCCATAGAAAGTTATGTACCATTTTTTTGATCCGAAAGAGGGGCGATTTAGATGCACCTGATATGAATATTGTGTGTATTGATATGAGACCCAATGGACCATATATATAGGAGAGTACAAGAGATATAAGGAAACAAATAAGAGTCATATTCTATCTCTAATACCCTTAACACCCCCCACAAATGCAAGGCGTATGCAATAGCATTGCATTTGAAAAAGGGTTAATACTAAAACAAAAAATATCCAACATCCGAGTCGTGATAAAGTCGTCGTTGCGTGCAGTCGTTGAATAAACTGTCAAATCAAGCCGAAGAGGAATAGATAGAAGCATGACGGCACGCATCGAGCTCGAGGCAGCGTGCGCGATGCACAAGAAGCGCAACGAGGCGCAGCGTGCGAAGAAGCGCGGCGCAATGCACAAGAAGCGCAACGGAGGCGCGGTGCAAAAGAAACGCAGCGACGCAATGCACAATAAGCGCAACGGAGGCGCGGTGCAGAAGAAGCGCGGCGCCTCATAGAGACTTCTACAATCTGCAGCGGCTCAAGGAAAAGAGTAGCGGCTGCTGCCATGCAAAAGAGAATTCCTACACTTCTATGACTGACAATAAATTTGTGGACTCGCACGGCTTGAACGAACTGAAAATTAGAGGCTACGGATTTTGGATAGACGCAACGAAAGGACTCACAAAAAATAACTAAGGACTGACTCAAAAGAAATCAGTAGTAGAAAGACGACGACTCAAAACCAGAGACTCATCGGCGCGGCGACAGGAAAATAACCCTTGCCCCAATAAAATAGCGCACCCTCACCCTCACTCTCTCTCCACCCCTGATCCCCTCGCGCACACCCGCCCGCTTTCGTGCGTCTCCCCCTCACACGGAGAGAAGAGATGCGGCGGCCGGAGAAGAGGGGGACGGCGGGACCGGGAGATGGCGGCGAGGTCGGAAGCGACTCGGTGGAAGCCAGCGGGAGAGAGCGAGACGAGCGACGACCCGGCGCGGCAACGACGGCCGAGGCGGCGACGGAGGGCGGCGACGCAGAACGCGCGAGGCGCGGGCGCGTCCAACGGCGAATCCGGCGGCGGAACACCCCGGCGTGGAGAGAGCCAGAGGGAGGCAGCGCCGCGCGGCATCCGGTGGCGATGAAGAGCCCGGCGACGGGATCCGGCGCGGAGAGGCCGGATCCGGTGGCGATGAAGAGCCCCGGCAGAACGGCGACGTCCCGTCGTCGAAGAAGCCCGTGGAGGAGCGGCTGCCAGCCGGAAAGAGCGTGGCGACACCGACCGAGACGGCGTGGAGGAGGCCGGATCTGACGCGGAGGAGGCCTGATCCGGAGAGGCGAGCGACGACGGCCCCGGTGGCTCGCGGATCCGGAGGGGATCTGGCCGGAGAAGGCCCGGAGAAGGCCAGATCCGCACGGATCTGGGGCAGGCGGCAGCGCATCTGGGAGCCGGCACCAGCGGCGAAGAGGGCACCATCGGGGAAGACCGGGGAGAGCAGATCCGGCAGCGAGAAGCCTGGATCCAGTGGCGGAGAAGCCGGATCCGAAGCGGCGCCGGCCGAATCCGAGGGAGAGTCGGCCTAGAGCGGCGGTGTCGGTCCAAGAAGAGGACGGCAACGACGCGGGAGCAGAGGCGACTGGAGATCTGTCTCGGCGCGATGAGGCGGCTGGCGACCAGGAGATGACCACCCGAGGCGGACACGGGGCGCCGATGCAGACGCGGATCCAGCCGGACTGGCTGGGGAAGGCGGCCGAATACGCGTTCGTGGTCGCGCCGGCGAGAAGATCCAGGAGGTGGCTGCCCCCAGGAGTGGAGCACATTCCTCCCGGGGGCGGCGGCAGTGGCGGTGAGGGTGAGCAGCGCCGGAGCGGAAGTAGATCGAGGCTAGGGTTTTGACCTAAGCTCTGATACCATGTTATGAATATTGTGTGTATTGATATGAGACCCAATGGGCCATATATATATAGGAGAGTACAAGAGATATAAGGAAACAAATAAGAGTCCTATTCTATCTCTAATACCTTATCTCTAATACCCTTAACAGCAGCTTCGACAAAATTTCCTGATATTTCTGCTTACGCTCTGGAGACTTTGTCATGTAACGAGACCAGATCTTACTCGTTTGTAGAATAAAATCACTGGGCTCCCAACCAAAAAGGTCATGAAGCGTACCTACCATACAAGGTACAGTCAATAGCTTGCATTTTGCAAGAAGGTAGTTCCATCCTGTAAGGTTATCCTCCAAGTCTCTAACGTCCACTGACTTCTCCAGTGTCAATCCTAAAAGTTTATTCTCAAGACTCCAATCTCCAACTGCTTCCTTTAACACCATCTTGGCAGGATCCAGACTATAATTCATGTGTGATCGCTGGTATGGCAACAAGATGTCACCATATGTGTCTTCAATGTCTGAACAAGTACATTTTATGATTCTTCTATTGACCTTCCAGTCTTCATCAATAAAATGCACTGTTAAAAAAAGAAATTTTGCTTCAACTTCCAAATAGTATTCCCATTCCCAATTTCCCACTGACAGGAAAACTCCACCAGGTGTAACTTTTATTTTCTCCTTCAGCTTCAACTTTTCATTCTGAAAAACACTAAGAAACCTGTCTTCAACGGTTGCTAATGCTTGTGGTTGTGGCACCATGTCAAAACTTGCACCGCGCATGACAGAGGGGCAAATGTTTGAGACTATTGAGCTAATAAGCCCTTCAAGAATCTTTTCTTGAGCAAACATCCAGTTCTCTGCAACAGATGTATCAGGCTGTGAAGTTGAACATTTTTGCTGAACCCTACTGGTTCCAGCTCGTGCAGGGCAAGTCTTCAGATGTCGGCGCAGGTGGCTTGTTCCTCCTGAACTTTTTCCACTGAGGCACTTTTTACAATGTTTGCATTCTGCACTTTGAACCTTTCCATCACTTGACACAGCTGTAAATTCCTCCCATACCTTGGACTTTGATCTTCCTTTCTTACTGGCATAAGAGATGTGATGTGGTATTACTAACAAATATAGCAAATTGTGTAATTGTTCAACTGAAATTCGCTCTCATGCATTACATCTATTAACAAGATGTGTGGTAATTTGGTGCTAAATCGGTGATATCCAAAAGGTAATCTTTTTTTGGGAACCATGCAAAAGAATTGCTTGTCATTTCATTAAGAGGGGAAAAAGTTAAAAGGTTCCAGGTGTTAGAAATTGGCCCATATGAGCAAGATACATTTTCTTAATTCTAAAATATGCATGGTTTAATACCATATTGCTAAGGCAATGTGAGGGAAACCAATTTACAAGGTGGAGTCCTTACCACTCATTGAATATGGATAGAGATGGTATAAGGAGAGTTCTGGCTAGTCACACACACGCGCACGTGTATTCGCGTATTTTCGCGTGAAAATTGCTTTACTTGTGACTTGTGACGCACGACCGTGCCGTACCGTGGCACGTCACTTGGCAAACCGAGTTCATATTTATTTTTGCTGAACCCTGCACCACACACTCTCTATTTGAATGAGATTCAAAAGTTTGAATTGATGCTTTATTGGGGTTTCGATGACAGGTAGTTACCAGTGAGTAAATGGCTGGTTGAATGTGTCAGTTACTAGTGGGTAAATTGCTGTTTTAATCATGCCAGTTATCAGTTTGTCTATATATATGCCTGGAGACATCCAGAGTATGTGTGAGAGAATCTCCTTGCCTCCATTCCTTTCTTCTCTGCGAGATTGTGCTGTTGTGCTGTGCTGTTTGAACCTCGTCATCCTTTCTTCCCAGCGTGCACCCGGAAGGAGGGAGAGCGGCTATCTCCGAACCGTTGCTACAGAGAGTACCTGCACGGAGCAACAATAAGGTTTCTGGGTAGCGCACATTTGTGCGACCGCTCACTACACTACTTCATCGACGTTCTGCACTGCATCAAGCCTGCGCTGCTTCTTATTCTTTATCAAGCTAAAAAGTAAGTCGCTCACGCGTTCGTTCGACTTTGTTGCTATATTTTCTTTGCGTATATTCTGAAATATAATGAGTAGTCTGCTATTAGTAATAAGTTTTGCATCACTGGTTTATTGTATGTATCCCCTATTAAAATTTGGAATTAAAATATTGCCTACATTTTCATCACCAGATACATTGAGGAGAACACAGAGAGACCCAGCAGTAGAGAGGAAGGAGAGGACAAGGAGGTTAGGCGGGAGGAAGAAAAAACAGAAAACGACATAGTGAGGTTAAGGGGAAAAGGATAAGGAGCTGCTTGCCATGTGAGCGCCGATAGTAAGTCCACACCTGCCCAGCACCAACACAATATCTCTTGTTTTAGTTTGTTCGCTTCAATGGTCGTCTTGGTTTGATGAAAGACTCGGCTGTTGCGCTCGTGCCAGATTGTAACATCCCAAATTTTTTCTAAAATAAAAATAATTAAATAAATAATAAAAATGGAATAAAATAAAATTTAATTTAAAACAAGTATTTTTGTGCCTAAATTTTAAATTTGGATTTGCTCTGAATTTCTGTTTTTGAAAAAAAACTAGATTTAAAAAGTATTTTGTGAAAAATCTAAAATTATTATTATTAAATAAAATGATATTTTGATTTTATATAAAAACTCTATGTCAAATTAAATATTTGGAGTTATTTGGCTTTTATTTGGTTTCCTGGATTTTTCTGAGTTTGAAAATGTATTTTTGAAATTAAAAAGTATTTTAAGTATGAAAATTATAGAGCCAAAATTAGTTGTAAATAATTTTATTAAGTCCAAAATGTCTCCAGGAGATTCTCTGAATTTTTCTGGAATTTTTGGAGTTTATTTCATTTTTCCTGAGCTTTATAGAATTTATTCGGGTTTTCTGAAAAAGAAAATCAAATTTAAAACTAAAAACTCCCTCCTCCTCCATCTGGCCGCCGCGTGGACGGCCCGGATCCGCCGCGCATCCCGCCTCCACCTCTCCCGCCCTCACCACGCGTCCGGCCGGATCAGCCCGCCCCCATCCGCCTCGGCCCATCTCACCCGCCCACTCTCCCTCTCCCGCTGGCCGCCTGGCCCCACCTGTCGGTCACCCGCTCCCGCACCTCCCTCCGCCTCTCTCTGCGCCCCGGGCCCCGCTCGTCAGGGTCATCTTCCCCACACCGCCTTCGTCCTCCTCGCGCCCGCCCGCCCCGGCCGCAACCGCCGCCTCCGCCTGACCTGGTCGCCACCCCCACTTCCCCGAGGTGCGCCCCCACTCCCACACGCGCCGCGCCCCACCTTCCCGCCCATCTCGCGACGAACCCTCGGCCACCTCCCCCAAATCGTGCGCAACCGCCGCCGCCCACCTCCCCACTCCGGCGAGAAATTCCCGGCAACTCCTCCCTCCTCGCCCCTATTTAAACCCCTCCCCAGCCTCCCCCTCACTCCGCACCACCTCCCCCTCCGCTCCCCATCCTCTCCCGGCCACCCCGCCGCCGCCGCGCTGAAGCTCCCGAGCGCCGTCGCCGCCCTCCTCGCTGCAGGCCATGTCCCGGCCACTCCAGTGAGCCCGCACCCCACCACCGCGCTCCCCCGCGCCTCCTCTACCTCTGCGTTCCTTGCCGCGGCCGCCGCGCCGCCGGCAGCGCGGCGCCTGCCGTGCCGTCGCCACCCCGCCACCCCCCACGTCGCCGCCGCGTGGCGGTTGCGTGGCACGCCACGTCGGCGCCACCCGCCCTCCTCCACCCCGCGCCCACGCCGGCCCGACCCTCCCCGTGCCACCTCACCACCTCCCCGGGTCCGTGGACCCAGTCCATAGACCAAGGGCCCACATGTCAGCCCCTTCCCCTTCTTTTCCCGTTCAAAAATAATTCGGCTGAAATCAAAAATCCCGAGCTGACGCAAGGCTGACGTCATAAATTCCTTTTTCAGTAGAAAAATAAATCCAAAAATCAGTCTTTTTCCTTTTTCCCTCTTTTCAATCTTCCCGGAGCCTGTTCTCCTTCGTTTTAACTCCGATTTAGCCCATTCAAATTTCTAAATTCATCAAAAAATCTCCTCTATCCATTTATAGCCTCAATTCAAATTTTTGAAGTCAATTTGAATTTAATTTGAATTTATTTGAATTTGGTGGGTTATTTTCACGTGTAGACTTTCGACGATTCGGAAAATTTCTTCGACGAAGATTCAAACCAAGTTGAAGAGCAAGGCAAGTCACCCTCCTTGATCATGTTGATCCCAGTTTTCAAAATAAAACTATGTTGTTTTAAATTATTCTGCATGCATATTTTTATTCAACGTATTTCAATTCAGTTTTAAATTTAGTTATTGCCTACTTGTTATTTCCTCCATTAATATTGAATTCCTAGATACCTTGTCACCCTAGATCAAACTCTAGCTAGTGCATTATTGTTGGCTAGAGGAATTTTGAATCAAATGCTTAGCCCTGCTTAGTCATATAATTTTGTTTTGGGTTATCGGCGAACCTTTCACATAAAATGACGAACCTTTCACATAAAATGATATGCTTTTGTTATGTACTCTTGGCTTTGGTGAGTCAAGGGGGTTTATGAAATTATTTTGCAAATAAAATATCAAACTTGGTTTAGACTTAGGTAATTGGTTAGAGTGGTGGGTGCAGGCATGCCCTGTTGGTTGGAGCCGCAGTGGTTGATTGTCGTGCACAAGGATATGTGGTTGGGCCTAAGTCAGATTAATGACCGGTCTGTGAGCTACTGTTGCAAAGCCCTAATCGTACTACCACATGGTGGTATGGGACGATACCGGTGAATAATTTGTGAAGTCCCAACTTTGAGTCAAGTCGTAGGTTGAAAGTGAGCGTGGTTGGTGCCACATGAAGTCTCACTTGGGCGGCGTGGTTAAGCCATGAGAAGTCTCGTCCTGGCTCAAGAGGGTTCCTGGTGCGGTGGATTCCTTCTGGGTGAAACCTTAGAGTTGGCTCGACCAGGTTGGAAGCTTTGCATTGTAAAGGCCTTGTCACGACTCCTCGCCGCACACCTAAGGAAGTGTGTAACCCGGTGGCAATATGGGATGATCGTGTCTTGTGGGTAAAGCTGTACAACCTCTGCAGAGGGTATAATCTATCCTGGATAGCCGTGCCCACGGTCATGGGCATGCTGAGTAAAAGTTTTTCATAGATTAGATTTTGATTTTCAAAAATATTTTCGAAAACCTTGTGGATGGATGGAATCCACGAGAGATGGAAACCTTGCGGATGGATGGAATCCGTGAGAGATTGAAATATGGTGAATGGATGGAATTCATCAGAGTTGCGCAGTGAAAGCGTGTGGATGGATGGAATCCATACATGAGCTTTTGGAAAAGATGGTCCGGGTGGGATGCCCGTGGATAGGTTGGTATATGGTCGGAGCCTGCACTGACGGTATTATTTTCTATTACAAGTAATATTTTTACTTACTGTATTAAATTCTGCGATTTCAATCTATCTATTGTATTTCTTAAATGCTGTTTTATGCAAACTAACCCTATAAGCCTTCCATTGAAGCATTTATCATTATGTTGCATTTTCTCGGGTGATTTGCGGAGTACAAGTTTGTACTCACCTTGCTTTTTCCACACAGAGAAGGAAGACGTCAACTACGGTGAAGATCTGGACGAGTAGGCCACGTCTTACTATCGTTTGCCTGTGGGCAGGCTTGGGCTTCGCTATTTATCAGTTTGCTTCCGTAGTTATTTCCTTTATTTATTTTGCCAATGGGCGTTGATGTAAGACTTGGCCATAAGGCCGTACCCTTTTATTTAATATAATCAGTCATTTGTGCTTGGTATATATCTTTGTTGTTACTGTATGCACTAGCTGATCCTGGACTAGTGCAATTTACACAGAGGATCCAGGAGTCGTTACTCCGGGTTCCGACACAGATGGTCCAGAGGAAGATGATGACCAATGAGTCGATGGTTTTTCTTTGAGTCTTGAATACTTGCTTGCGTAGAGAGGTCCACCAGTCTAGCAAATTGTTATATCTTAATGCGGGTGGGTGAGGTCTACCGAAGAACCGTGAGAACAGTGCACAAACTTGGCAAGTCCAAGGGCAAAGAACGAGGAGATGATCGATTGATTCTGGATTCCACTCAAAAAGAGGGCAAATGGTGTGCAATGGTAGCCCGCGCCTTGCTAGGCGATCCGTTGTCCAGCAATGATCTTGTATAGCAAGCCAAGTGAAAAACTTGCACTTTAGTGGAGCCTTACACTTCCAATTAGCATGTGGGCTGCAAAACGGATCCCGCCCAAAAAAAAGGGCATTATACACAGACTTGGTGGAGTACCCTTGCAAAGGGTTGAGTTTTCAAATGGTTTGATCTTCGGTATGAGGCTGGGTAGGACCAAGGCAACTTTGTGCCAGAGGGCCAAGAATTCGGTGATTGCCTGAACTGTCATGGCTCCCTAGATTCCTTGAGTCCAAGAATTGAGGGGAAGGCCTTGTGTCACCGTGGTGGTACGCTTGATATTTGTGCTGACTAATTTGCAAAAGGATGGGGCTATGTCCTTCGCCAATTGCCCATACATATAGTTGTCCAGCCAAAATTTAGTTCAGTTGCCGTCTCCAATTTGAACCTTTGTCATCGCCCTGAACATTGCGTTGATGGCTGGTTCATGAGATGATTGCAAGTTTGCCCACGTGCACGACTGCTCTATTTTTGCATCCATAACCATCGCAGATGCAACGCATAGCTCATCGCCTTGAGGTCCAGAATGCCTAGCCCTCCAAGGGCTAGCGGCCTGCAAACCGACTTCCATGCCGCAAGGCATTGTCCTCTCCTGACGGCTTCTGATCCCTTCCAAAGGAAAGCTCGTCTTCTTTTGTCAATTGCCTTTATAGCCCAGTTCGGCAGGTTGAGGGATAGAAGGTGGTAGATGGGCGCCATAAAGAGGGCTTGTTTGACCATGATGAGATGACCGCCCGAGGACAACAGACTCCCTTTCGAAGATGGAAACTTCTTGATGAAGTGATCAACTAACGATTGAATTTGTGGTTTGGACAATCTGGATAAGGTGAGATGCAGCCTCAAGTGCGTCACAGGGAAAGAGGTCAGTTGGCATGGTAACTATTGTAGTGCCATATCAATTTTCATCCTATGAGCATGCAATAGGTACCACCGAGCTCTTCAAAAGATTGGTGTTCAAGCCGAATGCTTGTCCAAAGTTTTGGAGGATCTCCTTGGCCATTTGAAGGTCTTGAGGCGTCGGGGCAATGAAGCAAACGACATCATTAGCATACAACAAAATATGATCATGTAATCCTTGAATGCCCAGTGTGGATAGCGCAGATGTGGAGATTGCTTTGCGGAAGTAGGCATTGAGCACCTCCAACACCAACAGAAATAACAGTGGGGCAAGTGGGTCACCTTGTCTTATGTCGCGTCTTAGCCGAATGTAGTTGCCCGGTCTTCCATTCAAAATGATTTTGGAGGAGGCACTAGCGAGCAACATTGATATCCATTCACGCCATCTTGAACCGAAGCCCATGTGCTTAAGGATTTGTAGAAGGAATGGCCAAGAGACGGAATTGGAAGCTTTGGAAATATCAAGTTTCAATAGAAGGGATGGTTTCCTCCTGGTTTTGAGGGTTTTGGCAGCGAGTTGGATGAAACGGAAATTGTCATGATAGTTCTCCCCGAAATAAAAGCGGATTGGTTTGGTTGCACCAGAGTTGGAAGCTCTTTTTTCAGACGATTAGCAAGGACTCTAGAAAATTTTTTGGCGAAACTGTGGATTAGACTGATTGGGCGATAGTTTGCAATCCCATTGGCATCATTCTTCTTAGGAAGTAATGTTATCAATGCATTGTTTAACCAATGCAAGCAACGCCCCTTTAAATGCATGTAATGTATGTTGAGTTGTAAAATTCTAGTTTGGAATATGTGGGGTCTAAACACGCACGCTCGCAGAAATGTAGTCAGGAACATGGTCAACGACCATGATCCGGACATGGTTTGTGTCCAAGAAACTAAATTAAATGCCATCCCGGCATCACTTATAATTCAATTGTTAGGCTCGGTCTACTCCTTCGCTTACTTGCTGACTTCTGGGACCCGTGGTGGACTTCTCACTGTATGAAGGACTCATCCATTTCGGTCTCCAACAGGGTGGTGCACACCTTCTCGGTCACAATTCAAGTGATGTTGCATGCTAACAGCAACACCACCTGGTGGTTGACCTCGGCCTACGGTCCCACCTCAGACCCTGACAAGCACTGTTTTCTAGATGAACTCCGTTCTGTTCGGGTTTCCTTCCCGGGACCGTGGCTTCTAACTGGTGATTTCAACATGATTATCTTTGCCGCAGACAAGAACAACGCAAATATTAATAGAATGCTCATGGGGAAATTCCAGCGCTTTATCGACGACATAAAACTCAAGGAGCTCCATTTGCATGGGCGTCGATTTACTTGGAGCAACGAAAGAGAAAAGGTAATCTCGAATTAAACCACACAACCAGTGCTCATAAAGGACTGCGACCTAGCCAAAACACAGTCTAACTTCCAAAATTATCCCCAATACAAAACAGCTCTTATTGCCTTTTCTAAAATCGAATCCAACCCATGCGGCATCAGATTAATCTGTTCCATCCCGAATCCGTACCCCTCCATTTTTGGTTCCAACCTTTTGTCTGATCATTTTTTCTTCATATAAACCCAACACTGATCAAAGCCACAGATGCTATAATTATTTCCCATTTCCTTCTTTATTTAACACTTGTCTTCATGTTCATAATTTATCTATTATACATTTGCAAAGATTGTCCATAAGGAATATTATGTTGTGATTCGATCTGTAAACTTTATATTTTACATAGGAACCACACTAGCAACAAAATATGAAATAAGACTAGAAGAGTAAGTGAACCAAAACATAGAATGGATACCAGGAAGACTTCAACACAATCACCACATCAGGTTGGTCGTTGAGTATTAAACAGCTAAATTAGACATCTCCCCTTAAGAGAGTTCGTATATTCCATATTATCTATCAAATGAATTACTTAGACAGTATTAATTTCTGTAGCAGTAGAACTCTTTACTTGGGAACATTCATGTGCATATCTAATTACAGCATACAACGAAAAGTTTGCTCCTTTTTTTAGATCATGAAGAGTTAGTTCCTGATAGCTCTTGGTGATGGTTTAATGACGCAACAAGGGCAACCTAATTCATATTAGACATAATCAAGATTGTGTGCTGAGTCAATTAGTGATTAGTTGCATGCATGCAATTAGTTGAGAAGGCATGTGGTACGTGTCGTAGAAATAGGATCAAAATGGCTATGTTTAGGCTGTTTGTTTAGCGTCTGTTACGGGATGATCCGATCAGCAGTTCGGCCAAGCCTGTGCAGTCCAGTTGCTATAAATAAGCGATGGAATGAAGCAATAGATGAGCAGTTCCTAAGCAGCAGTTCGCTCCCTCATCTTGTGTTCATCTCTCTCTCTAGTTCATAATTGTTTGCTCTTGCAGAAAGTAGTATCTTTCAAGGGAGGGAGATGGCGTAACAGGAAGAGTCATCTCTGTGTATTTTTTCTTTGTGCGTGTATCAATCTTTTGTCAAGTCTTTGTTCAGAGTATTGCGTGAGTTTGTGTGTGTGTGATCGCGTGAGTTTTTTTTCCTGGGCTAACAATTCACTGGATCAAACAAGCCCATCGCATCCCTATGATGCACTTCTATCCATGTGTTAATGTTCAAATTCTTTGAGGAACACCTTGGTATATCTCATGCAACGACTAGAGCTAGCTGTACAGAAGTAGTAGTTTGCTTGTGAATATTAAAACAAAAGATAGGCACAACTCCTGCAAGATAATATGGAGTTTTTTGAAAAGCAAGAGGGAACTCAAAGTCAAGGCTCACAGCAGTCAGAGTAAATAAATGGGAGAAGAAGGTAGACAGAAGGAACAAGTATGTGCAAAACTGGTAATGGGATTGCCTTCGCTGAGAATTCTCATTCCTCCGACAGCCGTTATACAAAACACCAACCTCGCTTGCGGTTTGTGCAGTGATCCTTTGAGCTGGAGCTGGCACATGTCTGTTAAGTAAAAGTACCATTTATACGCTGAGACTTACAGAATTCTAACTGAGGAAGTTACAAATTTCAGTTAAAGGAACTACCTTTCTATTGCACTGGCATCACGAGCAGCATCCCCATCAACTCTTACTTCACCATCATCATCTTCGTCGCTATCACTTGAACCCGACGATTGCTCACCCCCCTCTCCCATCCTAGGCATTGAAGGCCCCGCAGTCCCTGCTGCTGCATCTGATACCTCAAGTTGCACATAATCTCGAGAGCCTGTGTTCAATCTAGCTGAACCATTTCCGAGCCACATTTCTGATGGGCGTGGGTGATTGTGAGTACCCCTACAAAGTGTTTCAGTATTATGTCCGTCTGCGGAGCGCGCCACCGATTTCTGGACTCCACAGTTTGGTTGGGTACATTCGTAGTAGATAATTTGATGCCAATCACCCTGAACTCCCTTATACCCACATATCCCCCAGTTGTAGCCATCATCAGTTGGGTTTATGTTACTGTCATCTGTATGAGATGGCAGAAGCGGCATCTGAATTGATGCCGCATTGGCAGAAGAACTGAGATGCTGCTGCGCCGTAGATGGTGCCTGCAACAAGAGTGAGGAGAACGGGCGAAACCCTTGATCGGCCATACCGTACTGAGGGTGACCTGACTGATTCTCCATTTCGGTCCCGATTGGAACGCGGGAATAATTTTCCTAGATTTATGTAGGAATTGAATTGCTGTTGCAATTTCCGGTGAAATTCGAACAGGTTACCCTGCGGAGAAGATATACATAGCACCGCCGGTTCAATCACATAACGTGTACTGACAGGTACAAACCCAAACTAATATGCTCTAAAGCCTGATCCAAACAGGAAATGGAAATTTGATGCACAAAATTATGTACTAGTCTCGAAAGAGAAGCAATAGGCAACCTTTTTTTTTTTGGTAACAACTGATGTGAAATCATAAGAGAGAGGACAGCAAAACGAATCAATCACCTGTTTAGGGTTGCAAGCAATCCGAAGTAGCAATCGCCAATAATTCAATTGATGTTGATACTAACCAGAGATCGCTCGCAGCAACTGGGCTATACCTCCAAGCCACCGAGCTAACTACACTCAGAGTCAACTAGTATTTGCGTGGAGCCGATCTGAACCGGGGTGGGTAAGGTAGGAGGAAAAATTCTATCGTATCACCGTTGCACAGTCTAGGACATATAATAAGTCAATCAACGTCTAACACGTGACACATAGTACTGTAGCATGCAAGAATAGAAAAAAACCGTCTGCTACAGTGAGCTACAGTTTTGATGCATGAGCTACAGTGCATATTATGCCATGTGTCAGACGCTGATTAGCTTGTTACATATCTTAGACTGTGCAACTACGATACAATAGAATTTTTTAAAGTAGGAACCTAAGCTCTAAAAAAAGGAAAAAAAAAAGAAAGTTCAACGGCATTCATGTGAACCATGATGATAAAAATATTGCATCCATCCAGTTTTGACTTATTCTCCATTTCGGCCCCGTTTGGAACGCGATAATAATTTATTTCTGTAGGAATTGAATTACTGTTGTAATTTTCCGTGAAATTCAAACAGGTTACCCTGCGGAAAAGATATAGATAGCACCGCCGGTTCAATCACATAACGTGTACTGACAGGTACAAACCCAAACTAGTGGTGATCGGTTGGACTGTGGTTTATGACTTATTTTACTGTAGCTGGCTGAAATTATACTGTAGCTGAAGATGGCTTATTTGATATAATTAAATTTTAAAAATTTTAAAAATAAAAAAATGGTTAGCCCATCACATGAAATGGAAACGAATACGGAAAAAAAGAACTAGTAAAAAAACTCAAAAAATTCAAAAAAAACAGAAAAAAGATAAAATTTAGGAATAGTGAAAAATAAGCCAGAAGCCGAAGCCGAAACGATCAGCCTGATCCGAACAGGAAATGGAAATTTGATGCACAAAAATTATGTACTAGTCTCGAAAGAGAAGCAATAGGCGGCCTTTTGTTTTTTGGTAATTAACAACTGATGTGAAATCATAAGAGAAAGGACAGCAAAACGAATCAATCACCTGTTTAGGGTTGCGAGAAAGCCGAAGCAGCAATCGCCAACAATTCGATTGATATTGACACAAAGAGATCGATCGCAGCAAACTGGGCGATACCTCCAAGCCACCGAGCTAACTACTCCATTCAAAGTCAACGTAGTATTTGCGTGGAGCCGGTCTAAACGTGGGTGGGTGCGTGAGGTAGCACTACTACAGAAAGCCTCATAGGAGACGCCTCATCACAGACGGTTTTGTAAAACCGTCTCTGATGAACACTATTACAGACGGTTGTAATTAGGAGGCCGTCTGTGGTATTTGTGGCGGGAAAATGGATTATCACAGGCGGTTATTACCTAAGTATCACGAGACGGTGCGTATTAAAACCGTCGTGATAATCCCAGATATCACGAGCGGTTTTAATAAAAACCGTCGTGATAAGTTAGTTATCACGACGGTTTATTATTAAAACCGTCAGTGATAATCCTGACGGTTTTAGTTAAAACCGCTCGTGATAATGGCTAAGGCATTTATTGCGCTGCTCAGACCGCATCTGTCTTCATTTCGATCCACAATCTAGCTGGTTGCTTTACTCTTTCGCTCTGGAGGCAAGCTTGGCGATTTCAGGCCACTTAATTTGGTGGGAGGAGGCGGATATTGAGCTTTGAAGCTACTTATATTTTCCCGGTTGCTCTAGATATGGTTAGTAATGAATTTCATTTTTTCTTTGCATGCATTACAAATTTGCTCTAGATTTGGTTAGTAATGAATTTCATGCTCTAGATATAAGTAATTGGTGAGTGTTATTAATTGAAGATAGTTTGCAATAATAGTTGTTGTGTTTATAATATGAATTGAGCTAGCAAATTAATAAGCCTCAATATAATACATGTGGCCGATATATATGTAGTAATAATTAGTTAATTTAATTTGTAATACTAAGTTGTTATATATGTACGTAACGTAGGACCGAAGCTGGATGTATGCCGCTAGCCGTGTGAGTGAAGAGTACATTAATGGCGTGTCTGATTTTACAAGAGCTACCGAGGAGGATATGCTGAATAAGGGGGTGGAATATATGTACTGTCCATGCACTGATTGCGAGAATTTAAAGATGTTTAAGAACCGAGGCAAATTGAAGCGCACTTGATTCGGAGGGTTTCAAAAGGGTTATATGTGTTGGACCGATCATGGCGAAGTCAACGATCATATGCCGCGGATGATATTGCGGTGAAGTTAATGAAATGCCGCGGATGACATCGCGGTGAAGTGAATGAAATGCCGCGGACGACATCGCCGGTGAAGTGAATGATATGCTGCCGGATGATGTCGATTGTTGTGCGAATTCAGATAGGTTGCACGACGACAATCTGGATCAGATGCTTCGCGATGTAGAAGAGAACTATGATGAGAGAGAGTATGTTAAATTCGGGGCTTGATGGAGGACTCGGAGAAACCTTTGTTCACGTCTTGCGGTCAAAGTACACGCGTTGTCGGCCGTGCTTGAACTGTTGAAATTGAAGGCAAGCAACGGTTGGTCCGACAAGAGTTTCACAGCACTGCTAGGTCTTTTAGCCGACATGCTTCCGGAGGGAAATGAGTTGCCTAAAACCACGTATAAAGCCAAGAAGGTTCTTTGTCCATTGGGAATGGAAATAGAAAGAATGCATGCATGTCCGAACGACTGTATCCTCTACCGTAAAGAGTATGCAGACATGCATGTATGTCCGGTGTGCAACGCATCCCGATACAAACGTAACAATCAATCAGATGACAGCGAGGGAACAGAGGCGAAGAAAGGACCGCCTGCTAAGGTGGCATGATATTTTCCTATAATTCCCCGTTTGAAAAGGTTTTTTGCAAATCCAAAGTAGGCAAAACTACTGCGTTGGCACTCGGAGGAGCGGAAGAAGGATGGAATGCTAAGACACCTTGCGGATTACGCGGTGGAGAAACATCGATAGGAGTTTTGCAGACTTGATGCGAGAACCAAGGAATATTAGGTTTGGACCGAGTACGGATGGAATGAATCCTTTCAATAGCATGAGCAGCAGACATAGCACATGGCCCGTGACTCTGCATGTATAACCTTCCTCCTTGGTTGTGTATGAAGCGAAAGTATATCTTGTTGTCGATACTTATCCAAGGGCCAAGCAACACAGGAATGATATCGATGTGTACCTAGCACCATTGGTGGAAGATCTAAAAATCTTGTGGAGCGAAGGGGTACAGGTATGGGATGCATACAAGCGAGAGAACTTCACTTTGCGCACCTTATTGTTCTGCACCATAAATGATTATCCCGCCCTTGGTAACCTATCGGACAGAGTACTAAAGGTGCAAAGCTTGTACCCACTGTTTAGATGGTACCGAGAGTGTGTGGTGAGACACTCACGCAAAAGCTGTCTACATGCGTCACCGCCGGTTCCTTCGAGGGCTCACCCATACCGCAAGATGAAGAAACAATTTGATGGAGAGAAGGAAGACGGTTCAGCTCCAAGGCATTTAAGGGAAACGAGGTTTATGATATGGTTAAGGATTTAGATGTTACCCTCGGAAAGGGACGTAAATTGAGGGCTCATGAGAAGAACACTAGCTGGAAGAAGAGATCAATATTTTGGGACTTATCTTATTGGAAGTACCTAGATGTTCGACATCGCATCGACGTCATGCGTGAAAAGAATGTATGTGACAGCTTGATTGGTCTCTTCTTCAACATTCCTCATAAAACAAAGGACGGCGTCAACGCACGGCTTGACTTGGCTGATATGGACATCGGCACGAGTTAGCACCGACAACGAGATAATGGACGAACGTACCTTCCCCTGCGTGTTACACTCTGTCCAAGGCGAAAAATGTAATCGCGCTGCTTGCATGGTGTCAAAGTTCCGTCTGGTTACTCCGGCAACGTGTGTGATGTATGTGGCAAATGTGTCAAGAAATACATTGTGTTATATGTTGCCAAGGAAATAAGCAAGTAGAATGATGTATATGTGTTATGTATATGTGAATTGGCATATTTGTATACAACAATGCATGTGTGTGATGTATGTGGCAAATGTGTCAAGAAATACATTGTGTTATATGTTGCCAAGGAAATAAGCAAGTAGAATGATGTATATGTGTTATGTATATGTGAATTGGCATATTTGTATACAACAATGCATGTGTGTGCGAGTGTTGTAATGCAGCTGGTTGTATGTTGTGTTGTATGTTGTGTCAAGAAATATATTGTGTTGTATGTTGGCATTTAAGCTGGTTGGTGTTGTAATGCAGCTGGTAGGTGCGAGTGTAAATGATTATCACAGACGGTTCCACACTTTAGAACCGTCTGTGATATTAATATCACAGACGGTTCCACATTTAGAACCGTCTGTGATAATAATTTCACAGACGGTTCTAAATGTGGAACCGTCTGTGCTAATCCCGCTATATATTCCCTCTGGCTAGGGTTTTCCGCTGCAGTGATATACATCTAATTAAACTCGCGGCTCTCCCGCTCCTCCTCCTCCGTCGCCGCTGTAGGCCTCCTCCTCCGTCGCCGCCGCCATCCCCGAGCCTCCGAGCCCGTCGCCGCCGCCATCCCCGAGCCCCCGAGCCCGTCGCCGCCGCCTCCTCTCCTCCTCCGTCGTCGCCTCCTCGGACGAAGACGCCGCCGCAGCCTCCTCCTCCTCCGTTGCCGCCTCCTCCTCCTCCGCCTCCTCCGTGAGTGCATTCAATCCTCCGTCGCCGCCTCCTCTGCTCTGTGATGATAATATCAAAACAGAAATAATCTGTTGAGTTAGATTTGAGCTCCTTGGTATTTCGGCTATCTTGTTAGACCTTATTTAATTTGGGCATATAAGTTTACATCTTTTGAGATCTGTTTGTGATGCAGATTATATTAATCTTGTGATGCAAGATTAATCTTGTGTAGAACAGATCCTTTTATTCAATTGATCTATTTGTGATGCAAGATTAATTTTGTCTAGACATGTATTTTTGTGAGCTCAAATCTTTAATAATCAGATTATTGATGATGAGTGTCGATATTAGCATGAGATGGCCAAGATTTTCAATCTTGCGCAACTCATCTTGAGCAAATCTAAAACAATTAATTTGTGTAATGCTGGATTTAATTGTTTATTTGCTTAGAAGACAGATTGTCATGTTATTTCAGCATGTTGGTGTTTATATTCATTGAATATTTACATGGTTATGAATGGCAAGATAGAATTATATGTTTACATGCAATTTATGTCATTCATGTTATGTTGGAAATATAAATTGAATTTAGTTGGAATTAAATATGGAACTAAGATAGGCACATTACCTCCTCTCTCTGTCCACATCACCCCCTCCCTTCTCCCCCTCCCTTCTCCCCTCCCCTCTACTCCTCTCCTCTCTTCATATCATTGAGCATCATGTTTCCTCATCCTGTCCTAATAGAGCAACATGTCTTCCACTCATTCTTCACCATCTTCGCCGGATGAGTCCGCTCCAAAAGCAAAACGCCAAGGAAGAGGGCTATCGAAGAAGCCTGAGGGCCGATTTATCATCACACAAGTCAATGTATCTGGGGTGCCTCTCATTCCTAAGAAAACGATGAGCGCATGGAGAAGAATGATCGGCATAGTTGCACGAGAACGCAATTGAGATCACATTCAATTCGTGGAAGGGCGTGCCTCCGACTTCGGAAAAGCGAGCGTGGACAGAAATTTTGGCGTCGTTTGAGATCCCGAAGAACATCAAGGCGCCGTGCAACGACAAACCTTACTAGCGGCGTGCAAAGCATGGAAGAACTTCAAGAGCACGCTTGTCAAGAAATATGTGGAGACAGGCGAAACGCCTTATCATAAATACCCATTCTTGGAATCACAATGGGAGCAGTTCAAGCGATGAAGATTACCGACGAGTTCAAAAGTACAAGTGCGGCGCACAAGGCCCTCCAGCAAAAACACCCACCCCACGGACTTGGCACACTGGGTATGCGGGTAAAATCTGCGATGGACGAGGAGGATGAGCGCAGCCCAGCGGACATCGCCCGCCATTTTCAAATATCCCGGATGACCGCGCTCGAAATTGGATTAGAGCAAGGTCATCTACAACGACATCGGGGCGTCTCCTTTGAAACCCTGCGGACCAGCAAGTGTCCCAGCGCTGGTAAGATATCGAGCGAACTACGTAGCTTGTAATTACTCCACAACCTCCTACGAAGTAAAATGACATGTCGTGTTCTTGCGGGAAGAGCCGAGTTTTGAATCTGTTGGGATCATTCCGGGGGCGAAGGGAGAATGATATGCTCTCCGCGCCTGGAAACAAGGAGCACCGGGCCGTCACGAGAGGCCTTGGGCTTTATGTTCCTTGGAAACATGGTTTCCAAGATGACTCGACCATGTCGGCGTAGGAAGAGAAGCAAAGCCGATCGCGAGGCACAGCTACGAGAAGAGATCAAGGCATCTCTTAGAGAGGAGCTTGCTGATTATGTTAGAGATGAGGTGCGGAGAATTACAGAAAATCAGCAGGCGCGCCGCCATCGGTCTAGCTAGCCCGCGCAACCATCCGAGTAGTTGTGCGTCCAATCCGCGCAAAGCGAGGCGATTTCCGGTGGGCGACATCACGGTAATAATTATTATCTCTCGAATGCTTGCTCCATTGATATGCCTATTAATTGAGTAGCTAATTTTGTATCGTTATGTAGGAGCCTCGAAGTGCACGCCCAAGTAAGATATGCCTCCGTTGCGTTGAGCGCTGCGTGGGGCATGGCATATCCGTCTCGTATCGAGGCGGGTGCACAATCAACCTTTAGCAACAGCCGCAAAAGTGTCGATAGATGGGGTAAACACCAATTTTGAGGTCGTCCCACTACGAAGCCCACCAACGACGAGCTCGTGACTTTAGGGCAAGCCATTGGATCCTTCATCCGATGGCCCAAAAGTGATATCTGCTGGAGGCTTATTCACCGGTGGCGGATCAGCAATGTGCACCGGTGCCTTCTCCACAAGGGCAGCGGAACCGGACCGCTACGAACAAGTGCAACCTCCACCACCGGTGCTACTCGTAAAGTCGACCAACGATCGGGCAGCAAGGGCAGCAAGGGCAAAAGCAAAGCAAAGACCAATGATGAAATCTCGTACAAGCCATTAGCTCGCAAATTGTGCTTGGCGAGCCATTGCTCGAGAAAAGGCCTCCAACGCCTAGCATATAGTTGCGTGCAATTGCACATGTGGTACATGCAACAGTCCAATAAACGAGCAAGAGCGGATCTCAAGTATCTCTATCAAATTCTTGCCGAGTGATTTACATCACAATATGCAAAACGGTGTCTTCGTAGTCACCTTTGATGATTTATTCGATCTTTACACGCTCAACACTCTGGACGTCTCTCTCATGCGATCTTTGGGCGCCGTAAGTGTGTACAATCACGATCTCGATTCATGTCATACCGATAAATTTCGTATAATTTGTTGATTTCTTGTGTATATATGTAGCCACATGCTGAGTAAAGCTAGGGCATCCAAAGCATCGGTTGGTTTATTGGACCCACACATGGTCGCCAAGTATACCATCGACGAGGATAGACCCTTCGTCGGTACATTGCATTTGGACTCTTTGGATTACCGCACCGATGAATACGTATTTATGCCCTACAACCAGAGCTATCATTGGATTTTAATAGTGATTGTACCAAAATGGAACATGGTATATTACCTTGATTCCCTAAGTAAGAATAAAATGGACTTCACACTTATCACCAAGTAATCGATGCGTAAGTACATTTTCTCCATACATACCTATATTGAACTCTTTCTTTCCTTCCGAATGACTAAGGTTAATCTTTTCGAATCACGTAGGGCGTTCGAGATGTGCGTTGCAAAGGAGGTGACTCAAGCCAGGGCCAAAGGCACGACACATGCTCGAGATTTTAAAGTATTCGCTATTACACATTAATTAATCCTATGCAACAGTTTGTAGTAATTAATGCCTCTTGAATTGACACATTCTATTTTTGCGGTGCCACCAAGAATACGGCAACACATGTGGCTACTACATTTGCCACCATATGGAACTACTCCTCGATTCCTCGAGGATTACCAATCCCAAGGTTTGTCAATCTTCCCATAATTACTTCATACTTATCATGTTATATATCGCACATTGATATTCCTATCGACAGTTGCATTTATCCCGTCATCGCATTGAAACGGCTGACCTTGGCGAATCGATCGAGTTAGCGTACTTTTGTCGACTCAAGTTATAAAGCCGAAGGGCGGTTCCACTGCGCACCATGAGTTTTTATTGCTCTTATCACTCCGGATTTGTAATTGTATATTTCTAAATGGATATTTTATTTCAATTATTTGCTTTGTGAAATGGATGTTTTATGTTTGTCAAATGAGTGAGATGTGAAGTGCATGTTTTATGTTTGTGAAATGAATTGAGATGTGAATTGGATGTTTTATGTATGTGAAATGATTTCCCATGTGAATTGTATGTATATATCTGCTTGTTTCAGAGGGCATGGCTAGCATTTCTGAGGCTAGCCATTTAAATGTAAATAGATTTAGGGTAGAAATCAATATCACGAGCGGTTTTAAGTAAAAACCGTCTTCGATATATCAATATCACGACGGTTTGGAATCAAAAACCGTCTGCGATGTATCGATATCACGAGCGGTTTTAATAAAAAACCGCTCAGGATATATTAATATCACGACGGTTTTTATTAAAACCGTCGTGATATCGATACATCGCAGACGGTTTTGATTCCAAACCGTCTGTGATATGTACACCACAGAGCGGTTCAAAACCGTGCGTGATAACCTTCGACTATCACTGACCCATAAATTCAGACGGTTCATATAACCGTCTGTGATGACGTTTTTCAACCGTCTGTGATGATGATTTCTGTAGTAGTGTAGGAGCCTAGGCCCCTCATGGAAAGGAAGGTCAACGGCATTAATGTGAGCCACGATGATAAAAATATTGCATCCATCCAGTTTTCGTCAGAGATTGCAAATTGCGAACTACACTTTGATAGTTGAGAAGATTTGGTAAAGAAAATACAATAGTTGAGACTTTCAACAAATCGCACGTATTATTACAATATAATCAATCAGCAAAAAACAACCGACATTTTTTACTCTTCAAAAATTTGGCGCTCCTGGAGTCCTCTTCAACTCCAATTTCGGTCCTTTAATTTGTTCTTCTTAATTAAAAGATATTTTGACTATTGAATTGTTAAAAATATTTTAAAAAATGTTAAATAAGTGTGATATTATGAAAATATTTTTCATGGCAAATTTATTTGCATAATATTCATATATTTAAATTACATATTTTATAAAATATCTTTAGCCAAAATTAATGTGGTTTAACAGCAAATATTAAAGGCACCACTTTTCTTTTTGACTGGAGAGGGTATTTGCTAATACGATTATTTGTGCTATTTCGTACTCGTAACAATTTGATAAAAAGTGATTTCTTGCAATGCATTAAATCACACTAAATTAGTAAATTTCTGAGAACTACATATGTTTTGTCAAACTATCACAAAACTACACGTTTAAGAAACGGTTTTGCAAATTACATGATTCCTTTAGAAAGCATTGTGCAGCCTACGGACCTCTTCTATCCGGCTTTTGAAACTGGCTTTTGACTTTTGTTACATTACATAGCTTTCAAATGAAGTATTTTTTTTTGAAGATAGGATGTACAAATTAATTATAGTATATATTAAAAACCCATCATCTATACAAGCCAAAATCACATGCGAGTATATATCTCTCCGTAATCTCTATCGTAAACAACCAAAATTCAAAAATTTTAACTAAAAACCATAAACTACAGCCACAAAGAACCGGCCCTACATGTTTTCTTGCAAATTGTTTCAAAGAACTACACCCCATCAAGACCAACGGACTTACTCGTGGATCCCACTCACCAAAGAGACAAGCCCTTTTCTTTCAAAATCAACAGAAAACCCATTTTGATTGAGAAAAACTATCGAACGGAAAACCATTCGGATGGGATAGGCAATCGCCGTTGGATCCGAAGTCATGTACGAATGTGAGACTAACATGTTTATTGATTATGATATTATTTAGTCTCATTTGAATAAAAATGTGAAAACTATAAGAGGTATGCATTCTACATCACATTCTTATTTCTTATTGCATTTCTAGAATCCAAAATATAGAATGAACTTTACCACATAGTCTAACTTAAATATGTACATATGTTTCCATTTTACATTCTTGTATGCGCACATTCAGGGGAAGTTCAATCTATGTTTTGTGGTTTCGTTAATATTGATCCATGTTCATCTTTCCACATATTAAGAATCTTTACTTTGAAATATATCTCTTGAGTATATATAGCTTGTGTAGTTCATATATATTCATAATCGGGTTGTCATCTAGTTCATCCATTATGCGTTAATTGTTGGATGATTAATGACAACCGGATGAGTAAGCTTTGCTTTGAAAGTTTATTCTAGAGTATACAATTGTTGTGTATATATTGTATACTCCCAAATAAATTTCTATCTCGTTGTTTCTTGAGATTGTCATAAATTACCAAAAAGGAAAGATTGTTAAATCTAGTCCCTCCATTATGAGTTAATGGTGAAGTTTTGGTAATTGATGACAATTAATTTGTGGACTGTCATTTTTCATGAGCTGGATAAAAATGTTAGGTTCCACAAGTGAAGAAGGTTTGTGATGACTTCATGTGTTAAAGATCATCAAGTCATGTGAAGAATGCATTATTAGTTGATGCATGTCTAAGAGGAGATGATCATGTGTTGATCATTAAGCCAAGAGAAGACCCATCATATATTGATGGAGGTCAAATGAAGGATACATCATGAGTTAATGCATATCAAGACAATGACCTGAGGTAAAGGTGTGACTAGTTAGGGCTAAGGATATGTTCCTAGTCTTTTACCAGTCTTGGTGTTTGGTTGAAAGATCGGATTGCTAGCATAGATATTGTACTATTAAAAGGGGTCATGTTTAGTATCTTGAGTCTCATCATATGTTGATTGCTCAACCTCACCTCCTCTAACTCTTCTTAGCATGAGACATCTATTTACGAATGTGTTTTGTAAATAGTTGAAATTCATGTGTTGAATTCTTGTAACATAAGACTATACATTGCGAATGTATTTTGCAAGTGTTTGGAGTCCATGTTTCCTACTCCTTGTGATATGAGGCTTATATTTGCAAATGTGTTTTGCAAATGGTTGAAGTTCATATTTAATCCTTATGTTATGATTCTAAAAGTGTGTAAATGTGTTTTGTAATTTGTTGGGAATCATGTTTGATCATTGTGTGCATAAACTATAGTTTGCAAATGTGTTTTTACAAAATCTGTTGAAGTATATGCACTTGTTAGGACAATCAGAACTACCACAGTGTTGTGTGCGGTACTACCGCTGGACGGAACTACCAATGTTGCAATCACGAAACTATCACATTCATTGGTGGTCAGAAGACCTATGTGGTCAAGAACTAACATGGTCGAGACCAGAGTGATCGAACCAAGGTGGTTGAAGACCTGTGTGGTCGAAGACCAGTGTGTTTAAACTAAGATGATCGAAGACCTATGTAGTCAAGGATCAGAGTGGTCAAACCGATATGGTCGAGATCTGTGTAATCAAAACTGACGTAGTCAAAACTGAAATGATCGAGATTTGTGTGATCGAAACCACTGTGGTCGAACCAGCATGGTCGGAACCACTGTGGTCGAGATCTGTATGATCGAAACCAGTATGGTCAGAACTGACGTGGTCGAGATCTGTGTAATCGAAACCTGTGTGGTCAAACCACCGTGGTCGGAACTGACGTGGTTGAGACCAACGTGGTTGAAGTGACATGATTGATACAACATAATCGAAGATTGATGTGATAGTCAAATATCTGTGTAATCGAAGATTGACGTGGTTGAAGATCGACATGGTCGACGTGGTTGAGACAGAACAAACGTGGTCGGAGACCAGCGTGGTTAGAGACTTGCATGGTCGAACCGAACAACGTGGTCAAAGACCAGCGTAGTCAGAGACCTTTGTGGTCAAACCACATGGTCGTAGACCTGTGTGGTCGAATCAGACAACGTGGTCGGAGACCAACATGGTCGTGGACCAGTGCAGTCGATGAGCAATACTTCAAGCTCTATGTGAGCATCCGACCAGCAAGCAGTACTACCGGCTCTATGTGAGCGGTACTTCCGATTTACAGAACGACCGACTTGTGTACTGGCAAGTCTCCGAACACGATGGTAAAAAGGAACCATGTCTTTGTGGTTTGTTTTTTTGTGCTCTGTTACATTTAAACTATTTACATTCCTAGAATTAAATTGATTGCTTGTTATCCTAGAATTGCAAATCTTAACATAGACTTGTGTTGGTGCACTTAGGTAAATCTAGTTGATTTAGACCTTATTTGTGCAAAATCGAATTATCTTAAGCTTCTGCATTATAAATTTGGTTTTAGCCAAAGAGATTTTTAAAACCACCTATTCACCCCTTCTAGTCTGCCTCCTTGATCTTACAGGCGTGGTGAGGCGGCGATGATACCACCGGCCGTGGGTGGTGGAGGGGCAGGGCGGTGGAGGAGGCACGCGGTGCTGTCCAGGGCAGCGCGGCGATGGTGGCTGGCAATGAAGTACTATTCCCCTTCTTCTTTCTCCATGAATCTAGTATGAAACCATATGAAACTTGCCTATACCGTTAGAATCATTTCTAACGGTATACCGTGAGCTAGCATGACTCATTTTGATTTTGTTAGGTAGTGTTTCATTGGGGATAGGGTGGCATGAGATGAAATGGTTCTTTCTTTTATGAGATAAGAGTATGGTGTTTGGTTGGAGGGATGGTGGCACCGGATGTTGTTTGGTTGGGAGAATGATATGGTACATGATGCATATAGAAGTGTTTAGTTGACCAAATTAGTCTAGAGAAAAATAAAAAATAAATATAAAGTACAAATTATTTTTAATTACCATTAATTAAGTAAAACTATACAACCTTAACTTTCACTAATAAAATTTAGCCATGCACTAATCAACACACTAACAATAATTAATCATAATTATCACTTATCAACAGTAATCTTATACTAATAATCATTAATTAACACTGAAACATGCTGACTATCACTAATTATTGCTAATGGTCACCACTAATCGCACACGTCCCACTTCAAATACATGGAAGCACATCATCCAGAATTTGAGTGGAGTATTCCCCTAACTAGAATAAAACTATCCCACCTCATCCACTAACCAAATGTAGGGACAACCCCTCGTCTCGCAACCATATCATTCTAAATGTGCCATCACGCAGGATGCTGACGAGGCATCGTGAGGACTCGCGTGGCTCCACCTTCCACGTCAGCTCAAAGGCTTAAGAGGTGTATTTGGGTTTGTGCAAACCCCCTGACAACTAAAATTGATTATAAATGCATGCCCTCAAGGCACTCCTAATACTCTACCATATACAATGTCTATAAAATTAATTAGCTATCTATATAAAATGAGATATGATGTGACAAAGAATTAAGACAGATAGAGGAAAGTAGTGTGTTGCATGAGACATTGCATGAGCACAAAAACTCAACAAGAAGACATTGCTAAAATATACATTGAGAAGTAGAATAGTGACCAATAGCATTAAACCCATTCAATAGATATGTTTGAGGGAGAGAGAAAAGGGATATTTATTGTTTGGACACACCAGTTGATATTATGTATGTAACGCCCCCGTTTCCAGGGGCGCGTACGGACACGGCACCCTGTAACTATTCACGCATGAACAGTTATGGAATGTCGCGCAAGAGTATACCATTGCATGCTTACAATAAAAGTCCAGCATATATTTAACATACGGAATAACATCCAGTTTTTACAGCGGGGCGCGCAAGCCCAAATTACAATACATTACAAAAGACTTCCAGAATCCGCTTCGAGCGCGGCGAAGACCTAAAGCCAAGGATCCTCGTCGAAGAAGAGATCCTCCGGAACTTCCTCGACGGGGAGACTTCCACCTTCGTCTTGATCCTCTAAAGATTATATTAAGCAAGCCATGAGCCAAACAACCGGCTCAGCAAATCCCAAAGGGATCCTAACTTACTACATGCACGGAACATCAACGGAAGGGAGTATACTTGGTTTATTACATTTGGTGGATGCAGTTTTATTTGCAATCATTTTATAAAATGGACCCAAAACTACTTCTCAAGAACTCAGGGGTTTTCAACAAAAGTTAATTAACCCATCAAGTTAAAGTATGTACAAAACTACTTAAGCTTTGCTGATGGAATCACCCAAGTGACACAGCTCCAATAACCGGGAGCACGGCGTATTCGAATACCATTTATTTGACTCTGCAGAGTTTGCTCAGCTTTACCCACACGATCCCTTAACTCCCGCTAAAGAGTTAAGAAAGCGAGTCGTTTCAACGCTCAACTCTTTATATAGGCTCTACAGGTAGAATTCACTCAGTCCAGCTCGCTCACACACACACAAAACAAAAAGAAAACGGTGCCGCTTCGAGTGAACTCTACCGTTGTTAGGCACCCAATCACGGCTTGCCTAACCTCACTGCTTAACCTCCTCCTCCGCCACACCTGTAGAGTTTCAATCGAATTGAGCAGCTACTAGACCAGTGTTGACGAGTCAACTCCTGTGGTTGAGCGATCACTGTGACATTTGCTCAGCGTAAGGGTTTTAGTCCTTATTTTCACATGGTTCGTAACCTCACCAGGCCCGCGACCCAACCTAGGGTAAGCGGTGGGCGAAAACCGTCTAGCGGCGCACCTCAACCCCACTTACCCTACTCCAATCCTAGGGTAAGAGATGGGCGAAAACCGTCTTGCGGCGCACCACAACCCCCTTACCCTACCTTGTGCCCGCAAGCACTCTCCGCTCTAGGGCACGGTGTCCCATACCACCCTACCCTAGAGTCGGGTTTGCAAATTCTACTGGCCCGCAGCCACAACCTTATTAGTGTAAGACTTTGCATGATAATAATACCCTACAATCTATCTAGATTAACAGATAATTATTTCTAGGGTTACAGAGGCACGGCAACAAATTTATAGGGCATTTAACGGTGGTAGGATTAACTACATAACAAGTCATTCTAAACATTTTATTTTATTTCAAATTAACATTTCACAATTAGCATAATGCAAATAGCATATTAACATAAATAAACATCATGGGTTGCAATATGATCAAAGGATTTGGGACTTGCCGTCAATCCGGATGATCTCTGCTAGCTCGAACGAACAAACGCCTGGATCCTGAGCCTGCTCTTGAACTTCCGGAATCTCCGACACTAGCGCAAACACATAAAACAAATTAAATCCAGCTTGAGACTAATCAAGCGAGGGAAAATAAACTAATTAAAAAGAAATAAAATGCATAAACACTCCAAAAGGATTTTTAGGAATTTATTTGGGGAGAAACTGTGGAAATGGAGTTCACCACTGGGTCTGGAATAATATTTGGAGCAAAGTGGTGAAATTTGGGAATTTTTGGGATTTTCTGTGATTTTCTGGGATTTATTTGGAATTTCTGGAATATTGGAAATTGGAAAATCCGGGGAAAATCGATGAACAGTAAAAGGCCCGGCCTGGCGCAACAGTGCAGCCGGCTGGCGACGCCCGCGCGGCCAGCGGCGGCGCGGCCCATCGCGCGTCTTGGCGCCGCGGGAGGCGGAGCGGGCGGAGAACGGCCCACGCCACGCGCTGCGTCCGTCGCGACTCGGATGGCGACGCGCGACTTCGGTGAACGGTCGGATGATCGAGCGGCGAAGCGGAGAGATGAGTCGCGGGGTGGATCGAGCAGCGATGAAGAGGGTAGGTGGCGGCGTGCGGGAGATCGGGCGGTCGGCGTTATATGCCAACAGAAGATCGAGCGGCGGAGGAGGCCACGCCATCTTCTTCTTCCTCCGCGCGCGCAGCAGGGAGGCGAGGGCGGCGGCGCCTTCGCCCTCGGCCACGGCGAAGGCTCCGATGGCAATGGAGGACACCACCGTGTCGGGCTTGACGAGGAGTCCATTTGGGGCTTGGGAGGAGAAGGAGATCGGCGGAGAGCGAAACGAAGGGAAGGTTCGGGTGTCTTGCGGTGGAGAGGTCACCGGCGGCGAGAGGGCTAATCGGCCGTGATTACACCATCAAGGGGTCTAAGTGCTCACATTGACGGCGGAGGTGGGAGCTGGGGAGCTGCGGGGCAAGCTGGCCACGGAGAGGGTGCGGAGGCCGGGGAGGGCCGTCGGTGCCGGCGCAGCACAGAGCTTCACCTGGCCAGGGGCAAACACCAAAATGATTAGCACACCGCGGAGGTGCTCTGGCCGAATGCAATCGAAGAAAGGAGAGGAGAAGAGGGAGTTTGGCTCCCGGGGACCACCGGCGCAGGGGAGACTGGCGGCGGCGCTAGGGGCGACGGGAGCTCAATCGGACGCTCTGGGAGGTGGCTGGGAGTGGCAGGAGGGGATTGAAGGTGGTGGAGGAGCTTGGAAATCAAAGGGAGAAGAGGGAGCCGGAGCGGGGTCTTTATAGCCGAGCGGGGGAGGAAAAAGCTTCGGGGAGAAGGCATGGCTCGGTCTCCGGGGTCGACAGGGAGACAAGGGGCAGTGATGGCTTCTCCTCCGCACAGTGGAAGGGGGCGGGGTGACGCACGGAGGCTGTAGCGGCTGGCGACGCGACGGGACAGAGCGGCTGCGGCCGTGGGCGGCGTGTCGCGCGTGAGGAGGGGGAAGGCGGCGACTGCCGGGTGGGGTCGGAGCTGAGGTGGGCGGCGTGGCGCGAGGCAGCCACTCCTCCGACCGGAGGCTGTCGGGGCAGCGTGGCACCCGTCGGCGGCGCGCGGCGTGGCGCGGCGCGCCGGACGGGCGGCGCGCGCAGCGCGCAGCGCAGCAGCAGCGTCTGTGGAGGCGGCGGCGGCGTGGCGTCTGCGGAGAGGAGCGGCGGCGCGCGGTGAGAGGAAGCGGAAGGGAGATGGCGCCAGCGGGAGGCGCGGACGCGGGGCGCGCGGGAGCAGAGAAGGCGGAGAGGGAGGCGGGGCGCCAAAGGAGTGGAGAAAGCGGAAAGGCCGAGAAAGGAAAGCGCATTTCCGATGAAACTTTCCCGAAAAGGAAAGTTTTCAAAATTCACTCAAAAATGCAGCAAAAAGCACATAAATTTATTTTGAAATTTTTCAGGGCTTTTCAACCTACCCCCCTTAAAAGAATCTCGACCCCGAGATTAACTTGGTCCAGGGAGTAAGTTGGGGAAATCTCGCTGCAAATCTGACTCTCGTTCCCAAGTTGATTCTTCTGGTGTATGATTCTTCCATTGTACTCTGCAAAACCTGACGTTCTTGTTTCTGAGCTGCCTCTCTGTCGTTTCAAGTATTTGTAGTGGTTCTTGACATATATGCGTCATCTTGCAATTCAATATCGGATGTGGCACTTCATCATTGGTGGCGTAGACACTTAGAAGTGGGATATGTGGAATACGTTGTGAATTCTGGATAAGTTGGGCGGAAGCTGCACTTGATAAGCTACTTCCCCAACTCTTCCAATTATCTGAAATGGTCCCACATATCTTGGTGCTAATTTGCCTTTGACTTGAAACCTCTTGACTATTTTGAATGGGGTGACTTTGATGTAGACATAATCTCCAACTTCGAAACTTAAGTCTTTCCTGCGGTTATCTGCATAGTTCTTCTGTCGGTCTTGTGCCATCTTCAGTCTGTCTCTGACAATCTTAACATGTGCTTCTGCATCTTGAGCAATCTGGGGACCAATGAGTTGTCGTTCACCTGTTTCTGTCCAATTCAGTGGAGTCCTGCATTTTCTGCCATAGAGTGCTTCAAACGGTGCCATTTGGATGCTGGCTTGATAGCTGTTGTTATATGAGAACTGGGCAAATGGTAAACAGGTGTTCCATGATGCTCCATACACAATAGCACATGCCATTAACATGTCCTCTAAGATCTGGTTGGTTCTTTCTGTCTGTCCATCTGTCTGTGGGTGATATGCTGAACTGAAGTTCAAATCGGTGCCCATAGCTTCATGCAATTTTTCCCAGAACTTGGATGTAAACTGTGCTCCCCTATCTGACACAATCTTCTTCAGAATTCCATGCAGTGTCACAATTCTGGTCAAATACAACTCAGCAAGTTTATCCTTCCCATAGGTTTGTTTGATCGGAAGGAAATGAGCCACCTTGGTCAATCTATCAACAATGACCCAGATAGCATCATATCCCTCACGAGTCTTGGGAAGTCCAGTGATGAAGTCCATACCAATGCTATCCCATTTCCACTCGGGAATTGGCAAAGGCTGCAACAATCCCGATGGTTTTTGGTGGTCTATCTTGATCTGTTGACAGACATCACATTTAGCTACATATTCTGCCACTTCTTTCTTCATTCGGTTCCACCAATATCTCTTCTTCAAGTCTTGGTACATCTTTGTGCCTCCTGGATGGATTGAGAATTGAGAGGAATGGGCTTCAGATAAGATCAACTCTCTCAACTCTTTCTTGTCGGGTATGCAATAGCGACCACGGAAAGTAAGGATTCCATGCTCGTCTATCGCATACTCTGATGAATCTCCTTCTTGTATGTCCTTTTTCAGTTTTTGAATCTCTTCATCTTCGTCTTGTGCCGCTTTAATCTGATCTGTCAGTAGTGGCTGAATCTCTAACGCTGCTTCTTCACCTTGTTCTGTGATTACCAAGTTCAGCTGTAATATATCTCTCTGCAATTCTGGTGGGTATTCTGACCGACTGACTTTACTAGGATGAGCCTTGCGGCTAAGAGCATCAGCAACTACATTGGCTTTGCCGGGATGATACTGGAGATCCACATCATAATCTTTGATCAGTTCTAGCCATCTGCGCTGTCTCATGTTCAATTCCGGTTGTGTGAACAAATACTTCAAACTCTTGTGATCTGAGAATATCTTACAACGATTTCCTAGCAGGTAGTGCCGCCAAATTTTGAGAGCGTGCACCACAGCTGCTAGCTCCAAATCATGTGTGGGGTAATTCTCTTCATGTGGTTTCAATTGTCTTGAGGCATAGGCAACAACCTTTCCATCTTGCATAAGCACACAACCCAAACCTTACTTTGAGGCATCGCAGTAAATCTGAAACTCCTTCTCTGGGTTGGGCAAAATCAACACTGGCGTTGTTGTCAGCTTGGTCTTCAACAGCTGAAAACTCTCTTCACAAGCATCTGTCCAGATGAAGGGCTTGTCCTTCTTCAACAGTTGGGTGAGTGGACGAGATATCTTCGAGAACCCTTCTATGAATCGGCGATAATAACCCGCCAATCCTAGGAAGCTTCTCACTTGATCACTTTATCGAGGTTGTTTCCATTCCATAATTGCTGAAATCTTTTACGGATCGACCTTCACTCCATCTTGAGATATAATATGACCCAAGCGACTTCTCTCAACCAAAACTGCATTTATCAAATTTTGCATATAACTTATGCTCTCTCAATCTGTTCAAAACCATATGCAAATGCTGTTTGTGTTCTTCTTCACTCTTGGAGTATATCAGAATGTCATCAATGAAAACAATCACAAATCGATCCAATTGGTCCATATGCACCAGGTTCATAAGATTCATGAAATACGCTGGCGCATTGGTTAAACCAAAGGGTACAACCGTGAACTCAAACAATCCATATCTGGTAATGAAGGCTGTCTTCTCTCGATCTTGCTCTCGGATCTTTAGCTGATGACAACCCGAGCGCAAGTCGATCTTGGAAAATACTTTGGCACCCTTGAGTTGATCAAACAGGTCATCAATCCTTGGGAGGGGATACTTGTTCTTGATGGTGACAGCATTCAAACCTCTGTAGTCGACACACATTCTCAACTCTCCAGTTTTCTTCTTCACAAATAGAACTGGGGCTGACCACGGTGAAACACTTGGTCGAATGAATTCTTTCTCTTGTAGTTCATCTAACTGCTTCTTCAGTTCTTTCAACTCGCTAGCTGACATTCTGTACTGGTGTTTGGCAATTGGCTTGGTACCAGGTACCAACTCTATCGCAAGTTCTACTTGCCTGTCAGGGGGTCTTCCTGGCAATTCTTCTGGGAATACATCGGGGTACTCTTGTACTATTGGCACTTGGTCAGGTGTGGTTGCTAGCATGTTAATCATACGTTTCTTGGCATCTTTCAACACTTTTCGATCTGTCTCTACTATCACCCTTTGTCCTTCAGGATTGACTAGGGATACTGTTTTGGCCTCACAGTCTACCTTGCCTTTGTTTTTGGCTAGCCAATTCATGCCCAAGATGGCATCTAGTCCGGACATATCTAGCTGCAGTAAATCTGCTTTAAAGTCTACCCCTTGGATTTTTATGCTAAGTCCCGCACACCCTCTGTGGGACTCCATCCTAACCCCAGGGGTTTCCACCACATAAGGTCTTGGCAATGCAACAGAGGGCAATTGATTTCTTGCGGCAAAACTCTTTGAAACAAACGAATGCGTTGCACCAGGGTCAAATAAAATCAATGCAGGTATGGAGTTGATTGGAAACATACCAGCAATGATGTCACTTGCTCCAGCGGCATCCTCTGCAGATACATGGTTCACTCTGGCATAAAAAGTTGATCTGGTGCGGCCTCTACCTCTGCCTGTAGATGTGAAGTTGGCTGTGCCTGCTGGAGATTGGGGTCCTGCTGCCTTGATCTGCAGATAGCCTCCCTTGGGAGTGCTAGGGCTTGACTGTGTCTTGTTTTCTTGCTGTTGCTGATTCTGGATTTGCAATCTTGCAGCATCTGATGGCAAGTTCTTTCGGGGACATTGATCTCTGTAGTGTCCAATTTCTCCGCAATGGAAGCATGCATTTGATCTTCGCGGGCAACTACTAGCCAGGTGATTCACAAGTGGGACACTTAAGAGTCAATGGTAGAGGGGAAGCATACTGCTGGGTCTGGCCGGATTGGTTCTTCGGCATCACCACATACTGCCGTGAGGATGGGGATCGATATGAGGAAGATCCCGATGTCTTGGCTCGTTGTGCAGTGTGTGAAGACGACTGTGGTCTATGTGCTGCCTTGCGTTTTCTGTAGTCTTCCATCTCACTCCTAGCCTCTTCTGAATTGATCAAGCTATCTACCATGCCATTCAAGTCTTGAAACTTCAAAGCTGAAATATGAAATCTCAAGGACTGCTGCAATCCTGCACGAAACTTGCTCATTTTCTTATCCTCATTGTCAACATCCTCAGGGGCAAATCTGGAGAGGTGGTTGAACTGGTGTAAATACTCCATTACTGTACGACCACCTTGTTTAAGCGCCAAAAATTCTCGGCGCTTTGCTTCCATAATGCCATCAGGGATGTGGGCCTTACGGAAGGCCTTGGAGAAATCTTCCCAACTAATCTCTCTATTCTGGAGTGTGCGCTGATAGTTGATCCACCAAGTCATTCTTGCACCACATGGCGGTGGGATGCATATAGCAGCTTCTCTTTATCGTCACACTGCGCAGTCTGAAGTTTTCTTTCTACGTCTGCCAGCCAATCTTCAGCAACCATAGGATCAGCGGTTGTGGAGAAAGTGGGTGGACGTGTCTTTAGGAAGTCATTCCACCGGGTGGTAATTGGAGCACCATCCCGTGGAATATTGCCTCCACCCTGTACTCCTGGAGATCTGGTGGCGAGCTGTTCAATCAATCTGGACTGTTGATCCAACATTCGTAGTATGTTCTGCTCTCCTTGATATCGATTCTGTTCTAACATTGCAATAACATTGGCGAGTGTATTCTGGTCGGTGGCAGGTGCACCCTGCCTGCTGGTCTGACCCGTCTGCTCTGCCGGCTCCATCTGTTGATTGGGAACTTGAGGTTAGCTTTGCAGCGGCTTTGGCAATCAAGAACAGATAAGTAAGACTTCGAATTTCAAGGTAAGTATAGGGCGAATAAGGTAAGATCAAGGGCGAAAAGGGACAGGAGAAAGCTTTGAACATAGAGAGAACATACTGATAATTAAGCAAACAAATTAAAAGAGGTAGCAAACATAATTTACATTAAGCAAGTGGTGCACAGACCACATAAAGGTTCATGTTACACTTGCATTACATACAAAAGTACTGCTAATACAAAAGGGTCAGGCTACGCTAGCGGTCAGCGTCTACTCCTCCAAGTCCTCGGTATTGGGAGGGTCAGCGGGGCTGCGGCGGAACAGACGCGATGCTGCGCCCGCGATCATCCGGCGCAGGCCTAGACTGCACCGAAGCACAGGAGGAGTGAACGCTGGGCGACTCCGCACTATCTGAGACCTCTGCAGCCTCCTGGGCCTCAAAGCGGAGAAGGGACTCCCGGAGGCGCTGAACCTCCTCACGGGCGTCCCAGAGCTGCCTCTGCCAGACTCTGGCCTCCTCCACTGCTCTGTCATAGCTGACGACCTGCTGCGTCATAAGGGTGGCGATACCCGCCAGGCGGGGATCGTCATCCTCACCGAACCTAGGGACTATAAAGTCCCCAAAGTGCGGACGCGGCACCAGGTCAAAGGGCGTCCCTGCTAGCTCCTGGTGGTAGTAGTCCACGAGGTAGAGTGCGACCTTACAGGCCCCGTCTGAGCGGCATCATCATCGCTCACCGTCGGGCGGTGAACCTCCGCTTCTGTGCAGGCGGGCAGCAGCGGATCAAGAACCATCAAGCCTTGTACTCATAGAACTGGTCTCGGCGGATGTCGGGCCCGGATTTCAAACCGGACCCTCGTATTATTCTGCACTAGTCCCGGATCAAAGCTAGTGTACGAGTTAAGCAGAATGGAAAACATCACCATCAACGATTTATTACAATAAATAAAATGCGGACGAAAGGTCTCTTATTACATCGAGGTTTCAACCTCGCACATGAAATTAAGCGGAAGCAAAATAAACTTGACGACGACCCATCAATCGCCACGAGGCAATTGGTGGGGAAACGCGACCTATTCCTCAGGGAAGAAACCATCACGACCACAAGCGAAGCGATAGTCGTAGTCCCCTTCTTGAGCTTCAACTTCCTCTGAGATTTATTTTTGAGTGTAGCATGTGAGTACATAAAGTACTCATGAAGTCTTGGGAAAAATGCATAGATGCAAGGCTTGACAAAGGAAGGCTATATGGCTCTTTTGCACAAAGCAATATTTTACTTTCAATTACTACTAATTATTTTGAAGGCATCAATTTGGCAAAGTAATTGTTTTAACAGAACTATCATTAATTCTCTAGTGAGGTTCCATCTACCAACACTAGTTAATTCAGTCTATCGACCAAGTTCAATACTTGGGTTCCATCCACCCTCTCTGCTCCATCATGAGATTCCTTCAAGAGTTCCCTTCCACTCTCGGAATACAAAAACTTTCATTTTAAAACCAAAACCAGAAATCTACCATGTGAATGCATTCCTTGCCCGCCCTTGGCCAGTAGGCACGGCTATTCGAATAGTTTTACACTCTGCGAGAGTTGTACAACTTTACCCACAAGAGATAAATTATCCTAAAAGTCAACATGCTTCCTTTGGCATGAGACCCGGATAAAATATCACAAAGCCTTTACCTTACTCTAATCTAGCTAGATACCACCGCCGAGGTTTCACGCGAGTAGGCTAACTGCCGAACCAGAAGCCCCTCTTGCGCCATATGAGTCTGATAAATCCTGTCCCTCACTGTGAATAACCAGTCCATCCACAGCACCCACTTTCCAATGGTGGCACCTAAACTAGACTATCATAAGTTAGTCGGCTGGGTCGTACCATATAGACTTGTGGTTGTGCGGTTAATGCTCGGTTGGACAAACACAAGCGTCGGTCCTTAATTGACTAGGGTGGAACATACACTTAACAAGTTCTCGTGCTTACTGCACCAACCCAAACAACCATCCACCTAATCTAAACCAACTTTCACATTTTTATTTTATTTTTAAATCACGGTGACAACTCAATTGCCACTTCACTTTCAAACACAAGGATTAAATAATAAATCATAATTTCCCATTTTCAAGATTTTCGAGTTATTAGATAGCATGACTAAGCATTATCCTACCATACTAACATCAACAAGTAATTATAATATTCTCATTAATGAGACAAAGGAAATTCTATGGTGACAAGGGTACATGACAATCAATTCCAATGGCGGGCATAACAAGGTTGGATTAACTACTACCTTAAGATTGAATTATCATTTTATGTAAATAGCAATGCATAACATTTAAAATACTTTAAAAAACATTTCGAAAGCATAGGCTCAAGATGATCAAAGGAGACTTGCCTTCTTGCGGGTTTACAGGTCTTCTTCTTTCTTTGTGAAGAGGATCGTCGACAACGTTGGAATCTCGCGATAAAGGCAAAGCAAACAAAGCAAATAAATACACACGAAATTCAAATAAAATCCAAAAATTCAACAGAGACCATATTTGGATAGATCATGATTTTAGCTGAATTTAGAAATTTGAATGGCCGAATTTGGAGTTGAAATGAGAAAGTTATGATTGTTTGAAGTTTTCAATTTGAATAAATCCAGAAATTAAGAAATTTCTGACAGGTGGGACCCAGGAATATTCAATTTTAATCTTTTATTTTAATTCGAGAGCTGACAGGTGGGACCCAGAGCAGTAGACCCTCTGCGATCAGCGACATGTGGGACCCCTCCATCGATGACCTCATCTGCCTTGGTCAGCGGCAGGTGGGACCCAGGACTGGACCCACTTGTCGAGATCTTGGCGAGCGAGTGGGACCCGGGCAGCGGTGGCCCGCCTGAGGCGGCGGTCGGCCGGAGGTGGGACCCGCAGTCGATCGCGAAGTGTAGAAAAACTCAACCCGGTAGCGGGCCGAGGGCTCGAGCGCGCGCGGGAGTTGAGCGCGCTCTGTTAACGAGGGAGGGGAGGCTTTGCCTACGGAGAGGCAGCAAATCCCTTTGAGGATACCTTGGGTGGCCGGCGGCGATGGTCGGGCGGCGGTGCGGGCGAGGAGGCGGGGTGCTCGGGCGGTGCGTGATTGCAATCTCCGCGCGAAGGCTTTGGTGGAGGGTTGGCGAGTCGAGGATGAGCGAGCGGCCGGCGGCGGGGCGGCGAGCGGCTCGGGTGCTCGGTGCGGCGGCGCTCGGCGGCGGAAGAAGGTGGCGAGGTGTCGGGAGGCTGCGGGCGCGAGAAGCTTCGGGCGGCGGCGGTGAGCTCTGCGATTCCACGGCGGCAGCGATTGCTCGCCGGAGCTCTTTACAGCGCGCGCGGGAAATCGCGGCCTGGCGGCGCTCGGGGCTCGAGAGATGGGCGGAGGTCTTTGAGAGGTGGTGCGGGAGAGGCGAAGGCGAGGGCTATTATAGAGCTTGGGGAGGTGAGGCGGCGGAATTCCTCGCCCGAAGTCGGCGGCGGGGTTGATTCAAATTTGGGATAAGCCGTCGGAGGCAGCGAACTCGGGTTTTTAGGGGATAAGGCGCTTATCTCCCGGGAGTTCGAATCGCGTCAATTCGAAGAAAGAGGCCGAGTGCGGGTAGGATTTGATCGCGGATTCTTCGGGAGAGAAAGGGAAAGAAGTCCGCGCGCGCGCGAGCAGCAGGCCCGACTGCGGGGCCGCGATCGTGAGCGAGCGCGTTGTGCGGATAAGCGGCCACGTGGCTTGGAGAGAAGATCGGACGGCGGGATGGCTTAAGTGGGAGGGAGCGGTGGATTGAGGCGGGCGCGAGCGGCTCATCCAGGCCGTCCGCAGCGTCGAGCGAGGAGGAGGAAGGCGGGGTGTGACGGGCACGGCCCGTAGCGAGAGGAGAGGAGAGAGAGGGAGGAGGCGCTGGATCGGTAGCGGCGGCGTGGGCGATCTGGTCCGTCCACGCGTCGTGGGAGGAGGAAAGGGAGGTTTTATTTTCCGAATTTGATTTTGATTTTGAGAAAAGGCTAGAAATTATTTAGGCCTCGAGAAAAATATGAGAATACCTCCAAAAATTCCAGAAAAATTCACGAAGCTCTGGACACATTTTGGACTAAATAAAATTATTTCCAACTACTGTTGGCATTTAATTTTATATTTTTAATTACTTTTAACTTTTAAAAATAGGTTTTAAATTCAGAAATTCGGAAAATCCAATAAGAGCCATATAAACTTCAATTACTTTAAAATAATTAATTTGAATTTAAATTTTCAAGAAAGCAAATTTTTGGGATGTGACAAACCTACCCCCTTAGGAAGAATCTCGACCAGAGATTGGATGGACTGGAAAAGAGGTGGGAAACTCTTCTTTTAGATCCTCTTCACGTTCCCAAGTCGCTTAGATTCGAATGGTTGCTCCTTGCACTTTCTGAACTTGATGACCTTGTTTCGCGTCGGCGTTACGATTCCTCCAAAATTTTAGCGGATATTCGGATAGGTGAGGTCCTCCTTCACATTTATTTCATCTAGAGGCATCTGCTCTTACGGCACTCGGAGACACTTCCTCGGTGGGATACATGGAAGGCGTCATGCACCTTTGTGGTGAGCGGAAGCTCAAGCGGTAAGCAACTTCTCCTTTTCGCTACAACGGAAGGGTCCAATGAATCTAGGAGCAAGCTTTCCTTGACTCCAAGCGTCTCATCCCTTTGAGAGGTGACACCTTAAGGTAGACATGATCCTGGTACAAATTCTAATGCCCTTGACGATTGTCGCATAGCTCTTACGCCTCGTTTGTCTTGTTTTCAACCTATCTGAATTAGCGAACTTGTTCTTGGCTTGCTTCAACACATCTGGTCCGAATACTTGTCCTTCTCCTGTCTCCTTCAATACAATGGAGTCCTGCACTTTCTACCGTACAAGGCTTGACGGTGACATTTGTATGCTGGATTGATAAGCGTTATTGTAAGAGAACTCTGCGTAAGGTAAACTCTGGTCCCAACTATCCTTGTTTGATAGGACACAAGCTCTCAACATGTCTTCGAATCTGATTTACTCTTTTGTTTGCCCATCCGTGCAGGGATGATAAGCTGTACTGAAATTCAAATTGGTGCCCAGAAGTTCATGTAGCTTCTGCCAAAACCTCGAAGTGAATTGGGTTCCTCGATCTGACACAATCTTCTTTGGGACTCCATGTGAACTCACAATCCTTGACATATACAATTCTGCGAGTTTATCTCGAGTAGGTGGTCTTCAACTGGAATGAAATGGGCAACTTTTGTCGAGCGATCCACAATAACCCAAATAGAATCATGTCGATTTGGTTCTCGGTAAACCCGTTATAAAATCCATACCAATTTCTTCCCATTTCCACTCGGGGATGCGCAATGGTTGCAAAAGTCCAGCGAGTCTCGGTGTTCAGCTTTAATCGTGGCACACATCACACAAAGCTACATACTCTGCAATCTCTCTTTTCATACACCTTACCAATATCTTTCTTTGAGATCTTGGTACATCTTAGTACTCAGGGTGTATTGAGTATCTGGATTCATGAGCTTCCTTCATGATCAACTCTTTTATTTCTCTCTTCTCAGGCACCATAATTCTTTTTCCAAACAGGCGGTACCTTGTTCATCTTGGAAAATTCTAATGCTTTCCGTTCTTCATATCATCCTTGATCTCTGGACATACTTGTCCTCTTTTTGTGCCGCTCTCGATTTGCTCTTCTAAGGTTGGTTGAACTTCCAAAGTAGCTAAGAACCCTTCTTCTACTACTTGTAAGTTGAGCGCTGAAATTCCTCTTGAAGTGTTGGCATACTATCCTTAATCCACGACTTAGTACTGATAACTTTTCGACTCAAAGCATCGGCTACCACATTAGCCTTTCCGGATGATAATGTATCCCAATATCGTAATCCTTTATTAACTCAAGCCATCTCCTTTGCCTCATATTGAGATCGGGTTGAGTAAATATATACTTCAAACTTTTGTGAGTGCTGTATAAATCTCGCGATTACCGATCGAGATAATGCCTCCAAATTTTTAGAGCATGCACTACGACAAGCTCTAAATCATGGGTTAGGTAATTCTCCTCATGCGGCGCAATTGCCTTGAAGCATATGCAACTACCCTTCTTTCTGCATTAGCACGCAGCCCAATCCTTGTCTTGATGCATCGCGAAGACTTCAAAATCCTTCCTAATATCAGGGAGTGTTAACTTGTGCGAGGCGTTAACCTCTTCTTCAATTCTTGAAAACTATTCTCACACGACTTACTCCATTCAAACTTCTTCTCCTTCTTTAGCAAGCTGGGTAAGAGGTCTTGCAAGCTTGGAGAAGCCTTCAATAAGCGGCGATAGTATCACTGCGATCCAAGAAAACTTGATCTCGGATCACGATTTTGGTTGCATCAATTAAGCACATCATTTACTTTCTCGGGGTCTACGGATACTCCTCTGCGGAAATCACATGACCTAAAGGCTACTTTCCTCAACGAACTCGCACTTGCTAAACTTGGCGTACAAGCTGGTGTTCTCTAAGTTTTCCAAAACTATCCTTAGATGCTCCGTATGCTCTTCCTCATTCTTGGAATAAATCGAATATCATCGATGAACACCACTACAAACTTATCCAAATATTCCATGAACACTTTATTCATCGGGTTCATAAAATATGCGAGTGCATTTGTCAAGCCAAATGACATCCTTTGTATACTCATACAATCCATAACGAGTAGCAAATCTTTGTCTTTGGTATATCCTCGGTCTTATCTTCAATGGTGATAACTTTGTGAAGGTCAATCTTGGAGAAGACACATGAACCTTTCAATTGATCAAGCGGATCATCTATTCGGGCAAAGGATATTTGTTCTTGATCGTCACATCATTGAGAGATCGATAATCCACGCACATGCGAAGACTACCATCTTTCTTCTTTACTAGCGATCTTGGTGCTCCCCAAGGTGTGAGCTTGGTCTCACAAAACCTTTATCTTGCAACTCTTCAATGCGCTTCTTAACTTGACCAAATCGTTCGCGGACATTCGATAGGGTCTCTTTGATATAGGAGCTGTACAAGTATCGAGTTGATGACAAATTTAACTTCTCATGCAGCGGCATTCGGCAAATCTTGAGAATACATCCGGTACTCACTTACAATAGGTACCTTTTCCAAGGCTACTCCTCACACTATTCAATCCACACCTATTACGGGAAGAGGTGTTTGACTTATATCTTACTTGGATTCCGTCAGAGTTGGTAGCATAATAGCTCGATCGGCACAATCTATCGCCCTTTATACTTAGTTAACAATCCATTCCAAGTATCACATCTAGACTCTTGGAATCTATTATGATAAGATTAGCTAGAAATCTAACTCCATTGATATCCACGGTTGCACTAGGGCAAGCCGTGTTAGTCCTCATTTCCTTTCGAGTTGGACTAGCATAGGGTCTTTAGTTTCGCACATCCCAATTATATTTTTCAACAAAATCTTTTGACACAAAAAGAATCACGAGCTCGAGAATCAAATAATCTTGATGCAGTGCCGAGTTGACAAGGAACTTACCCAAAACTCGTCGAGTGCATCTGAGGTGCTTCCATGATCACATGGTTGAGATGTCCTCTGCTCACCACTTGTGGAGCCCTTGAGTCTGAGGGTCCCACGGCCTTGTCTGCATTTGGAGTTCGTCTTGGTGTCGTTCCCAAATTGAAGCGAGCTGGGGTCACAGGCGCTTAGAGGGCGATTGCTAGCATAATGCCCCATGTTCTTGCGGTTGAAGCCTTTGCACTCCTGCTGCTAAGTCGGCTCTGCGAGGTTGAACACCATTGCCCGTTCGGGAACTTGTGAGTTTGGCGAGTCGATGAATGGAGTCCTTGGCACAATTGGTTACGAGTTCTATGGGCCGAGGTGGGTTAGGCGGAATCGGGAACTACTCGCCTACTTTGAGCTTGAAATTTTCTCTTCCTACTTTCATACAATTGGCGTTGAGCATCTTCTTGTACAAGGCCTTGTTCACCATGTGTTGGAAAGTTGGAAAATCATTCGACACTAGCTGCACCTTGAGGTTGGGGTCGAGTCCTTGCATGAACCTCGGATCTTCGTTGCCTCCGATGTGATCTCTTGGACACATACTGTATAGTTGGGTGAATTTGTTCAGGTATTCGAAGCGCTAAGGTTCCCTTGTTGCAGTGGTAGAACTCTCTCTTCTTCATGTCCATTATTCCGTAGGAATATGCGCGATCTGAAAGCTTCCTTAAATTCATCCCATGCGATAGCTGCGCATTTGATGGGCGGCGCGATAATTCTCCCACCAATTTGCAGCGGTTCCCTTGAGTTGGTGGGCAGCATATAACACCTTCTCATTGTCATTGCATTGGGCTAGGACCAGCTTCCTTTCCACATCCTTGATCCAATCATCTGCCTCCATTGGATCCATTGAACCAGCAAAAGTAGGAGGCCTTGTTCTCATAAATTCTCCCATCCTAGGCTGGGAGCTTGGTTGGGTGCTGCGGAGCTTCTTGCACTTGGTTTTGAGCTAAAGCTTGAAGAAGCTGCGATTGCATAGCCATCATCTGCTCCAAGTGGGGGCTTGAGCGGTGGTGGAATGTTGTTCTCAGTGAGGTTGGCATCACGGTGTTGTCGGGGTTGCTCCTTGTGTTCACCATCTGAAGCGGTTTGAGTTAGCATAAGGTAAGAGGAAATAGCAAGGTAAGAGATTTAGGGAGATTAAGTCACATCCCAAGCCAACACACAAGAAAAAACAATCATTCAACTAAAGCGAAAGAACCTTTATTGAAATCAAACTAGTTTTAAGAATGGTGTACCACAGTGCACTTAGGCTTGTACAATCCATCTAGCACACCAAGCATAATAAAGCGTTCTAATAACGTGGGCATTATTTGGGTACTCTGACTCAAAGACTACTAATCCTCTCCAAAGGCAGCGCTCCTCGGGTCCTCCTCATACTCTTCTTCTTACGGCTCCTCCTCTGGTTCTTCTTACGGTTCCTCGTGCTCATTGGCGTGATCACGTGAACAATCACAAGCGATCGAGGGCGGTTGCGTGCGGCGATCGAGCGGCGAAGGAGAAGGCTTGCGCCTCTTGAGAGTGATGGCGGGTGGCGGGCTGGGCGGTGCACCTTCTTGCGTCTTTGTGAGCACGTGCGAAGTCTGCGGTCGCAATGGTGCTTGCGGTTGTTGGGGGCGGTAGGCTGATGTCTTGGCGAAGGCGGCGTGTAGTCAGTGCTGCTTTGAGGCGTCTCGGTCAAACTCGTCCGTCGGTCCCGAAGAAGCTGTCGCGAAGAGTGTCAGTCTTGATAGCTGGAAGTGAAAGCATCCGGAGTTGTCAATCTCCTCTGAGCTCTTGCGTGAGTGGCGCCATCGC